>JAJPGS010000914.1:0-310000 GCA_028654335.1 Alnus rubra
TCCTATTAGGGTTTAGAGGGGTAGAGGTGCCATTTTGTAAAAGATAGGTTTAACCTAATCTTCTGCTATAAATACCCCCCGCTAGGTACCACTTAGAGCATCACTTTTTTCTCTTCAAGAGCATTGTTTTAGCTCTCATCTTGTTCTTTCTTTTTGTAAGTGTTACTTTATTCGTTTTTATTTTAATTTAAAAGTTATTTTGTCTTTAGTTTTTCTTTTCTTTTATCGCTTATTTTTGTTATTCAATTTTTAATTCATCTTCTTTTCTTTTTCATATTAGTTTATTGCTTTAAATTTATTTGTTTTCTTTTAAGTTCTTCTTTTCTTTTCATCGCTTTAATTTTATAATACCTTTTTCTTCTTCCTTATCAATTTTAATTCATAGCACTTTTAGTTTATTGTTATTTAATTGTTCGATCTCTCTTTCTTTTCCATAATTCTGTTTCTTCTTTTCTTTTTCTCTCATCATTTTATTCTTTTCTTTTATGTTTTCTATTTTTGTTATATTTTTGTCTGTAGCTATGAGAGGTTAAATCTTCAACTAAGGTTGAAGATGAAACCTCGTCATTGATAAGTCACATTCTTGTTATTTTGTTTTTACAAACCCGCGTTCTTTTTTTTTATTATTATATTGTTCAAAGTCCAAAATTCAATTATTTGATTTACATCTTTTGATTGAATTTTAATTTATTTTAAGTTGGGTATTTGATGTGTTTAAACCAAACGGATACATCGAATGATTTGATTAAAATAGGGTATCCATTGTGATTTGTTCATTGAGCGGATACATTGGATGATTTTATTTTAATTGGATATTCGTTGTGATTTGTCATAGAGTTGGATTCATTAAATTATTTAACATACATTTTTTTGGCTCTTTGAACAATTTTATTTATCGGGTGTATGAATGGAATACAAGATTGTGTTTTTGATTTGGCGAGGTGGATTCTGAAACCTTAGTATTTTTATCAATTGTTCTTATTCATTTTTATTTTTACTTGACAAAAACTCTCCAATATTTGGTTCTAGGTTAAAACATAATTAATTTAAATCGAAATTGATTTTTCTTTGCTTACACACACTTCCCTGTGGATACGATCTCGTACTTGCGCATGCACTATGCTACATATGACTCGTGCGCTTGCGAGTATTGAAATTTGCACACGAATACTCACCCTTGTTAGGCCATCCAGACAAATCTGTGTATGCCGGGAAGTTATTTATTGTCCACATCAACTTCGCTCGCATCACAAAATTATTTTTCTTTGAGGCATCAAATGTAAGTAACCCTACATTCCATAGTTCTTGTAACTCCTCAATCAATGGCTGAAGGTAGACATTTATATCCATTCTAGGTGAACTTGGGCCCGGGAAAATCATGGATAATATGAATGATGTTTGTTTCATGCACATCCAAGGAGGCAAGTTGTATGGAACAAGCATTATTGGCCAGGTGCTATGGGAAGTGCTCATGTTCCCAAATGGATTAAATTCATCTGAGGTTAGACCAAGCCTGAAGTTCTTGCTATCGGCCGAAAATTCTCGATGTAAGAGATCGAATGATTTCTATACTTCATCGTCAGTCGGATGCCTCAGCACACCGTCTTTAGTGCGGCCTTCTACATGCCATCTCATGTGGGGCGCTGTATGTTCCGACATAAAAAGCCTCTATAGCCGGGGAATGAGTGGAAACCACCGCAATACTTTCACCGGACGTTTCTTTCTCGACGATATGGGTTGACCATCCTCGTCCAAATGAATTTCATCCTTCCACTTAGATTCTCCACAGACGATGCATGATTCTAATTCTTGATTGTCCTTCCAGAATAACATACAATCATTACGACATGCAGGAATCTTCTCATAACGAAGCACCATGTCACTAAGAAACTTTTTCGCTTCATATGTATTAGCTGGCAAAGTGTCATCACATGCAGGCAGCAACTGGATAATGAACTCAAGCAAATCCGAGAAAATCCGAGAAAATCTTGTTGTTAAGTCCGCCAACGCACTTCAAATTGTACAAATGTACAATAGCACTCAGCTTGCTATGTTTAGTACCCCCATGAAATGGCTTCTCCGACTTTTTAAGCATGTCATAGTACTTCTGAGCGTTCCCTTCAGTTGATTCTTTATTCCACCCAATTTCTTCACCTCCCTGAACCACGGCCTCAGGCTCACAATTGTCTTCTCTAACTTCGTGCATGCCGAATGCATCACACAACATTGAGTGCATGTCGCCACCCTGTTCTGTGCTTCCACTAGCCGCATCTGCGGCCGAGCGATTCGAGTAAGAACCTGCAATAAGACCCCGAACATGCTTCTCACCGTGCCAAAACCATGTAGTGTATGTAGTCAGTATTCCCTTACCCCCTGTCAAGTGGGCAAGTACAACATCAGGCTGGTGGCACTAGTTATTTCGACATGACTTACAAGGGCAGTGTATATTTTCACTGGGGATTCTACAGTTACTAACTGCGAAGTCAACAAACAATCTACACCCATCTTTATATTCCCTCGTACCCCTAGACTTTGTCATCCAAGTCTTATCCATCTTCTTCTCTACACATGTATCTGGTAGGTTTTGAATCTACCATAAATAAATTATAATGCTTGACTTTTTTGTGGCTGCCAAGTTCCAAATAATGAAAGGTTAACATCCAAATTGAATTGGAAAAATTCTTTTAATTTATTCTATTGAATTGACATTTGTTCTTAAAATACGTAGTTTTCACACATATTTTTAATAAAATTAACAAATCACATATATTTTAAAAATGCATGTAAAAGTTATGTGTGATAAGAATAAATGTTAATTAAATAAATTAAATTGAAAAAAAAAAAAGTTTGCCAGTAATGAAATGATCCCAACTACCAGTATTTATCTGCAAACAAAATCATACGTTAAATACAAAAGCTTGAAAGTTAAAAAATACAAAAGTGCCTAACCAACCGACATTATATTGCCTCACCTATACGAGTAATAACTCCACAAAAGAGGGTTATTAGTGGACAAATGCACCGGAGGAGTGTCATTTTTCATACTATAACTGCTCACTTGTTACTTTAAGATTTGGTTCAAGTACTTTAACAAAAACTAATCTCTTGCAGTTTTTAACTTTCTAAATTTAAATTCAATTTTTTATTTTTTTATAAAAAGTAATTAAATCTGGATCGTTACTAAAATCATTTTCTTCCACGTCTCACATAGTGCTAGCCTTGTTTATATTATCCATACTATATAATTTATTCTTAATTTTCGAGTACTATCTTGTCTCTTTGCGAATTCATTTATGTATATATGTTTGGACACAACATGCACAGCAATATGACATAAAAAACAAAGACATATTCTTTTGCACCAAATGTGATGGTTACATTAAAATAATTGACACTGTATCCTAAACAAACAAATGAATCCCCCATCCCATCTCTTCGTTTATAAAAAAGAATTGGACTGAATAATTCAAAGAATTCCTTCCTCTATTCTTTTCACTCTCTTTCAATATATATATATCATGAGACTATAAGATTTCAATAAAATGAACCCAATGAGATGAACCCCAAATTAAGTGGAAGCTAATTGGAATTAGTTCTCAATATATATATATTTTGAATCAAAATTTTAAAGAATTCAAAAGAAAAAAAAAACCTTTTTTAGTTCTAAGAGTTTTAAAAGAAAGAACATTTATTATTATTATTATTAAATGTATCAAAAGAAAGAAAGAAAGAAAGAAAAAAAGGTCATCAAAAAGCATTATATTCCTAAAAATAATAATAAAAGAAAACTCTCAAAAAGAAACCAATTCTATTATTTGGATTGAAGAAAAAAATATGAATTGAGTGAAAGTAAAAAAAAATAAAAAATCCATAATCCAAAACAAATATATTTAGGCATATATAAACAACTCAAATTTGATATAATATTCCATTATTATAATCTTAGGATACATATGCGCAAGAGACAGAGAAACTACTCTAAATTATTTATGCATGAATTTTTTTTGCTAAAGAAAAAAAATTCTAAATTATTTTTGCTAAAGGAAAAAAAAAAAGAAGGAAAAATGGAGTCACTAACCTTACGGATGGGCGGAGTCGGAGGTGATCTTGGGCGGCCGGGGATGGACGGAATCGGTGGTGGCCGGCGTCTGAGCTGGGCGGAGAGCTAGAGATGAGAGAGAGAGAGAGAGAGAGAGAGAGAGTGAGAGAGAGTAGAGTGAGAGAGGGAAACAATTAAGTTGCAGGAGAAAACAGGGAGAACCGCGCATCTCTGCGCGGTTCTATAAAAATTAGTGGCGTGTCTGTTAGATGTGCCACAATTTTGTGGCGTGTCTGTTAGACGTGCCACAATTTTGTGGCGTGTCTAACTAGCATGCCACAAATTTGTGGCATGTCTGACTAACACGCCACAAAATTGTGGCGTGCTGAATCCAACATGCCACTAATGATTTTAGTGAGGTGTTTAGATTTAACACGCCACTAATTAGTGAAGTGTTAAAAAGTAATTTACTGTAGACATGCCATTAAATGCAGAGTTTTTTGTAGTGCAAAGAAGTCTACCGGAAATCATCATTCAAACCGCCGGAGGTCGCTCTGCCTCGCCGGATCTCGGTTCTAGCCACCAATTATGGAGGATCGGGTCTTCCTCTTGCCGGATCACCATGGATCGTTTGGGTTTCTGGGTCTTTCGGGTTACAAGTTTTCTCCGGGTTTCACCGGAAATCGCGTCCTAGGCACCACCAGAGTCGACCCACTAGAAGATCAACCGAAAATCAGGCCTCATTCTCTCTGGTTCACGGTCTCCATCTCTCTCGATCTCTGTCTCTCCCTCTCTCCCGATCTCTCGATCTCTCTGATCTCTCTCTCAGTCTCACTCTCTCATCGAATAGAAGAGGAAGAAACAAGGAAGAAGAAAGAAGAAAAAGAATAGATAAATGAGAAGAAGAGGTGCGGGTGTGAGTTCCAAAGAAGAGGGGCAGTGGGTTTATTTTATAAAAATATTGATTAAGATATTTCATACAAAACTTAATTATTAAGTTTTGTGAGATATTTGTATGAAAACTTACTAATTACATTTTTACCATAGATATTTTCACATCGGATCTTTACCATTTTAATCTAACTTATTAATATTATAATCTAAATCCGTTTTGAGTCTAGTTCGTTTCATTGTCAATATTATTATCTCAATAATATTATAACACCATAAATATATACCAAATATATATATATATATATTACATAATAATATTAAACAGAGTAAATATTACACAATAATATTATTTACCAATATTATTATATCAATTAGCTCACTAAATAATACAGTCTGTCTATTTAATAATCCAGTAATATTATTAGAGTCTAATAATATTATTATTTATTTATAAAATCATGGTTTATAAATAATAAGACTAAAGAATATTTATTTTCATAAATATTCACATAACCTTATTAATTTATTGGGGATAAAATATTGTGTCAAAAGCCACGTATTTTATTAATTGCTGGACGTGAATAATGTTTCCTACCGTATTAAGTTGTTCGAGCGTCAAGTCTTGTGGATCGAACGTCAATTCTAGACTTGTCTATTTTATTCAGTCTTAAATTCTAATTTAAGACATTTTATTTTATGACTTAAAATCAGGGGCACTACACCTGAAAACTGAGGATTACTTGAAAACCAAGGGTTGTTTCCCTTCCTTGTTTTCTCTGCAGGGTTTTCTCCCAATCTCCTTGTTTTTTATAGGGTTGTCTCCATGCCTTATTCTCCCAAGATTTGCTTTATGGTTTTCTCCTTGCCTCATTGTTTTAAATAGGGTTGTCTTGCCTTGTTTTTTTTTTTTTTTTTTTTTTTTTTTTTTTTTTTTTTTCTGCGTGGCTGTTTCCTTAGGTTTGCCTTAGGGTTTCTCCCTGTCTCATTGTTTTTAATAGGGTTATCTCCCTACCTTTTTTTCTCTGCAGGGTTGTCTTCGTAGATTGGCGTTAGGTTTTTTCCCTGTACCTAATAGGTTGTCTCCCTGCCTTATTTTCTCTACATGGTTATCTTTCTGGATTTTCCTTAGAGTTTTCTCCCTGACTCCTGGATTTGCCTTAAGATTTTCTCTTATCCTTGTTGTCTTTTTATTTTTTTATTATTACCTTTCGTGCGCGAATGACCTCCATGGAAGTAGGCATGCACCTTATGCTCAAGACGACACAGTTCCTCAAAGCTCAGACTGTTCAGATCCTGACCTAGCCACTTATCTCTATGCTCAATCTATGGTTAATATCCCTCTGTTTCTTCGGTTCTTCTAGCATTCTCTTGAAGAGTGAACTCCACAGGTCAATCACCTTAGTCTTTTGGTACAAATCATATATATTCTTTGTTGTTGTGATGGGGCTTGTATTCTTGTGGAGCTTGTCATTGCTAGAAAGCATGATGAGCGAGACCTTAATTAGGTCCTTAATTAGGCATCACAATCACAAACACTAAGGACAATGAGCTCCTTAGCTTTCTTGATATATAATACCATTCCGTCCGTCGTTTAAAGTAGGTGACCTACTTGTTCGTTTGGTTCTCAATCTTTCCACGACCCATCTTTTTTTTCTTCAACAAATTGATAAGAGAGTTGGCTCCGGCTGCTGTCTTTTCAGCTGCTAAAACTAATTGATTGAGAAACGAATAATTGTTTCCATGAACGGCGCCAAACTGTTCAGACAGTTTCCAGTATAGTATGCGGTACGACACGTTCTTTGATGTTATTCATGCTCTCCAAGAATACTAAAAAATATAATAACTCAAATGAGATTCTTCCGGGGTTCTCACTCCGATGCCTAAATTAGATTCTAAGAGAAAAATATGTTCAATGCATAAAATAATTAGTATGTAGTTTATACTGGGGTATTAACCTATTTATAGGCAAAGAGGTTGAGTCAAGCCTGGATTGGGTTTACTACTCCCACTTAAACTAGGAGTGCTTGGTATTTGATTTAGTATGATAGTTCTATCTTCATTCAACTGGAAGTTAGACTGTTGACTAGATTTTTAAAGGAGTTCTTTTTTAGACATGGATTGAGACTGTTACTCCAATTCGATTTGGAGTAGGATTATTCCCAACATACGATTTTCTTAAATGTGCGGCCCAAAAACAAAAAAAGAAAGAAAGAAAGAAAGAAAGAAAAATAGTGTGTGTTGGTCGAATTCTAGATTGATTTCAATGTACGCGCTTAAAGCGCGCGTATAAAAGTTAAAACACAAGCTATGTCTCCTATGTTATAAAAGTAAAAGGATTATATATATGACTTCCCCACTGACCAATTTGCTTATCCCACGATTTAGATCAAATGTACATACAATTTCATTTTTTTTTGTTTTTGTTTTTTCTAATGGCAAAGTAAAACAATGACTATTTTTGTCAATATTCTCTTCATTTTAGGTAAAATAAAGATGATTTATTTTATAGTTTAAATTATATTTTTATATATCTAAGTGTATATATATAATGAAGAGAGATGTACAACTAGTAGAAACGAAATATAAAAAATAAGATGTTTAGTTCTAAACCCTTGATCCTTTTCATCCACAAGCGAGTCCATGTCGTGATAATATAGAAAATATATATATATATATATATATATATTGTCATATACAATTTACTTTTGCTTGCATTGTATTATTTGGTCTTCGTATAGGGGCCTCTAAATCTAGACTAACTACGTAGATGCAGTTACATCCAACCGGTTTATACTTTTTCTATATTATTACGACCATGGACTCGCTCGTGGATGAAAAGGATCGAGGGTGTAGAACTAAAAATCTTTTTTTTTTTTTAATATTTCGTTTCTACTAGTTGTACATCTCTCTTCATTAATACTTTTATTTCCTCTCTCTCAAACTTTATTTATTTACAAGGTATATATATATATATTTATATATAGGAATCTACAGTCATACGGAAAGATATGTTATTTATCTAATAAGAGTATTATTTCTTTTAATATTCTAGTAGTAGATAATAGTAAAAAATAAGAGGAATGCTATAACTCATTCTAGTATTTTTCTGATGTCCATCTGAAAAGATATAAATGTAATAAAAAAAATTAAAAAATTGCATTCATATCATCCAAAATGACATAAATGTAATTTTTTTTATTACATTTACGTCATTTCAAATTGATACCAGAAGAACACTAGAAAAAACTCTAGCATTCATCAAAAAATAAATGGATAGTATGTTATCCCTAAATAGTTGTGTATTATCTTTATTATTAATTTTATTATTAAGCTAGCTAAGGAACCACCTTGCCACATGGGCAAAGTGGTGAATAATTCTACATGTACATTATTAAGTGTCTATCAAAAAATGATGTGACTTTTAAAATCACGATTGAGCATGTGATTGATCAAATGATGTTTTTGATTAAATTGTGATTTTAAAAGTCACCTCATTTTTTAATGGACACTTAATGTACTATTAATATTACTCCAAAGTGGTCGATCAAGAGTTGTGTCTTGAGGTAGCAAAAGATGATATACATATTTATAAGAGTAGTTTATGTTTATCACATTTCTTTGTAGCTCTATATAAACATATTGGATTGATAAATAAAGGAAGTAAAGATTATTAATGTTCAGCTCTTGAGTTGATTTGAGAAGTATTAGGGTTCCTCAAACTATCATTATCTATCTGTTATGTGTTTGAGTAACGACGGACCAAGCCAACCGTGTCTGTCAGAATCTCCCAAGAATTTTTGACAGAGTTTCAACGGTGATCAGATCAGTTTTTCAAGCAATGGAAAGATGACCTTGCAGCACATCACCGTATCAAATTAATCTCATTAGCGTCACCACCAGAAAATCCACAAGAAAAGCAACCAAAAAAAAAAAAAAACTCTCCATTAGATATATATATCCCTTACATATGACTATTGACTCCTAACATATATATATATATATATCTTAAACCCCACTCTAAGCTTTCCCACACCTAACCACGTACATTAAGCAATGAGTGCCAATAGTAATATTTACCTCCATTGATATATAGAAGTATTAGATATATGGATCTTCTTTTCTTTTCTTTCCATTTGCTTTGTGGCTTTGATATGTGCATATAAATTTGTCTCTAATTAAGCCCCAAGTACCTTGATCAATGAGGCTGGAAACAAATCGAAACGCGCATCCAAGCTAGCTTGCCTCCTCATAATAATGTGGAAATTATCTCATCTTCCTGTACAAGTACAAGATCGAACTAGCTAGTAGTAGCCATATCAATTTAAGCTATAAACATTCATGCATGGGTTCCTTCTCTCAAATTAAGCCAGCTGGTTAATTAGTTGGTGGAAAATGTGGTGCAGGATTGAGGAAGCTGTGGGGATCCAGGCAATCCTTGATTTGTACTTGCCCCAATATTATTGTTTCCATCATTGGTCCGGCCTGGTGCTCCAATAATTGTTGAGACAGCTGCAGCTAGGGCTGCAGTGAAATTTGGGTCAGCAGCAATGGCTGCACTAAGTGTGTGGACCATGGAAGTCTGGTGTTGACCTAGTTGATCCAGTGCTGGCTTAGAAGGGAAGTAGACTGGATGGCCAAGGAGGTGTGGAAAACCATGCAAAGGCAGAGGGAATATTGTTGCCGAGGAAGGTGGTATACGGTGGAACGGCGACATGGGGTTGGGGCTCTGTGTCAAGTCGAGGGTGATGGTGGGAAATGGCGCAGAGGCTGATAGGGTTGCCATGCTAGATGCGTAGAAGCCTGAATTTGCTAGTGCCTCCTTGCTACTAGTTGAACCTGACAGGAGCATGGCCGCTGCTGCTGATGTTGTATTTGCCATTGCTGTCGCCGCTGGAGGGAGAGGGTGATTGTGATTACCTTCATAAGTTGTTGTGAGAATGCTCTTATCCTCCACACATCTTTGCACCTGTTGAACATTATCAACAACGTGGTAATTTCACTTCGAATTCGGGTGGTTTTTATTATCTTCTTAATTAATTATGAAAATGATGGATGGATCCACCTGAATGCTTTTTTCTTCATCAGAATTCTATTGATGGAGTAATCACACAACCACCAATAAACGACAATATTGAATTGTAACCATCACAGACATCACCTTCAGTACATGTATGTATATATATATGGTACCTGTTTACGAACTGGGCATCCAACAGCCATAGTGCAGCGATAGTAGGCGCGTGGACAAGGGTTACCCTTGGCCATTTTTTGACCATATTTCCTCCATTGACATCCATCACCAATCTGAACCACACAGAAGCTGTTACGTACGATCCATATACGTAATTTCTACAACTATAGATTAGCTAAACTGTTTTCTCACCAAAGGAGCTTCTGATCTGGCTCGTACGGACACCCTCGCCTTCCTAAACGGAACCAGCTCTGGAACTTGTTCTTCGTCTTTTGTTTCATCTAACTTGGGACTTTTAGTAGACCCCAAGTTCCGAAAGGACTGATCAAGACCATCTTCAGTAGAAGTCTGCTTCCCAGGAACTTTATTCATATGACCGCTACGTTCCACGGACATCACCTCCATAGTGTTTGACAAAGACGCTGACAGTTCTTGTGTCTTATCATCAGAAGCGGAAGGATTATTATTGACATCTAATGCAGCTGAAGGTCGTGGGTCTGTTAACTGTTGTGCCGACACCATGTGTCTTGACATGCCATTTGGTACAACCTTCTGTTCAAAAGCCACTGTATCTGATCATTAACTTGATTCCGCTCAATAAAAGCACTGTGCTAGCTAAGCAGTTCTATAGACTAGTTATAGTTATACAACTAATCCTGATCATAATGAGAAGCATTCTATATAACTCTACTGACAAGAGATGCACAAGTTTCATGCACCGATCGATCCCCGGCTGCATATCAATCGTACTTGATGACTTGCTAGCTAGGACTACTGCTTCAAATGATTTGCAACAAATTAATTAACAAACATTTACCATAGCCGAAGATTAAATCTGCATTGGCGTAAGCTTTTTTGGAAAAAAAAATAAAAAATCTGCTGGATGTCAGAGGAAGACTGGTGAGGCCAAGGTCTTATAGCTTGGACAAACCTTTCGGTTGTGCACGTGCGCAGAGTGTAACATATATAATTAAGCATATATAGACTCATAAAATTAAAGCACCATGCACATTTACATCGATCGTCGACGATTGAAACGGAAGCTGGAGGCCAGGTATATATATATGATCAGTTCTATAAGAAGTATACTTATATTATGATGTATACATGTGTGTGTGTATATATTTTTGAGCGTCGTCTCCGGGATCTTTGGCTTAAACAGTTTTAAAAATGAAGTTGAATACATTATTATATATTTTAAAGCTAGAAGGATATATATATATATTGAAAAGGTGATACCCGATGAAGGAAGCACGCACACTTTCCAATTTAAGGGGAACACGTTACACTTTTCTTTAACTTCGGTATTAAAAAAAAACTACCTAATCCCAAAGTTCAAGACAATAATGGTATAATGGATAGGACCTCGATCTCTCAGTCCAATACTTGATATTCCAATGAATACGATGCTCTAATTTGTGTGATCTAGAAATGATCAGAAAAAAAAAGAAAAAGGAACCATATTCACCTGTTCTTGACGATTCTGTTGCGCCTGCTTTTGCATTGCCATGAGCAGTTGACCTTGCAGTTCGCTGTAATTTTTGGTGATCTGATCCAACATGCTTCTCAGTTTCCGATTATCTTGGTGCAGTCTGTCCAACTCCTCTCGAAGTGTAATCAGCTGGAAAACCATGTTCCCACCAGTTTTAACAAGTTCATAAAACCAAACCAAAATAGAAAAGATGAAGAATAAAAGATGAGGCATATATATTGTCAAATAGAATGATGATCATCTAGCGAATGGATAGCATGGGAAAGGTCAAAAATTAAACACTTACCTCCGTATTGGGTTTTTCTTCATTTTCTGATCTTGACATCCCAGAATTTACAGTATGCAGATGCAATCCGGTCTGCAAAACATACACTAATCAATTTCCGTAGACACTAAATCCTGTTACATATACACACAGACATATATATATATATATGAATCCCATGGCTGAAAAAACTTGTTTTATACACTAAAAAGAGAGAAGAAACGGCCGCCAACTGCTTAGAAAATTAATAACATAGTGAAAATCTTACGTTGACACCCGGATCGGATACTTGATGATCAGTTGATGACCCGTTAATCTTCCTGTCATGGTGCTGCTGATCATCGTGTGGGCGGTGGTTATTGGTTTTAGTGGTACTAGTACCCGAAAAGAAATCCATTTCTTTGATCATCGGCTGGCTTTGGTCCATGGAATTCTCATGACTGCCTGTGCGATCGGAGCCACCGGGATTGCTGTGGCGGAGAAAGTCGCGGGAGCGTAGGAATGTGAATTCACGGCGGTGTTGATTTTCCATGACTACTAAGAGAGAGAGAGAGAGAGAGAGAGTGGTAGTAGTTGTATTTGTATATTGATAACATATATTTTTGGTAGCTTGCGAAGACTCTTTATATGGCTCGTATGGGAGCCGGGGGTGTTTCGAGAATGATATTTTGGTTAAAGAGGACCGGCCGTTTTTTCCGCGGGAAGAATGACGTCACAGTTGAGTAAGGGGACACGTGGCAGGGCTTGAAGGAGGGTGTACACAGGAGCGCGTGCGGTGGGAGGCTAGGGAATCGGCGTTGATATAGATAATTATAACGGGGGAGTTGTGAGACTCGTGGGGCTGGGCACTCCACGTGGGGGTGGCGTACGTCGTCTCAGGTCAACGCTGTTGACGGCATAGCTCTATCGGACGGTGGGATGGAGAGCCGGTGGGTCCCAGAGATGGAGAATACCTAATCCCACTGACTTGTGAGGCCAAAACCCCGCCCAAACGTCATTTGCCTTCTGTCGGCTTCAACTAAACGTAAATACAAAGACCGTTTTATATATATATATATATATATATATAGGAGAGGGCTGAGGGCGCTCTCCCATCCTCCACTTTGCTTGCCTCAGCTATCCCATTGTTTTCCAATTTATCTTCTTCATTTTCTAATTCTTAATATATATATATATATATATATATTAATTGTACGTACTTCATAAAAAACACAAAAAAATATATTAAAGTGATTATTCTCAAAGTGCCAAAACTTTCTCCATCACTGCCTAGATATTAGATACGTGCGTAATTGAGTAAAAGATTGAGAATTTGACATTACTTGGGGGTCTTAAAATACGACATTGGTAGAGTTTAGAAACACCATGAACAAGAAGTTAAACCGACAATAATTAAACCATGCACCTTTTTCTTAATTTTTGAATGCACAATCTCTTCATTATTATTGATCGATCGATGATACCAAATATATATATATACACACACGCTAGCTTTAGACGCTGCATTGAGTTCTCACTTTTGACAACCATAAGTTTCATTACGGCGGAATTAAAATTCTTCATTATGGACCAAAACATATATGAATGAGGGGCTAAGTCTAATTTTGATAAGATCGAGTGAAATTTTCTTAACTTTTAGGTGATCTTCATCGACCGTCTCATTGACGTGCAAGGGAGTCATAGCCGGCCACCTAGTTCCGTCCTTGAACTTCATTAAATATTGTTTCCACTACTAACATACGTACGTACCACCCACATGCTATTATATATCAGTGGACATTTTGCACAAGGTAAGGGTTAAATTATGTCGATCTACGTACAATTAAATACATCAAATTTTAAATCCTGACCATAAAATAAAAAAGATCTTATTCCTACAAGTATAGGGTTCTCTCGTTGGGTGGTGTGTAAGAAAGAATGGCTAACATTTTTCCTAAACGAATTTCGTTGTAATATATGTCTCAATGGATCTCATTAGCTAGAACTTAAATATAAGCATAATTGAGCAGGAAAAATTGACTTCTAGGCTTGACTTATGAAAGGATAATAGAATGGTCCAGGTGATGCATCCATTTTCCTATTCCGCGCGCTGGCTAATGTGGCTTACGAATTAAGGAAACTCATTGGTTACCTACTCTAAAATTAAATTTTGTTAGCCCACTTAGTAGAGATTCAAGGAATCTTGATCTTCGATCTCGTAGCCAAATATTTCTCAGCTTAATTAATTAGTCGGTTGAGATCTACGTTCTGATTTGGACAAAGGGTAATTAAGAATTAATATATGATCCATGCAAGTTTGTGAAAGGATTGCAATACATTTGGTTCCACATTTTCTAACAACCAAACTACATTAGTGATCACTCAAATTAATTAGTGCGTTAATTAGTTATATCTAGCTAGCTAGTTCAACATTTTCTACTGCATACGATCGATCATAGAATTGAAAATCTGACCAATATTTTACCGATAGGACCATATTAATTGAGGCAAAATATTTGATCATTTTTTTCATGCTGGAACAAAATTACTCTCTGTTTGCTAATTATATTCGATCAACTGCTTATGGAAATATTGCTCGTGTTTGTGGTTCAAGTGTTAATTAGTAGGGGCAGGGGGAAGGGAGGTCGAGAAGGGGGAAAACGACCCTTGCCTTACCTACTTAAAATTATATTAAACTAGGTAGAAATGTAGATTTATCTTTCTTTTGATTGCCCACCCTAAAAAAAGAAGTCTCCACGCCTGGCCTCTATAAATTCTATGTGAACTTGCATGTTAACAGTCAAACTCAGAATTACAACCATTCCCTTACAATTTTTTTTTTTTTTTTTTTATTTTTTTATTTTTTTTTTTTTTTATGCACGCCCTACATCATATCTCTTTAAGTGCTTAAAAAGGATTTAGTTTAGGTACTGTTAAAATAAATAAATAAATTACAGCATCTATGCTATAGTTTTTTTAAGGGTAAAGATCTGCTTTCGATCAAGTGTTTCACAAGAAAGAGAAATTAATAAAGTGAAACTAAATCTTGACAAATTGCAACATAGGTGCTGTAATTTTTATTACAGCACCTAGGCCAAAGGCGCTTAAAAACCAGCTCCTAAAATGCATAGGTCTCTTCAAAACAATTAAAACCATATAAAATATTGGAGCATGCGTAGAAAAGATGAAAAATCTTTTTCTTTCTTTTGCAAAAAAAAAAAAAAAAAAATGATAATAAAAAAAGAAGGAAAAATAGTTGTTGGCCCTGATCATAGTTTCCAAGGCACTATGACGGTAAGGGTCACAATTTTATACATGATCTATAAACCTGATAAGAACCCAAAATAAAATTAAATGGTTAGGGTTGAAGAGTCTGACCCGTTTAATTAACTGGGTCGAGTTAGACCTGGCCTATATAGTCTTATATCCATACTTCAACACAACCCGAACCCGACACATGACATAATCGCAAGCAATTTTTGACATGACCCGTGAACTCAATACAAAAATAAATGGCTAGAGTTGAAGGGTTTAATCTGTTTAATTAATAGGGCCGGGTTAGGCTTGACCTATATTATCTTATACTCATGTCTTGACAATACCTTATCCCGATACCCGAACACGAATTGCCACTCCTATGTGATGAAAGGTTTGAGAAACTAATTCTATCAATTTATGTTGTAGCCAAGAATTTTGGATATCTTTTTCAATATTTACTTGTTACTTGTCGCTACATAAAGGCATGTTTGTTCTGTTTGATTGATTAATTGCTTTCTTCCATGATCAAACAATGAATTGGTTGTACACAACAACGATATGATCAAATAATTAATTGGCAACAAACATATTGCCCAATTTATACTGAAAATATTTGAGAGCTTTCTAGTCTGTATTTTTTGTTCGTATATCATAATTAAATAACACAAAGTCTATTTTAGCTTATACCTTTATGGAGAGAGACACCGAGAGTGTGAACGAAACAAAAGTTGTCATCTAGAGATCGAGGGGATGGGATAACCGATCCAAGAGCTTCTTGCTTATCCAAAAATATTTTTGTCAGAGATCCACTGCAAATACTCTAGCATTAACCCTACATTATTCTCAACTTATTCTCGATTAATATGCTAGCCTTTCAAATGCGAACATAAAAATAATAAATAAATAAATAAGATCATTTCTAGCGGTTAGAAGGGATTAATATGCTATTTCAAGTGTCCATTCAGTTGGATTTAGTGATTATAATTTGTGACCATCGGATTAAATGATTTAGGACTGTTAGATGTGTCAAAACTCACTATAAATAGACCATTTAAAATGTTCATTTTAAATATAACCCTTGTTCATATATGCATAGACACGCAACCATATAGCGCCTCTCTTGTTTCGTACAAATCTCTTTTGTGCAATTCTCGTTCTAAGGGTGTTTTAGTTCGATCACTATAGAAAGTGCTAATTCTAGAGTGCCTATAGGGCTTCATTGTATTTTGGGAACGACTTTAGAAATAGGACAATATAAATTTAAAAAGATATCGTCGTTACGATCGAGCCTTGAAGTCCAAATTTCTTATTATTTGAGTATATTTCCAACATGCATATATAGTCGATCGAGCATCGATCTCATGTATCCTAGTCCGTAGATAAGTCAAAATATTGTTTAGTCTATAAAATTGAAACACATAAGGTTCATGAAATGATACACAAGATCGAATGGGTTTTTCACAAATTGTTTCGGCAACAAATAGTATATGTGGCCCCTTATTTGACCTACCCAAGTTTAAAAATGGATCTAGCTAGTTGACCTGCAGGCTAAGATCTCACAAGTTAGACAGGTACATATGTTGAAAATGGTTTAGCTGAAATGCTTATTATATCCACAATATTCACTTCATTTCCTGGAGGATTTTTTTACTTAAACAGGTTGCTTCAATTCACAACTTTGAAGATCTTTGCAATAGACACGCAAAATCAAAATAATTGTACGTAATATATAGCTAGGGTAGGAAGGAGTCTCACTTTTCGGAAAAGGTCTTCTGTTCGATCTAAACATCTTTACATGATGAGGCCGGGCTTAATGCATTTAGATCGACAATCATATTAATAGTGATATTGGATGTTCCTAATTATCTCCTCTGATCACCCTCGTGCTACACAGGCCAGGTTTAAATTATTTTTTAAAAAAAAAAAAAAAAAAAACTTATTAGAATTTCTGGAACTCTACTTTCAAAAGATCATGATATAAATTGTAATAACAAAATAAAAAATAAAAAATAAAAAAGAAAGGAAGGAAGGATGAGAAAGAGAAGCACATGTCAGATAAACATCATATTATACAGAAAAAAAAAAAAGAAGAAAAAAAAAGTAAGTTTAATTGGTCAAGACGTGGAAAAAGTTTAGTCAATGGAAGAAGATGGCCCATGTATTTTAACACTGAAATCCACAGGCCACAGCTGGAAGGTCCCTCTCGTGGTATATAATATAATACAAGAATTAAGAATGATCCTCTTGTCTCTACCTCTCGCTAGAAAACAGGCGCAGATCTTATTTTCCATGTGAACCATATCTACCCAAGTCAATGCTAAAAGTTAAAGAAAAAAAAAAAACAAGTGTCCCGTATTCTTATTTCTTTAATATTTATCCATAATATATATAATTTAAATAAACATGTGTTTTAAACAAAGACGAAACCAAAAATTCTTATGGACAGGGATCAAAACAATTTATTGATAAGAACCAGTAAACTCAATTTTTATTTGTTACTTTATATATATATATATATATTACCTTTTTTTTTATTCTTTTTTGAAATTGAGGAGTAACGATGACCTATACAGACTCCCTCCTAAATCTGTTCCTGGTTTTACAGTTTGGAAGAATTTCAATTCATCGTGTCGTGACGCCCTATATATCATCAAAGGAAAAGGAAAAAAAAGAAAAAGAAAAAGAAGATAAAATTGAAGAAAGTATAAGAAATTAATTAAGCATGTGAAGATCGAGTCAAGAATGGAAGGGCATTTAATGGGGTCGTGCGGAAGTCACATGCACGATGCAACTTGGAAAGCTTTTAGGGCAAAAAGGAATATTATTGTAATCATAATTAAAAAAAAAAAAAAAAAAAAAAAAAAAAGAGTCACGAGTGACCCGATCGACTTCATGATCACCTTTAATTTGCTCCAAAGTCTAATCCGAAACTTCCCGTGTACCCCCACCCAATATAATTCCCTGTCTGTGTCTGTTTGTTACTCAATCAATTTCACGTTTGCATGACGTGTGCGTGTGGATGATTATATATATATATACACCATGAAATTAATTAATAAGCTAGGTAAATGATTATATATATATATATATATATATATATATATGCAAGAAAATAAAAAGACACGTAGAAGGGTTGCAACTGTGATTCCGTGTTGAACTCAGGCATCCAATGCCCTAAGGGTGATGGAAACTGACAAAGAGGTGCTTTTCTTTTTCCTTGGGTTTAAATTTGCTAAGAGCCTTAGGGACTAGGGTGGCGACTTTTCCCTTAAAGTCACGTTTTGAGTGGGACCAAATTAAAGACCAACAATTGGGGGTGCTTAATTAGGCAAATGAAGCTCTTAATTTTGTTCTGAACGAGTTTGAAAAGGGAGCGACCGAGAGTGCGAGTGAGGGTGTGAGAGTGGGGATTATACATACAAAATTTGTCAAGCTTGTAGACTTTATGAATGCGGCTCTTTTGTCGACTGTCGTACGCGCTACCTCTCTAATCGCTTTCTTATCCTCCATCTACGACTACAAGTCTATGCAGACGTGCAAGTGGATGATCTTCGGATGACTGTCGCTCCACCTACCATCCCCAGTCCCAACCGCAGGATCTCTCAAGCTTTAATCACACTCACAGTTGAGATTTATATATAATTTATCTAACCCCACAATCAACTTTGTGGGGCGCGCACCTACTTCATTTCTGTGTTAATTATATACGTCTTCGATCATTTCAAATTTATACTCGCCTAATATTCCCATCTACTACAATAATAATAATATAATATTGTAATAAAATTCAACAAAAAAACAACAGAAAAAAAAAAAAAAAACTAGGGGGGTGGATCTATACCACTACAAATGGGAAAAAGAAGAGAGAGGGAGAAAATAATTAGAAATGCAATCGGAGTGAATTTTAGCATGATGAGCGCAGAAGTTTGCACATCTGTAAATCTTTTGTGCCTTCCAAGGTGAGAAAGCCAGGATAATATATAGAGATGGAGTCATTTGTTCAGTCTGCAATCTTTCAATTGTGCACTATGGTAGGATGTTGAAGAACATGACAACTACAAGAAAGTCACCTTCCAGAATAAAATTCTTAAGCTTGAAAGAGACAACCAGAGAGGTTACTAGAGCTTCTCCAAAGAAAGGATCACAAGACAAGTTGATCTGAGAGACAGCTTAAACAATAATCCCATTAGAGTCACGACAAACCATCGCTTGAAAAGAAAATGACTCCCTAATTGCTGTGTCAAAGTTAATTTTAAAGGAGCCCTTCTCTGGAGGAGACCATTTCTCTATCATAGTCTAGGAAGAAGATTTTCAAGCATCAAAATGTTTCAAAGCAATCTTTTTGATAGATTCAGCAAGAACCAAAACATTAGGAATGACACCATCATGGGCAGCCTTATTCCCATTGAACCAAAACAAATCACAAAAAAACTGCTACAAAAAGCTGAAACAAGTGAGTATCCTTGGGTGGTAAACCAAGAGAGAAAGAATGGTTGAAAACGCATGTGATCCAATTCACCATACTGAGATGAGACCAAGCTAAAGAGTCAACGGGCCAAACAAGGGCGGAGCCGAGTGCCCCCTCTCACCCACAAAATTTTTTCTTACACTTGGTAATTTTTTTTTGGATACCCTGGTTGCCTCCCCTAAACTAACCATAAGGGACATAGACATTACCAGCAGGGGCAAGCAACAAACGACATGTCATTTTTCAATTTGTAGACTTTTATAATCCTATTTTAGTTTCAAAGCTATCAGAAAGTTAGGTTAAAAACAAGACACACGAAGAAGAAAATATAAACGGTAGGTTTGGATTGTTCTTAAACGTTTGATGCGTTTGTGTTTTTAAACACTACGTTTCATTAAAGATTTTGAGAAACGACACTGACTAGGCTTGGATTTAATGAAACAGAGCGTTTAAAAATACAAATGCACAAGACCCAAGCCTAGTCACTAAATCCACTGATACGCAATTGCTGTCTTTTAACTTTATTTACTTTTCTTTTTAGGTCTTGTGCTTTTTTGTCTTCAATATGAAAACTAAGCCTTCAAAAAAAAATACGAAAAATAAGCCTGGCAATAATTGTGGAAGAGACTAGAGAGCATGCACAGTGCAATATATATATATATATATATTAATTAATTAAAAAAAAAGGGCAATGTAGGTCTTCTCACTTCTGAGTTTATTGACTAAGCCAGGCAATAATTTTTTTTTTTTTCAAAAATCGTATGATTTGAGAAGTAATTTATATTTTTTATGCTTATAGCTTATGTGTGAAAATATAAATTACATTTAAACAATAGTTAATTAAATTATTTATGAATTTTTTTAGTCATATTTTCTATTATTTGTAATCAACTTTTTTTTTTTAAATATATATATGTTTTTAATCTCGCCCCCCTGAGTCAATATTCTGGCTCCGCCACTGTGGCAAAAAAGAATTCCTCCAAACAGTTCTAGCAGAGATACAACTAAAAAAGAGATGAGAAAGAGAGGCATTCTTCATCTTACAAAGTGGACATAGAAGCTCCATAGGAGGAATAAAATAAAACATTCAAACGAGCTTTGGTAGGAACAATGTCCCAAGCTATTTTCCGCAAGAAGAATTTAAGCATCTCATTAAGATTGAGTTTCCACAAGAGTTTCCAAACACTAGGGGAAATAGAAATGTCAGTCTGTGGAGGTCTAAAGCTACTAATGAGGTTGAAAACCGAATGGGAAGAGAAACTCCCATTAGAAGGAGTCCATAGAAATTTAGATTTCAGGGAAGGGAGGATCTTAATCTTAAGAATCTTTGTAACACTCGATTGATCAAAAATGGAAATGAGGAAAGGGACATTCCAAGAAAAATTGGGGGAGAAAGAGATCCTTAACCTTGAGCTTGGGTAAAGAGAGATTACTAAAATTCTTAGGAATAAGGAAGAAAGAAGGCAAGGAAAGAATTCATGGAGTATTCCAAATAGGCAAAGAAGAGTTCCTGTGAATTCTATAGCAAGAACCTAGAGATGTAAGGTTCCGGGTTTTAATGATACCTTTCCAAAGCCAATAAGCAGAAGAATGGGAGGGGGGAAGAGAAAATAGCCAGTTCTAAGATACTTATGTCGCAATTGAGCTACCCATGGACTATCGGAGTTTGTGTGGAGCTTTCAACCCAACTTAGCCATGAGGGACAAATTAACATCCTTTATTCTTCTGAACCCTAACCCTCCCAAGGCCTTCGGGAGACAAATAGAGTCCCAGGATTTGAGAGACAAGTTCCGAGTTTTGTTGAGAGAGAAACCCCACCAAAAGTTTTTAAACATTTCATCCAGCTTGCTGGAGAAACTTGCTGGAAGAAGAAAAGAACACATGGCATAAGAGGACATGGTTGCTGCAACTGTCTTAAGGAGAATCGACCTACCAGCTTGAGAAAGGGTTTTAGCCCTCCACCCTTCAATCTTCTTCTGAACCTTATCCAAAATACCATGGAAAGCCCTAGATTTGGAGGTACCAAATAGAATTGGGAGCCCCAAATAGGAATTGGAGGGATTATGAGAGAAAGGGAAAATGTTTGAGATAGAACTTATAGTAGACAGGAGGCAATTTCTGCTAAAGTGGATAGAAGATTTGGAGACATTAATAGATTGACTAAATCATTTAGTGTACTTCTCCAAGATGGATCGAATGCAGGTAGCTTTAGATTAGTTAGCTCGGCCAAAAATAAGCAAATCATCCGCAAAAATGAGGTGGTGAATGGCTGGACACAGTCTAGCAATCTTCATACCTTTCAAATTCCTTGCTTGCTCTTCTCTAAACATCATCTGAGAAAAAATTTCAGATCCCAAGATGAACAAACATGGTGATAGTGGGTCTCTTTGTTGCAGACCTCTAGAAGGCGAAAACAAACCAAATGGACTTCTATTAAGAGGAAGAGGAGATGCAAATACGGAGCCAATTTACTCAAGTGGGATGGAAACCCAACTTGATCAAAATTTCCAGAAAGAAATCCCACTCCATATTATCAAAAGCCTTCTCCATATCCATCTTCAGGAACATAAAACCACCCTTACCTTTCTTATTCTTGAAGGAATGGAGTAACTCATGGGCCAAAATATTATTATCTTGAATATTCTGATTAGGTACAAAAGCAGACTGGAGAGGGGAGATGATTTTAGGAAGCAAAATCTTCAGCCTCGAAGCCATAATTTTGGTGATGAGTTTGTACACTATATTGCAAAGACTGATAGGCCGAAAATGATGAACCGAATGAAAGCCACTTTGCTTGGGAACCAGAGCAATACAAGTATGGTTATGCTCCTTTAGAAGATGATTGTTTTGGAAAAACTTAAACACAAAACTCATCACATCACCTTTAACAGAAGACCAATACTTCTTAAAGAAAAGCGCAGTGAAACCATCCGGTCCTGGAGCTTTTGTAGAACCAAGACTAGAAAGGGCTTGAACCACCTCAATCTCGGAAGGAATAGAGCACAATAAATCATTCTCTTCATCAGAAATGGAGGGAGCAAACAGATTAAGCATTTCTTCATCAATATATGGGGATGAAGAAGAAAAGATGTTAGAAAAGTGATTAACTAAAGTGCCCCCAATAGCAGATCTTTCAGAGAACCAAGCACCCGAATCTATCTTCAGAAAATCCACTACATTAGACCTTCTCCTGATGAGCGTAGAAGTATGAAAAAACCTAGTATTCAAATCTTTGCAAGCTAACCAGGTTTCTCTAGACTTATTGCGCCAGAGGATTTCTTCTTTGATGAGTAAATCTTCTAAATCAAGTTTGAGTTTTGAATCCAAAGAAAAAGAATCCGGGCTAAGAGGAACCTTCTAAGCTTGATCAATCTTGAAAAGGGAAGCTTTGATTTTATTTTGAATATTACCAAAATGGAGGGAGTTCCAGTTTTTTAAGTCTGTCTTGGTATAATTAAGCTTCTTAACTAAACAGAGAGCCGGATTACCAGATACAACCAAATTCCATGCAACATCAATCACTTCACCACAAGTGGGGTCTTTTGTCCAAAACTCCTCAAACCTGAAAGGCCTAGACAAATAAGAAGAAGAGGCAGAGGTATTGAAGAAATTAGGGTTGTGATTAGAGGAAAAAGCAGGAATATGTCACATAGAATATTTTGGGAAGAGATACACCCAGTGGTAGGAGGCCAGACACCTATCTAGCCTTTCTTTGATAATACAATTCCCTTGTCTATTATTGGACCAAATAAACGAATTTCAAGAGAAGCCCAAATCAATCATACCAAAACTATCAATAAAATGTTTGAAGGGGCAGTAAGAACAGCTAGCTACAGGCCTGCCACCAAGCTTCTCAGATTGATCCAGAACATGATTGAAATCGCCAATACACAGCCACAGGCCTACAAAATTTTCACCAACAAAAGTGGGTAAGTTACAATTCCAAGAGAGGGGCGAGAAAGACCTCAACAATTCCAAGAGAGAAGCTTCATGGGTAAGTTACAAGACGATGCAGTAGGGCCGAGGATAGGTGCAGATGAGGAGAGGCCGAAAGACTAAACCAAACAGGAAAAAATAAAAATGCCAACAAATAGCAAACTCAAAGAGCTTGAAGGGAGGTTTTTGTGGAGTTAGAATTTGGTGTGGTGGGATTCTTCCTAAAAAGGAAGTAGTAGGCGTGATGACAAAAAGAAGATTAGAGAGATTTTTCTAAAGATGGAAGAAGAAAGTTTGAAAGAATACCTATATCTCAGAAGAGGGGAGAACTTTACTGATGGTTTGGTTGAAGACAAAGGAAATTTTTCAGAGGAAGATGAAATTGCAGAGGGATGAAAATAGGTGACAAAAACCTAATATTTTCCTTGCTCGTGGTTAGAGCGAAGGACAAGATTTTTTTTTTTTTTTTAATTTTTTTAGCCAGCCTTACTTATATATTATATGTATATCATTTTGTGAGTAGTTCAATTAAAACTAAGATCGACGTTCTTGCACCTTAATACACTAACGACTTGTTATCATTAAGTTTTTCTTTGAGAACTCTTTCGGAATTTCATTAAGTTTTTCTTCTTTGATCATAAACATAAAAAATTAATTTTTGGAAGAGTGCTTTATATTTCTTCTATTGGTATGAAAAATAACAATTGAAAGATTAATTTATTCTTATGAGGAAAAATAGATTATATGTGATTTTGTTCGAGGGAATAAAATTATTACATTTACCCCCTTGAACTATCTCCTTATTTGCAATGTCCCTCCAAACTTCAAAAAGTTGTAATGTGGGAATTATTCTACAAGGCCCTTTCAGTTTTCTTCCTACCGTTAATTTTTTTTGTTAACTTAAATAGCTAATGTGTAAAATGTCTATTATACCCTCATAGAATTTATAAAAATACAATTATATATGCCCCAAAAAAAAAGAAAAAAAACTTTGCGAATTGAGTGGCTCACAACCCGGCCGCGAGTTTGGTGACCCACAGCCATGTGTAGGTTTTTTTAATGAATTTTTTATTTTAGAAATGAGTATTTTTGTCATTTTTGCTTCATTGGTTAAAATTTAACAAAAAAATCTAACAGATGGAGGAAATTGAAAGGGGCTGATAGAATAGCTCTCCCAAATTACAACTTTTTGAAGTTTGAGAGGAACGTTATAAATATGCTGGTAGTTCAAGGTGGATAAATATAGTTTCCCCTTTTGTTTGGGAAGAATTTTTAGATAAGGATTTGGTTAGATAGAATTTCATAAATAAAAGATGGTGGTTAAGTCAAATTTTTTAAGGGTTAAATGTCTTTTTAGTACATGTGGTAAAAAGAGTCATTATCAAAAGGCTGCCTTAGTTTAAAAAAGTATAACAGATATATCATATATAGTATATGTCATTAATTGAAATACATGAAAGATTTGATAGAAATGGAAGATAATTTAATGCATTCGGACTTAATTAACTACCAGAAGATCGAGAGGATATGAATAAAGATGAATAAATGACTTAGCTAGGCCGCTTGGGGAGGTGACGTTATTTGGGATTGAATACACTTATAAGGAGTTGTCCTAATCAAATCCATTGTGATCACGATCTCCCCGAGCCTCTCAAAACCTCTGTTCTCTCTCCTACTGCCTTGGTCTCTTCTTCATTTTTCTGCCGTCTCAGAGAGGAGGGAAGAGTCTCCTCTCTCCTTTATCTTTCATTTATGTCCTTCTATCTCTTTGTACTTGTTTGTTTTCTGGTGTTTTTAGCTCTTTTCACCTCTTTGGAGGTTTTATCCATCGTCCTGTACGACTTATCCCACTTGGAATTGCATTTTCAAAGTTTAAGCTTCTCCTCCGCGCCACCATTACTATCACTACAAAAAAACCAGACATTACTAACGTGCAAAAATTAACACGTTACTGAACTTACTAACGTCACATATATATACACGTTACTAAATACTTTAGTGGCGTGAAAAAATGAGCACGATACTGGCTAGTAACGCGTAATTACTCCACGTTACAATATAGTAACGTGTAAAACATTATATGTTACGATTTAGTAACGTGCTAACTTTTGCTGGTTACTAACATATATTTCGAAAAAAAAAATTAACAGTATATATAAATACGAAATTATATTAACGCGGTGTAGTATGCACGTTACTAGATTAGTAATGTGAAAATCTTACACGTTCCAATTATAGTAACGTGTAAATATAGCACGTTCCAATTATTGTAACGCGTAGGTTTTCCACGTTGCTATGTAATATCGGGAAAATTTGCACGTTATATATAGTAACGTGCCATATTTGGTCATTACTATAATTGGAACGTGCAAATTTGCACGTTACTATAATTGGAACGTGCTATATTTACACATTAATATATAGTAACCTGTAAGTACAACGCATTCCAATTGTTATAGTGCATAGGATCGGTATATAAGGTATAATTGGGTAAGTATAATGTCCAAGTGTGTAAGATCGGTATACAACGTATAATGTCTAAGTATAATGTCCAAGTGTATAGGATCGGTATACAAGATGTAATGTCTAACTATAATGTCCAAGTACATAGAATCGGTATACAACGTATAATTGGGTAAGTATAATATCCAAGTGCATAGGATCGGTATACAACGTATAATGTCTAAGTATGATGATATTTCTAGCATCCATTATGAAACAGTGATGGCCTTTACAACCTCCAATCAGCGCCTTAAATCACTTCGTGAAAGGGTTTACAGTTTGAAGGGCTTGCTTGTACGAGTTGAGAATCAGTTGTCCAGTTGTGAAGTTGAGACTAACCCTAGAGGCTCGTGTGGGTGAGATTTATTGGGAAGCAGAAGAGGCAATGAAGCTTCATCAGCAGAGGGAACACGTGCGAAAAGCAGCCAAGACAACCTTATTAACCTTTCTCAACGTAGAATATGACATGATGCTTTATGTTAGGTAGATTATGCCCCTTAGCAAAGTACAAAACAACCAGATATTACTAACGTACGTGCATAAATTAACACGCTATTGAACTTATTAACGTTATATCAATTTACACGTTACTAAATACAATAGTAACTTGCAATATTTGAACGATACTATATAGTAACGATTAGTTATCCCATGTTACAATATATTATACATTACTGTTTAGTAACGTGCTGCCTTTTACATGTTACTAACATATATTTCGAATTTTTTTTACAATATATATAAATTCAAAATTATACTAACGCAATGTAGTTAGTACGTTACTATAGTAGTAACGTGGAAAATTTAGACGTTACAATTATAGTAACTTGAAAATTGATTTAGTAATGTGGTTATTTACCATGCCACTATTGTTTCCACATACCAAAATTCAAAATTTATAAACCCTTAGGTTAGTTTGGATGCAAGTAGAAAACGTTTTTTACTTGTTACGATGTTTGCTTTTTGAAATAAAAAATTATATTTTATCTAATTTTTTCAAGAACAAATCATATGTTATTTAACTTTTTTCTAAATAAAATATATTATGTTCATTTTTTTCTAATTTCATCTCACAAAGTCGAACTCCAAATACTATTTATAATAACAAAAAGCAATCAAATACAACATTTGTAAATCAAAACACAAGCTACATTAACAAAAAGCAATCAAACACAACCTTTGAAAATCAAAACACAAGCTACAATAACAAAAAGCAAACAACCTCGAGTTAGTACTTGTTACTTTCTAATAAAGTTATGAAATTATGAATACAACTATTCAAAAGGTGTGGATTTGCCAGGACTATCTATTTCGGTCGTGTTCGTTTGATCCGGATGAGCAGCTCCATAGTCATGATCAACTGTATCAACCTGAACTGCAACACCTACGAATGATAAAACAAACAAAGTTAGCAAACAACATGATAAAATCATGTTAAGAAATATTGCATTGAACAACGTGGATAATGTAAACAAACGTTGATGATGTATAATACCGGGAGTGCTACCCACAGACGAACCCACAAGCTGACTAGGTGCATCACCTGTGACAGGCACGATGGTATCCTGTTCAGCTGCGGGCGCAGATGTGGACGGGGTCATCATCGATGTCAAGTTACTCCATCAAGACTCCCACTCAGCCTTCTCTTTTGCCCACGCTTCCTCGCGCATTGACATCATAGATTGGAGCTCAGAAACGCGCGCCTCAAGTGATACGGCGAGGTTGACTGCTCTGTTTATTTCTTCCTGCGATGACTCAGCGGAGGGCCTGAAAATCTGTGATCGTGCCTGTGTCGGGGTATAGTACTTATGTGTGGTCCCTGAGACAGGCCTCACATTCTTGCCAACCCCTCTAACCCTGCCTGAGTACTTGGGCTTATTCCCAAACGCTTGGGAATACGCATCATCAGGACGCCATCATGCGGTCTCATTAGTCACGCTCGACGATGCAGCAGGGTCAGTGGGTGCTAGCCTCTCCATTAATTCATGTATGTTGTATTAAATTAATGACGCCAGACACCATGTCAATTGTAAAGAGATAATTAATTAAGCAATAAATTGAAAACAAGATAAATATGATTAGCATACACATCTCTCGCACGTTATTTCGTTGGGGTAGCTTTCATCCTTCTTTTTATGTGTTTTACTATATAACCGTGCACGGGTCAAAGGAGTGCCAGACGCTAGTGCCTGTCAAGAAAAAATATATGTGCATTAAATAAATATTCAAACATATAATTATATTTGTATATGTTAACTTGGTATACATACATCGTCATGTGAAACCCTAGCGAAGCTTTTAGTGCCGCTAGTGTGCGGAGTGTTGTTCCGTCTCGCAAGCCCTTCATGTAGGCCGCATACTCCTACACAATTAACGTTCTCAATATGTTAGTCATAAGATATATACGCACAAACGCAAGAAATTATGGAAAGTAGACCAAATATTAATATTACTCGACTATAACCTACCTGATCCTGCTCCTCACACCATCTCGCTATCAACACCCTCACGTCCTCGGCATCGTAGCCCTCGAGAGCCTTCTCCCCTACTCTTTCTCGTACAACCTTGGGCCTATCGCCTTGTTGAATGTTGAGTAGTTTCTTGAACTTGCATCTCCAGGTCCGTACCTTCTGGCTCACATCCTTGAGCACTTATCTTTTTACCTCCGCCTGATTAATAGTAGGCGGGATGAAGTACTCCGTCTGCACAATTATAAATTTGATGACATTAAATCAAATAACAATAAAAACATCTGAAAAACAATATATATATAATGTGTGACAGATATAACAAACCATCAATGCCTCCCATAAGCGTTGCCTCTTCTCGGCTACAACGGACCCCCAGTCATCCCGCATATTAACGAATTGCCCGGCTCTAACCAAACTGCCACAAGTTCGTCTGAACTTGTTGGCGTTGAATCCTTCGGGCTGGATTGACTGATTGAACTGCAGCACTATCTTCTTTCCTGGTGGGATCTCCCAATAAAGGGATGGTTTATCTACCACCTCGTACTCAGTTACCCCCTCGACATTTGTACCTGACATATATATATATATACACACACACATACACTTACCTATCAATAGGAGCTGGTCCGGTTGCAGCCTATACGTATTAGGATCCTCGACATCCTGACCCTGGGGGCCTGTTGGACCATCTTGTCCCTGCCCGCCGGACCATCAGATCCTGGGGACCTGTCGAATCATGTGCCACCCCAGCATCCCCATCCGGACCTTGGTGGCCCTCCACACCATGTGACATCCCAGCCTCATCATCAAACAGCGATGCCACCTGGCTCGAGGAAGGAGTAGCAAAGGTGTCCATCATGAAATCATGCATGCTTGGCATGTGTATCAAACCCGATTGGGTCATGTCGTGATGGTAAGGCGGGGTCTGGTACTGATAAGTCTTGAATTATTCGATTCAAGACCCCTTAAATTGCATTTGTTAGACCTAGTTCGTATTGTATATATAACGTTTTGTTCTAGTTTTGTTTTATGTCTTATTTTCAGGTCTTAGTTGAAATCTAATTCAAAACACTTGAATTAGACCTGAAAATACATCAAGAGTACTTTAGTCATTTCCAGAGTTCGAGATTGTTCCTGCAAGTTGAAGAATTGGCTAAGGCAGTTCGATCGATCGACATAATATTGGATCGATCGAAAGTTAGATCGATCGAAATAAAAGTCGATCGATTGAATTCTCCGTCTTCCAGAAAATCAAATATTTCCAGATCTTTGCATTCTTTATGCAATTCAAATCATAAGTTGGATTTTGTGGACATAAATGGACGCCGACCAGCTCTGTTTGTGCAGCTAGAATTAACTCTTGATGGTCTTTTGTAAATCCAATTCTCTATATATATGAGATTAGGGATTTAGGTTTAAACATGCATCTTTTGGGGTTTGTTCGGATTTTCTCAGGTGTATCACTTTAATTTCTCATGTTTTAGTTTACTTTGATGCACGTTTTCTGGGCTTAATTCCAGAGAGCAATTTCTTCTTCTTTTTCCTCTTTGTTCTTCATGTTCTAGCTTAGGTTTTTCTCCCTTTTAGTAATCCGAATTTCATAGTTTTAATATAGTTGTTTTTGATTCATTTCTTTCTTGTTTCTTTACTGCTTTCCTTTAAATTCATGCTTAGATTAGATTCAATTCATGTCTAGCTAAATTAGTTCTTAGGGTTTGATCAAAATCCAATCCAAAAACCATGAAGTGTTCTTGAGGTTCTTAGGATTTACTTTAGATGTTTGATGATTGTTAAGGGCTAGAGGATATCAAAACCCATGCTAAAAGGTTTTGTTATCAAGATTCCAATCTATTTATTCATGAAAAAGAGTTAAACTTGTCTATGATTTTTCCTAGATTTCTTGAGTAAAATCAACATTCTTAGAAATAAGAATGATGTCTTTTGCAATGGTTCTATATGACTTGATGTATGACAACCCATTAGAGTCACCTTATAGGGTATGCTAGGGAACACCGATCATTTCATACCTTTGGTAGTATAGAATGTCTTTCCATTGTAGTTTAATCTTTACATGGAATAGATTGGTGTGAAAACTAGATACCTTATCATTGTGGCCTAGTTAGGGGTTTCGTATATCTTGTATGCTTATTGGGATGTGTTATAGAGTAGTAAGCTAGGGAGCATTAGTCACTCCACACCTTTGGTAGAGTAAATGTTTTTCAATTATAGTTTAATATTTACGTGGAGTAGATTAATGTAGAACTAGGTGCTTTATAACTACGTCTTAACGAAAGTATTTTCGTGTCGAGGTCGTCGTAATGGTTGACGCCCATTACGCGCTCATATCAAGCATGTTAGGAAGATCCATATAGACTTTAAGCATTTCATTGGTTGAGGATTGAATAAGATCAACACCCTAAGTTTTCTCTTAGTTTCTTTTCAATTTCCGCTTTCCTTTGCCTTACTTGTTGTAGCTTCAATTCTACAACTCTTGCTTTTATTTTTATCTTTAAGTTAAGTTAAATACGCTCTTTAAATATCCTATTACGCAAAACAACCAATAATCTATGTGGTTCGATCACCCTTACTATAGTACAATCGATACGTACTATTGCGAGTGGTAAACTTATAAATTTAAAATCCACGTAGCCGCTTGGCGCGCTACCAATTTTTGGCGCCGTTGCCGGGGAGTGACGGTATGTATGGTGCATTTGGCTCCCCGGCATCAGCAGATCCCGACATTGGTGCACTGGATGAAGCCCCATCATCTGATCGCGGAATCTGCAGGGGCGGGGACCTCTGCACAGTGGGTTTGAAACCTGGGTATCTCCTAGAACTCATTTTAACCTGCGAATTTGCGGAAAAAAAAAAATCAAACATTATTTTTTAAAAAGTAATAAATTTAATTAATATTCTAACAAGAAGTACTAAAATCAAATGGAACGAAAATTAACGACACCCACTATGTTAAATGTTATTTTTTCAGTAATTCCATCAAGCTCATAGAAAAATATTCTCCCATTATCATGTATTCTTGTTTGATCATCAATGAAATTATATGCTTCTTTAGTGATAAAACAATAAAACTAGTGATTTATAAATAGGATGAAATATTACTCTAAGGTAACAAAGTACTAAATATTTAATACAATAAATAGGATGTGATTAATTATTATGTTCGTGATATAAAAAAATTAACAATAAAACTTGTGATTTCCAAATTAAAACCAAGCAAATAGAAACACCATCTTCAATTTCCAACACTGCCCCCTTCCAAATCCGTATATTACCAAACATGCATCCCACCTATAGGTTCACTCTTTTTTCTTGTTCTTTTTTCTAAGGAAAATATTCATAATTATTGTTAGCTATCTCCTATTCACATATAAGCAGATAATTATCACTAACCTAAAACCAACAAAGACAATTAAAACAAAAAAAAATAAAAACATTTTCTTTCGTAACGGAGAACAGTAACAGTTTCCAATTTTAGCCACGCAATAAAAACAGTAAAACCATAGAGCAGTTCAATCTCAAAAAATAGTCAAAAATAGCAAGACAATTACTCACCTTCCACAATGTTCTTTCACTTTCCCTTTGCTCTTCCTCTACCAACTCCAAATTTTCACCCAAGCTACAAATATTAAACAAGTAAATAAATAAATAAAACTATGTAAGATTAAGCAAAATTACAAACTATAAAGAACCTTATAAAATTTTGAGTCAAACTTTGAAAATTGGGTAGAATTTCAGATTTGAAAACAAGAAATAAATATATCCATGGAATCTGAACAAATAGAGGAAACGATTCATGACTAGGACCAAAACTGATGTGAACCCACAGGATGAAATCCCCTTTTAAACCCACAAACAAATTGAAATCTACCCAAGAAAGCCAAGAATCAAGTCCAAAGAATCTAGACCCGTTGAAATCTTGTTTCAAGAACCTAGATTTGGTGAGAACGCCACAAAGGGTTTGCCTTTGATAAGTTCTTAGTTCAATCAAGAACAAGTAGAGAAAACTAAAAAGTTTTCTATGAAGAACAAAACTTCATTCACAATCAACTTGTCTAGCATATGCGGCTACAAGTCTTTTTAAAACCTTTCCATGAAACCCTAACCCTACTAAGGCCTACATCAATTAAAAGACATGGGCTGAACATCTTCAAGCCCAAAATATCCTAAACTACACTTCTATAGCTAATAAAAGAAGTCCCCTTAATAAAACAAATAGGCCTAAAGGCCTACAACCATAGAAACATAAAAATAGGTCCACATGCCTATACTTAGTGAAATAAAGAGTTTGCAAGAAACCACTAGGCTATGCCGCCCCCATCTGTTGCTTGTATCACATGAATTAAATTTGGTTCTTCTTCTTTCAAGCCCATCTTGAATGTTGGAGTCTTGCTCGATAAATTTGCAAACTCGGCCCAAGTGGATTGCACCAATCCTTGCATTGCCTCATTAGTCTTCTTCGCCCTTGACTTTGTGATTGGCCCATCTGGAACTTGTAAGGGATCTTTAAGATTCGGCCTACCATGGGGCCCATCAAAAACTTAAACAAAGCATGATCTTAATACAGTTCTATAATGATAAAAAGGCTTAAAATCCGGATTAGATGTGAGATTAAGAACCAGAGTGTTGTCAGGGATTGTGCTTGGTTTATAAATTTTTAGCTCATCAAAAAAAAAAAAAGAGTAAATTACAAATAGTGAATTACCCATAAAAACATCACATAATCGGTCCATGTACTTAAAAAAAAAAAAAAAAAAGGCAATTAAGTCAAAAAAAAAAAAAAGGTCTATACACACACACGCACACACACACACACACACACACACACACACACACACACACACACACACACACACACACACACACACACATATATATATATATATTGTTATAAGAATTGAAGAATTGCAGCCGTCAACCTAGGTTTAAGGGTGGCTATTTTCAATAAGGAAATTATTTCCATTAGGTTATAAATTTAATAAGGAAAGTATTCCATCTTATGTAAGATTCTGATCTATGCCTAAAAGGAGTCAGATTCTACTTTATTTTCCTAGTTCTAGTTGTATTTGTTTTTCCTAATACAAGCCTTGCTTGTATTCCTTATTGTAGTTAGTTATTGTACTCTATTTAAAGGAGAACAAATCAATAAAGAGGGAAGCAAAAATTTATCAATCAAACTTATTGTTTGAAGAGCTTAGGAACTCTTAAAATTCCTATTATCCATTTCTTTATTCAAGATAGGGAAGAAGAAGAGATTTATTCCGGCCTCTTTTCCTTTGGAAAGGAGAATTACCCGATCAATCTCTAATTCTTGTAACATATATCCATGGAATCTCAAAACAAACATCAAACATAAGAGTGAGAAGCAAAGTTCAAACAAAAAAAGTATAATAATTTTTAGTGGTTAATATAATATAGTTGATATCATACTCATATATGTGTCCACGATGTTATTAGAGTGAAAAGCAAAGTTCAATGAATCAAAATCAACAAATCTCAAAACAGGGCATTCGGCCGAGAAACAAACATCCTCAAAACAAACATCAAACATAAGACAAATGAAATTAAAAGAAATTAGTAGATTACCCTTGGTGATTTCACAGAAACGAAAAAGGTTCACTGGAGAGTGCGGGAGAAAGGTTTGCCAAAGAGAGAGAGCGAGAGAGTGAGAGAGAGGAAACTTAAAAATGGAAACCAAAGAGTCGGGAAGAAGACGAGATCTAGTAACGTGCAAGTAAATGCACGTTACTATTTTATAATTATAGTAACGTGCATGTGTTTTCACATTACTAATTCAGTTGAATTAGTAACGTACAAAAAAACACATTACTATTAAGATAAAATAGTAATGTGTATTTTGAGCATTACTAAAATTTAGTAATGTGTAAAATATGTACACGTTACTATATTATTATTATATTTAAATGCACACTGACATAATTGATTACAATGCGCGCGAAGCATTAAATTAAGTTCCCGAACATCTACAGTAACGTGATAAATGTTCACGTTACTAACATAGTAACGTGGTATGTTAATACACGTTACTATAATAACAAACATTTTTCAGTTAAAAAATTTAAATAAAATTCCAAAAGTTTAAAAAGAATAAAAAATAAATAAATCCAAAACTTTTTTTTTGAAAATATAAAAGAAAATTTGAAAGAAAATTGTATTTATCCATTAAATAAAAGATGATTAGTGGTCTAAATTGTATTTATCCACTTAAAAAAAAAAAAGACGAGAAATGAAATGCATAAGATCGATATACAACGTACGTGTATAATATGAGCACCTCTATCCAATGACTACATGATATCTTTTGTAAAAGAAAAAAGATAAAAAAAAAAAAAAAAAAAAAAAAAAAGAAAGAAGAGAAAGATATATGATATCTGTGTGTTGGTGTGTATGCACCAACAATGTCAAATTTTGGTATTTGAAAAGCTTATTGAACCTTTTTTTTTTCTTGGTTTTTTTTTTTTTTTTTTTATTTATTTTTTTTTTTTTTTTTATGTATGTGGTAATTAATTATGAAAGTATCCCTCCTTATACAATGCTCCAAACCTCTTTTTCTTAATCAATAACTCATGTATAAACTGTTATGGAACGTGTGAAAGTATTAACTAAATAAACTTTATCGGCATCAATGAAGAAACTTGAAAATTATTAAAAAAAAAAAAGAATTACATAAACTCCACCGCATGAATCTTGAAATTAACAAAACATAAAATTAAATAGTAATTATCCAAATAGACCAAATTATCCCTTGTCCTGTCCCACATCAGTCAGCTTCAAAGGAGATTGTGAAATAGGGTTCTATTGGATATAATCTCCAAGTGCATAGGATCGGTATACAACGTACGTATAATTGGGTAAGTATAATGTCCCAGTGCATTGGATCGGTATACAACGTACGTATAATAATTGGGTAAATATAATCTCCAAGTGCATAGGATCGGTATACAACGTACGTATAATTGGGTAAGTATAATCTCCAAGTGCATAGGATCGATATACAACGTACGTATAATTGGGTAAGTATAATGTCCCAGTGCATTGGATCGGTATACAACGTACGTATAATTTGGTAAGTATAATCTCCAAGTGCATAGGATCGGTATACAACGTACGTATAATTGGGTAAGTATAATCAGTGCATTGGATCGGTATACAACGTACGTATAATTGGGTAAGTATAATCTCCAAGTGCATAGGATTGGTATACAACGTACGTATAATTGGGTAAGTATAATGTCCCAGTGCATTGGATCAGTATACAACGTACGTATAATTGGGTAAGTATAATGTCCCAGTGCATTGGATCGGTATACAACGTACGTATAATTGGGTAAGTATAATCTCCAAGTGCATATGATCGGTATACAACGTACGTATAATTGGGTAAGTATAATCTCCAAGTGCATAAGATCGGTATACAACGTACGTATAATTGGGTAAGTATAATCTCCAAGTGCATAGGATCAGTATACAACGTACGTATAATTGGGTAAGTATAATGTCCCAGTGCATTGGATGGTATACAACGTACGTATAATTGGGTAAGTATAATCTCCCAATGCATTGGATCGGTATACAACGTACGTATAATTGGGTAAGTATAATCTCCAAGTGCATAGGATCGGTATACAACGTACGTATAATTGGGTAAGTATAATGTCCCAGTGCATTGGATCGGTATACAACGTACGTATAATTGGGTAAGTATAATCTCTAAGTGCATAGGATCGGTATACAACGTACATATAATTGGGTAAGTATAATCTCCAAGGGCATAGAATCGGTATACAATGTACATATAATTGGGTAAGTATACTGTCTCAGTGCATTGGATCGGTATACAACGTACGTATAATTGGATTATACATTATACATTAATAACATTGCACATTGTACTTAAAGTATATATATATATACATACATGTACATGTAAATCAAATAGGGGAATGACTTTTCTACATTAATCCTACACCAAGATACATAGGATAATGTGATGTAGGAATAACACATTTTAATAAAATCTTGGACTAATTTAGTACAAATTAGTAACGTGCAAATAGCGTCACATTACTATTTTACGAAATTAGTAACGTACAAATCATTTTACGTTACTATGGTTTTATAACAGTAACGTGTAATTGCACGTTACTATAATATGAAATAGTAACGTGTAAAATTTGTACGACTATTACAAACAATAGTAACGTGCATTTACACGTTACAAATGTTTACATTAGTGACGTAAAAAAGATTTGCACGTTACTGTTTCATATTATAGTAACGTGCAATGATTTGCACGTTACTAAAATTTTTTGACAATCATGCCTCGCGGGACGTTTATCCTGCGAAGTACAGCCCCTTCCCATTTTCTAATTTTTATTCAAGTTTTGCTCACTGTCTCTCCCTCTCCGCTGTCCCTCCATCTCTATGTCTCTCCCTCTCACTGTCGTCTCTCCCTCTCTGCTCTCCCTCCAGCCGAAATATACAGGTATATACGTTGTTCTCCTTGCTATTATGTTATCAATCCTTCTTTGTGATTGAAGAAAATGATTATTAAAAAACTTCATGAACTTTCATATTTTTTTGAATTTCTTGTTAGTTTCCATTTGTTTTGCCAAAATTTTCAAAAATTGATGCCTGAATATTGTGAAAGAATACTAAATCAGTCAAGTAGGTTTCTATTTGATATATATATATATATATATATATATATATATATATATATATATATATATATATGTATATATATCAAATTGTGAATATCTTTAATGTAGGAAGATAAAAGAAAGAGGCCAGGACTTTCTCTCTCTCTCTCTCTTTTTCTGTTTTTTTGTTGTTGTTGTTAGGCCAAGCTAGCATCAAAATCTGAAATCAGGATCCACATCCATTGCCCAAGAGAACTTTGCCAGAAGAGACTTGTTGAATATCTGTAGAAGTTCTGGAAAAAAGAAAAAAGCAATTAAGTCATAAGAAAAAAATGAATGCAATTGCTTCAAAACCATACTTATTTTTTATTTTTTTGTTAAGTATTGCTTCGGCTGTGGTATTAGTACACATTAACACCAAGCCTACTTCTCCAATTCTACCTTTGTTAAGTGTTAAGTATTGCCTAATCAGTGAATTACCCATAAATTGAAGGGTCTTGTCTTTGCAATATATAACAAGCCCTTTCTCAGGAAAAAAAAAAAAAAAAAAAAACCTAGGCAACAGAAAGTAAAAAAGAAAATGAAAAAATGGGGACAAGAACAATAAAAGGAAGAATTGTATGAATAGTTTACTTAGGTTTTCATTGGATATCAAAGGCTAAACATGCTTTAATTGAGTCAATGATTAGGTCATGAAAGAGATAGAATTGTCTTCTACCCTTAACTTTTGCTCTTCAGCTCTTACAGTATATATGTTATGAATGTTAGGCGATTATTGTATTGCTGTGAATTTCTAGAAACTTGGTTATTGGGTCTTGTTCGTATTGTTCATATATAACTTTTGGTTGAATTGATAGTAGATGGGTTATACAAATTTGATTGGTTGATAGTTTTGGTTGTATTGTTGACATATTTGGTTAAATTAGACTTGGCAATTCGTGCATTCGGGTCGGGTTCGTGTCAACCCGGCCGACCCGAATACACAATTGGGTTCAACACGAACCCGACCCGATTAATAATCGGGTTGAAACTTCAAACCCGAACACGACCCTATTGTTAACCGGGTTACTCGAACACGACCCAGGTAACCCGTTGTGACTTCGTCTTCGTCTTCATCTCAAGCTTCTCAGCGGCTCAGTTTCTGTCCTGTACACGCACCTCTCTCCCGCCCCATCTCAACCTCACCGACCACCACCACAGCACCACTACTTCACCAACTCACAAAACGACGTGGACTCCAATGTTCCAACCCCTTCCTCTCCATTGAATCTTAGAGAAAGGAAAACAGATCGGTGGCGTTGTTCGGGGGGCGGAGCTGCGGAAGTGACCAAACCACGTGAGGCTTAGCGAGATCGGCAGAATGGTGGGCGGCGACACTGACGATGGTGGCTGGGTATTTGGTGGTGGGTAGGAGAGGGAGGAACCGGGGCAGGAAAAGAGAGGGAAAAGGCCGGATGGTTAATGGTTGGGCGTGCGGGCAGTGCGGCTAGCGGCGGGCTACTGGGCTAGGGTTAGTTCGCAAATCGCAAGAGTGCAGGACGCAGATTCAGTGATTCACAATTACAAATGGGTCATTTTGGTTTTGGGTTAGACTGGTTAGTAACTTAGTTCTTTACTTCTTTTTCTTTCTTTCATTTGAAAAAAAAAAAAAAAAAAAAAAAAAAAAAAAAAAAAAAAAAAAAAAAAAACTGGGTCAGGATCGTGTCTGGCGGGTCAACCCGCGGGTTGACCAGCCAACACGATTCTAATCGGGTCGACCCGATTATGATCCGAACCCGATTATCCCAAACCCAAACCCTAATTTTTCATGTCGTGTTCGTGTCGGGTTCGCGGGTCGTGTCAAAAATTGCCAACCCTAGGTTAAATTGTTGTTTCCTTGGTGATCTAGCTCTAATGCTAAAGTGCATGTGGTGTAACCCTGGTTTTTAGTTAGTCAAATTTTATTAATAAAAAAAAAAAAAAAAAAAAAAAAACAAAGCTGTAGGACTTAATCAGGAAAAATGTAAAATGTAATAACAAGACAATTATTGTCAAGAACTCTGCCTGATTTCCCTTTTAAAATGTTATGGCCAATACTCCATAAAACTTAAGCAATAAATAAGTACTAAAACTATACAAGATATATACCTATAATATAGCAAAATTTTCTAAGTTGATTGTAAACTAAAAGCTAATAAGTATGAATTGATTAAGGAAACCTTAAAGGCTTTAAACTAAAGCTTTACAAGATATATACCTACAATATAGCAATTTTTTTTAAATTGATAGTAAATTAAAAACTAATCAGTATGAATTGATTAAGGAAACTCTAAATTGATTAAGCCTTAATTTATATTAAATTGAAGATAGATTTATATATCTCATTGTGTTGGTGTTGCTGTTATGTACTGGATGTATCGGAAAAGATGGACAGATCTTGGATTACAAAGACTCGAGGTACGAGGGAATACAATGATGGGTGTAATGCATTTGTGGCATTTGCAGTTCGTAACTGCAAAACACCTGATGGTAAAATTCGTTGCCCTTGTAAGGTCTATTGGAATAACCATCGCCACTCGCCCGATATCGTCCTTGAGCACTTGACGGCGGGTAGAGGAATCATGGTCAGTTACAGAAATTGGTTCCTGCACGGTGAGACGACTATGTATAATCCTGATGCAGCCTCTTCTTCGAACCTTCATCCAACAGCTGTTGCGAGTGCCGACAATACAGAAGAAGGTGGCGACATGCACACAATGTTGCGTGATGCATTTGGCATGCATGAAGTCAAGGAGCCCAATTGTGAGCCAGAGTGTGTTGATCAGGTGGGTGTGGAAAATGTTGCAGAAGAACCAGCTGAAAGTGGTGCTCAAAAGTACTATGACATGCTTAAAAAGGCAGAGAAGCCACTTCATTGGGGTACTAAACATAGCAAACTGAGTGCTACAGTACACTTGTACAACTTGAAGTGTGTTGGCGGACTGAGCAACAATATTTTCTCGGATTTCCTTCAGTTCATCAATCAGTTGCTGCATGCATGTGATGACGCTTTGCCAGCTAATACGTATGAGGCAAAAAAGTATCTCAGTGACATGGGGCTCGGGTATAAGAAGATCTCTACGTGCCATAACGATTGTATGTTATTCTGGAAGGCCAACCAAGAATTAGAGTCATGCACCGTTTGTGGAGAATCTAAGTGGAAGGATGAAATTTATTTGGACGAGGATCGTCAATCCACATCGTCGAGAAAGAAACATCCGGTGAAAGTGTTGCGGTAGTTTCCACTCATTCCACGCCCACATAGGCTTTTTATGTCAAAACATATTGCGCCCCATATGAGATGGCATGAGGAAGACCGTACAAAGGACGGCGTGGCATCTGGCCAATAGCGAGGCGTGGAAGTCGTTCGACCTCCTACATCCAGAATTTTCAGCTGATAGTAGGAATGTTAGGCTTGGTCTGACCTCGAACGGCTTTAATCCATTTGGGAACATGAGCACCTCTCACAGTACTTGGCCAGTCATGCTTGTTCCGTACAATTTGCCTTCTTGGATGTGCATGAAACAAACGTCATTCATACTATCGTTGATCATTCCAGGACCAAGTTCACCTGGCATGAATATAGATGTGTAGCTCCAGCCATTGATTGAGGAGCTACAGAAATTATGGAACGTATGGGTGTGCACATATGATGCCTCGAATAAATTTTTTTTTTCAGATGCGGGCGCAGTTGATGTGGACGATTAATGATTTTTCGGCTTATATAGATCTGTCCGGGTGGCCCAACAGGAGTGAGAAGGCATGCCTTGTCTATATGCATTCAACATGGTCTAGACGATTAAAACACGGGAAAAAATATTGTTATATGGGACACAGAAGATACTTGCCAGTGGATCATCTTTGGAGGCGGAACAAGAGAACATTTGACAGTAACCAAGAACAAGAAAGTGCACCCCGCGTGCAAGTGGTGATGACATCCTGGGACAGTTGGAGGGGATGGTATTTGAGGATGAGAGCGCGGGCAAGAAAAAAGAGAAGAAGCGGAAAAAGAGACAAGTGACAGAAGATGCAACTGAGAATGTCGTTTGGAAAAAGAAAAATATTTTCTTTAGATTGCCGTACTGGAAAAATAATTTATTGCGGCACAACCTTGATGTCATACACATAGAGAAAAATGTGACGAACAACATACTTGGCACAATTCTCGACATCAAAGGAAAAACAAAAGATGATTACGCAGCCCGCAAAGACTTGCAAGAAATGAATTTGAGGCCTAAATTGCATCCGTACACGGGTGAAGATGGTAAAACCTATTTGCCTGCAGCTTGTCCAACGAAGATAAATCAAATTTTCTTAAGGTGCTAAAAAATGTAAGGGTACCTGACAGATATGCATCAAACGTTTCTCGATGTGTACACCTCAAGGAACGTACAATATCGAACTTGAAGAGCCATGACAGCCACGTAATAATGCAAGTGCTTCTCCCTATTGCATTGCGCCACTCACTGCCAGATAATGTGGTTAGACCTCTTGTTGAGTTGTCTGCATTTTTCAGAGACCTCTGCTCAACAAACTTAACCCAAGAGGACATGGATCGGTTAGAGGGTAACGTCTGTGCCACTTTGTGCAAGATGGAACAAGTATATTCCCCCCCGGTTTTTTTACTATCATGGTTCATTTGGTTGTGCACCTTGTTCGTGAGTGCCGACTCAACGACCCCACACATTATAGGTGGATGTATCCGGCAGAAAGGTAAAATTTATATACGTATATTTATTAATTTAGATTGGTATGAGTTTTATAACACAATAACTAATTGACGTGAGCGACTAATATTCATATGTAGGAGCCTCTGGGGGTTCAAGTCTAGTGTACGCAATAAGGCAGCTCCGGAGGGCTGCATTGCAGAGGGTTACATAGCAACCGAGTTGGTAACGTTCTACTCGAGGTATCTAGGTAACGCACCGAGCTTCCACAACAGACCCCAACGAAATCCAGATGGTCCAAAGGGGGCAGGAACAAGAGTCAGCCTTAACCGTCTTCAGTTGAGCCAGATTCACCGATATATTACTCTCAATTCTGACGAGTTTCTTCAACTGAGGACATAAGCTAAAACAAATTTAGGATGTGTTAGATTCTATAAAGTGGACTTGTGAATAATAGATAATGACCCAACAATTTTGATTTGTAGGATGCACATGGATACTCTTAGGCGATCATGCAGTAGGGGGCGAACTACGGACGATCAATTGGAAGCCTAACATCATCAGCAGTTCTGCGATTGGTACCGTGACTACGTACGTTTAATTTTTGTAGTGCTTAGCTATTACATGTTCAGCTTCTGGTTCACATAAACTAACCGAACTAATTAACTTTTTATTTTTCATTTTACTTAATTATGCTCGCAAGTCTATCAATTGGACGCTCAACGTAGGGAGGAGATGAGCGACAAGCTGGTTATGCATTGTAGGGGCCCGAAGGAGATAGCAAGTAGGTTCAACAGATACGTGGTTAACGGCAAAATGTTTCGCACTGTTGCACATGATGTGGGGAAGAGAACACAGAACAGCGACGTGTGTGTGCCTACCATTGATGGCTTGACGTACTATGGGAAGTTAACGAATATAATTGAGGTTGAGTATTACGACAAGACTAAGTACGTCATGTTCAAGTGTGATTGGGCGGACACCATGAGAGATAGGGGATATAAGGTGGATGAGTATGGCATGGAACTTGTCAGCTTCAATCGCCTTGTCCACAGGGGAGACCTGGTGACTGATGACCCATATGTACTAACTTCACAGGTTGACCAAGTATTTTACGTCGAAGATGAAAGGAACCCAGGTTGGGCTTGTGTTGTGAGGACTAAACCCAGGAACATCTACGACGTTGGTCAGGGTGAAGGGTCTCATGATTCACTAGACACCTACCATGAGTGCGAGCCGTTGCTATTAACCAGAAATAGCAATCAAGATCCAAGTGATGAATTTGACCACGTGTCAAGATCCAAGTGATGAATTTGACCACGTCCGACCAGACATAGAGCCAATCTTAGCGTATGTTATTCAATAAAACTTGACTAATTTCCTGTTATTTATTTCTACATTGATTGGTAATTGCTAACGAATTGGTGAATCATTAATACATATGATAATGATTAAAGTGTGCATTAGGTAAACAATATAGTTCTCATTTTCAAATAATTAAAATCAATTCATGTTCGTGTGCATCATGTATATAGCATTAATTTTGGTAAGTTGTGTATTTCGCAGGTTACCATAGCATTTTAGGAATATTCCACATCTCGTTTGAATGTTAGGTAGTCTGTTTGCAGCAATTTAGGTAATAATTAAAGACTTGTCTGTGTGGAGTTATTTCTTTTAATGTTGATGATACTTTTTATCTTTTCACGCGTTTCTCCTAAGTGTTAGACCTAATATGATGCTATTGTATTGTTATTTGCTAAGTGTGTTTGTTTTATCATGTGTGTATATATATATATATATATATATATATATATATATATATATAGAGAGAGAGAGAGAGAGAGAGAGAGAGAGAGAGAGAGAAAGAGAGGGAGAGAGAGAGAGAGAGAGAGAGAGAGAGAGAGAGAGAGAGAGTGTGTGTGTGCTGTTGTGCAATCATTAGTTGTACGTTCACGTATCTGTGTTGATGAAACCGACTCATGCGCAACTATATTATTTCGAGTCATTGATTGTGTTTTACGTATAATGTTTACGTATACTTTGGTCATATATATGACAAGACAAATATTGGTTGTATGATTTTTAATTGTTGTGATTGACGTTGATAATGTATATTGTTATGATTGTTGTTGGAATACATGTTCGTGTGTATCATGTACAAATATATAACATTAATTTGGGTACGTTGTGTATTTTGCAGGTTATCCTAACACTTGACATATACTTCACATCTCGTTTCCATGTTAGCTCGTCTGTTTGTGGCGGTTCAAGTAACAATTAATGATTTTTCTGTGTGACGTTATTTCTTTTAATGTTGATGATGTTTCTTTACTTTCCATGCATTAATCCTAAGTGTTGCCCTTAATAGCACGTCACACGTATTGTTGTTTGCTGAGTGTGTTTGTTTTATCATTTATAGGTAATATGGAGCATGTTGTTGCGTAACCGTTGGTTGCTGTTTAATTATCTGTGGTGAGGAAACTGATTCATGCGGAACTTTGTTCATTGTGTTTTGCATGTAATGTTTATACTTTGTTCATATATATCAAAACACAAATATTGGTTGTATGATTTTATTTGTTGTGATTGACGTTGATGATCAATGAGAAAGTATATTATTGCTAGAATTAAATGTAAAATGTTGTAATTGTTGATGAATTGATGGGAACGTATAAATTTTTGTGATTGACGTTGATGATCAATGGGAATGTATATTATTATGATTGTTGTTGGAATTTTAGTGAATTTTTTAATGTATATTGGCTGTTGTAATTCATTTATCAGGTCCGCTAGAAAATTATTTGGGGGATAAAAAAATAAAATAATTTTTATTTTTTTAATCCCATTCTAATTTAGTGGCATGCTTGATAATACACGTTACTAATATTAGTAGCCTGATTAAGATTTGCACGTTACTAAAATATAGTAACATGCTAAATTTAGCGTTGATATTTAAATGGATCCACGTTGGTATTTTTAGTAACATAAGAAAATAGCGTGTTACTAAATATAAGAAAAGCACGTCATATCACTGAGTGCAGTAACGTGATGAATATCACGTTACTAGACTCAGCAACATTCAACGTAAATTATCACGTTTCTATGTTTACTGGCGTCTCATTTGCACGTTACTATATATTTACTAACGTGCATTTTTTTATGCGTTACTATTCAGTAACGTGATGTCTATCTGAACGTTACTAAAATTATTTTAGTAACTATGGGATTAGGAACGTGAAAATCACACCAATGATTTCAGGTTACTACAGTTTACTAACGTGCAAAAGGCTTTTGCATGTTAATGAACCCAGGTTACTAAAACCAAAAATTTTTGTATTGTGTTCGCCATCGTTCTCCACGCATTGGTGGCTGTTTTTGTTGTGGTTCTTAGATTTGGTTTTTTAAAAGGTAGATCTACGTTTCTGCGATGGCTTCTGTCTTCCATACGCCTCATCTCCGTGCTCACCGACGCCCCAGCTACCCGACGCCATTGGTTCCTCCTCTGTCCACTGTCCACGCGCCTGCTCGTGGAACTCTTCCTCTGGCACATGGATCTCACGCACCAGAGAGATCCGTCCAGCCAGCTTCTGATTTTGCAATTTTTTAGGTTTTATTGCTGTTTTTATGGTTTATTATCTTACTTGGGTTATTGTCTCCTTTTAGGGGAGACTTTTGTATTTGAATTTGTATTGGTGCTCTTTTTTACTGTAGTTTCAATTGTAATCTTTAATAGTATCTTTTCCTCTTCAGCCTCCTTCGGGTGGTTGTTGATCCCAAGTGAGGATATAGATAGGCTTGTCTTATTCTGTATCCATTTTGCTTATGAAACCACCTTGCGCGGCCCGTTGAAAAGACTTGGTCATTTTATGTCCCATTTCCTACCCCTTGAAAGAACCGGGTCATTTTATGTCCAATTTCCTACTTTTTATATATATTTTAGCACTGTTTTGATTTCTGCTGAGTCTATTGTTGGGGAGCCCACCCATTTTTCTTTTATAGGATCAGCCACTTCTTCTTCCTTTCGAATCAGGAGTGATAAAGATCCCCCCTTATAACATTTTCCTTCAATCAATTAAAAAAAAAAAAAAAGGAATTGTCTAATCTTTCAGAAGAGCTAGGTAAAAACTTATTATTATTTTATTTATTTACATCTAGTTATCAAAGTAGTAGTGAAACAGAATTATCTAATGAAAGCAAGTTATTTTTTTGGGGGTTTATATATAGGTTATCTAAAGTAATTATCTCAAGAAGCATGCAACCATGATGTATAAAGACAGGATCTACAAAGGCAAAGAATATAATTTGAATTTCTGTTGTATTGACTTGATCATTTACAATGTGTTGATGCACATATATACATGACATGAGTATTCTAATTACAGGAATAATTCCATAAATCATGGGCTATTGAATGAGCAATATTATTGATATGCCTTATGTGGTCTTGTCTGATTCCTTGTAGAGAAGAATGTGGACGTTAAGGCTTGACAGCTTTGTCCATTTCCTTCTGTGCATGATTCCAAGCTGTGCATGCATTTATTTGAGATAACTTGCCTTGTGAGGTTGATTGCATGAGTTGGAGGATTATACTGAGCGGAAGTATTGTGCTGTGAATCCGGGATTGATATGTTCTGATGCTGAATATTTGTAACAGTCTTAATAGGCCTCCTCAATTGAAGCGGAAGTTCAATGATGTTGAGATTGTCACGTAGGCTAGTAAATCGGGTGGATATAAGTGGTTTAGTAAAAATGTCGGCCTTTTGATCTTTTGTAGAGATGAATCGGACCTCCAAAGCTTTAGACGCCACCTTGTCACGTACAAAATGGAAATCGATTTCGATGTGTTTGGTCCGAGCGTGGAACATGGGATTGGGCGTGAGGTAAGTGGCTCCAAGGTTGTCACACCAAAGGGTGGGTGGTTTGGGAAGGAATACACCAAGTTCTCGAAGAAGGGATTGGAGCCATTGTAATTCAGCAGTAGTGTTTGCAAGTGATCGGTATTCGGCCTCGGTGCTAGACCTTGAAACTGTAGCCTGTTTCCGTGAGCTCCATGAGATAAGATTGGAGCCTAGGAATATGCAGTAGCCTCCGATTGATCGCCTGTCGTCAGGGCATCCAGCCCAATCGGTGTCAAAGTATGCATGGAGGTGAGCAGGGGAGTTGCGTCTGAGGAGTAAGCCATAGAAGAGAGTTTGCTTGAGATATCGCAAGATACGTTTAACAGCTGTCCAATGTGGTATGGTTGGACGTTGGAGGAATTGGCACACTTTGTTTACTGCAAAGGACACATCCGGCCGAGTGAGTGATAGATATTGAAAGGATCCGACAATGCTGCAGTATAGGGAGGGATCATGGAATGCTTCACCATCAAACCGAGATAACGTCTTAGAAGAAGACATTGGGGAAGTCACGGGCTTAGCAGATAACATGTTGGATTTCTTGAGTAAATCCAGGATGTATTTTCGTTGAGATAGGAAGAGGCCGTGGGGGTCGGGCAGGACTTCAACACCCAGAAAATAGTTGATGGAGCCAAGGTCTTTAATTGGAAAATCACATTGCAACTTGGAAATGAAGCCGTCAATTAGTGTGGTAGAGGGGCTGGTTACCAAAATGTCATCCACATAAATGAGGATGAAAATTGTGGATGCACTGTGGCCATGGATGAAGAGTGATGTATCAGCTTTTGAACCATGAAAGCCCAACTCAATGAGTCGATTGCTGAGGCGGGAGAACCAGGCCTTGGGGGCTTGTTTTAGGCCATACAGTGACTTCCGGAGATGATAGACATGGTCCGGGAAGGAAGGGTGAATGAACCCAGGAGGCTGCACCACGTAGACAAATTCCTGCAAAAAACCATGTAAAAAGGCATTTGTTACATCTAATTGTTTTATGGACCATTTAGCTGAAACTGCAATGGAGAGGACAGTGCGAATTGTGGTAGGCTTGACTACTGGACTGAACGTGTCACCATAATCGATTCCCGGTTGTTGGTGAAACCCCTTGGCGACGAGCCGGGCTTTGTAACGTTCGATGGAACCATCAAATTTTCTCTTTATTTTGTATATCCATTTGCAACCGACAAGGTTCATGTGGGGTTGTCGAGGAACAAGTGTCCATGTCCCGTTTTGGAGGAGGGCATTGATTTCAATGGTCATGGCGGTACGCCATTCTGGTAATTTGTTTGCAGCTGTGAAGGAAGTGGGTTCATCATCCGGTGTATCCATTTCTGTGAGTAGAGCTTTTGGAGGATACGGAACTATGCCATCTGTAAATTGACGTGGCTTGTGAATATGTGCTTTGGAACGTGTCTGCATGGAGTGAGTGCCTGTTGGTTGTGGTACTATGATCGTACTGGGGACATCTGCCACAGGAGGAGCCACATGTTGATCAGTGGGATAGGGAACTTCCTGAGGTGCACGAGAAGGTGACGGGTGGGAGTTTGGGTTGGATTCGGGTTGTGGAGAACAGGGTACATGTGGGGGAAGGGAATGATGTGGGGAATGCATAGGAGGGGGTGTGCGTGTCATGTGTGGTGAGGTGGGAAGTGGCAGGAGAAAAGGTAGTTGTAACGACTCACCCACAATGACACAATATTGTCCGCTTTTGGCTCCCCAAATCAGACTTCCCAGGAAGTCACCCATCCTGGGATTACTCTCGTAGAAGCACGCTTAACTGTGGAGTTCTGATAGGTTCATGACCATCACGGCTTTAAAACGCGTTGTGTCATAAATGATGGATTTATACATATAAGCACATCCTCATTCCCAGGCGATGTGGGACGTCACAATCACCCCATCTTTGGACCCAGCGTCCCCGCTGGCGTCCCTCATTGGGCTTGTGCACGCTCCCACCATCTCAGGCTGGGCAATGGCTCTGATACCATTTATAATGACTCACCCCCAATGACACAATATTGTTCGCTTTTGGCTCCCCAAATCAGACTTCCCAGGAGGTCACCCATCTTGGGATTACTCTCGCAGAAGCACGCTTAACTGTGGAGTTCTGATAGGTTCATGACCATTACAGCTTTAAAACACGTTGTGTCATAAATGGTGCATTTATACATATAAGCACATCCTCATTCCCAGGCGATGTGGGACGTCACAGTAGTGGAATAGGTTGAGATGAGGGGGGTGCTGGGGATACGGAGGGTACCTGAAAGGGGAATTGAGTTTCATCAAAAACGACATTTCGGGATATGTAGATTCGACCAGTTGGAAGATGAAGGCAACGGTACCCTTTGTGTTGAAAGCTATAGCCAAGAAAGACACATAGGTGAGATCTAAAATCAAGTTTGTGTTTATTGTAGGGTCGGAGATGTGGCCAGCACGCACACCTGAAGACTTTCAAGAAGTTATAATCTGGTGCTTTGTTGAAGAGGAGTTGAAATGGTGATATGTGTCGAGTGACAGGAGAGGGTAGTCTGTTTATTAGAAAGGATGCGGTTAGGAAAGCTTCTTCCCAGTAGGTAAGTGGCATGGATGCGGCTGCGAGTAGGGAAAGGCCGGTTTCAACTAAGTGGCGATGCTTACGTTCCATGGACCCTTGCTGTTGATGGGTATGGGGACAGGAGTGTCTATGAGAGATGCCTTATCTAGATAGAATGGGATTAAGGGCTCGGAATTCTCCTCCCCAATCAGATTGGACAACTTTGATTTTGCGATCAAACAGATTTTCAACATGCTTTTGGAACTGGATAAATATGGAAGTGACAACAGATTTTGTAGCAATTGGAAATAACCAAACAAACTTGCTAAAATCATCAATAAAGCACACATAGTATCGATTTCCATTATTTGAAGGAAAAGGGGATGGTCCCCATACATCGGTGAAGATGAGTTCCAAAGGGAACTTAGACAAAGAAGGAGACAAATGAAAAGGTAGTGCATGGCTTTTGCCCATGCGACATGCAGGGCAAACAACCATATTTTTATTCTTAAAGAGAGCAAGGTTGTGTGTCCGAACAACTTGACTGACAGTACGGAGAGAGGGATGACCGAGACTGCAATGCCATCGGTCCAAGGGAGCACGTTCACCCAAGAAGGCTAATCGAGGAGGAGGTGGGCTTGTGGGGAACGTGTAGAGACCGTCCTTAGTCCTGCTGAGAAGGAGGGTAGTTCCCGTGAGCCGATCCTTAATACAAAAGAAGAAGGGGTGAAACTCAAAATAAACATTGTTATCACAAGTGAACTGAGATACAGACAAGAGATTTTTCTTAATCCGTGGAACATGAAGGATATTTTTCAAGATGAAAGAGATATTATGGTAAGTTAATTTGGTGGTACCAGTGTGGCTGATTGGGAGTCCCTGTCCATTGCCAACATGGAGTTGATCCGATCCTGTGTATTTATCCTCCTGCATGTTGAGATTGGCTAGATTTGCAGTAACATGGTTGGTGGCACCAGTGTCTGGATACCAGTTATAATCACTGGTGGGAGGGCATGCTGAATTGTTGAAGGCCTGCATGTTAGGAGCATTCTCATATTGAAAAGAATGGTCAAACCTGTGATAGCATTGGAGGGCAGTATGCCCTGGTTTGTTGCAGACTTGGCAAATGTTGCGAGGAGAGTGGTTGTTGGATGAAGGAGAGGAATGAGATCCTCTAGGACGACCAAAACGGACACGGTTTTGTTGAGCACGGTTGGGATAATTGTGGCCTTTGTGAGATGGTGCACCACGGGTAGATCCAGTGGATTGAGAGTGGGCACGGTTGGATCCCTTGTTCTTGGGAGAGGATGGTCGTGCAGTTGCAACATTAGCAGAGGGAAAAACATTTTCAGCAGTAGTGGAATTGTGCTCCAAGCGCATTTCATGTGTGAGGAGGTGAGCATAGAGCTCTTCAAGGGACATTGGGTCTACTCGGGTGGTCACTGAGGTGACAAAGGGATCAAATTCAGATCCCAAGCCTGCAAGGAGAAAGGAAATCAACTCAAAGTCGTTGAGTGGTTGGCCGGATGAAGCAAGAGTGTCTACCAGGGACTTGAACTTCTGAAAATAGTCTGTCACAAAGGAGCCACCTTTTTTTAGTGTGGCTAGTTGAAAATGAACCTGCATAATTCTGGCTCGAGAGTGAGAGGAGTATAGACGTTCAAGGGCATTCCATACTTCACAGGAGGTGGAATAGCCCATGATTTGGGAGATGTGGACACAATGGTGCTGAGGACCATTTGATCTTGTTGAAGCCAAGTGAGGAAATCTGGATTAGCAATGGTGGCAAGAAAGTCAGATGATGGGTTGGGGTTTGGAATTGTTTGTGGAGGTGGTTGGATGGTGCCAGTAACAAAACCATAGGCATTTTGGCCTTTGAGGTATGTAACCATTTGCCATTGCCAGGAGAGATAATTATCACGGGTAAGTTGAGCTGTTACCCGGTGATGGAGGTTATTGAAGAGGGAAGCAGGGGAGAAAGTGAGGTTGTTGCGTGGGGTTATAGCAGTGGGTGCATTGGTGGCATTGGTGGAGTTGGTAGGGGAAGTTTCGGTGGCCATGGCTTAGCAGGATCGAGAAAAAAAAAAGACTTGAGTCTTTAGAAAGGCTTTGATACCATACAAAGGCAAAGAATATAATTTGAATTTCTGCTGTATTGACTTGATCATTTACAGTGTGTTGATGCACATATATACATGACATGAGTATTCTAATTACAGTAATAATTCCATAAATCATGGGCTATTGAATGAGCAATATTATTGATATGCCTTATGTGGTCTTGTTTGATTCCCTGTAGAGAAGATTGTGGACGTTAAGGCTTGACAGCTTTGTCCATTTCCTTCTGTGCATGATTCCAAGCTATGCATGCATTTATTTGAGATAACTTGCCTTTGTGAGGTTGATTGCATGAGCTGGAGGATTATACTGAGCGGAAGTATTGTGCTGTGAATCCGGGATTGATATGTTCTGATGCTGAATATTTGTAACAGTCTTAATAGGATCTACATGCGGGCAAATATTAACTACCTGTATTCGCTAGTTATTCGTAACTATTTGTTACCTACTATTTATGCATACGGATGCGGATGCGGATGCGTTTAGTAAAAACGACTATCTGCATATGCGGATGTGGATAATGATTTTAAGATATGCGAATGATGTTATTAACTGCATTCGCATACTCTTTGTATATAATATATATTTTTATATAATAAATTCACAAAAACAACATTGTTTGTGTTTAATACCAAAATGACATCATTAGGTATAAGCCTTATGTTTACATTGATTTGGTTGAATGCACATGAAATTAATATATTTTCAAAATATTATGGCTTAAAAAAAAAAGGCAAAAACACTAAAAATTGGATTAAATTATTTTGAAAATCATTTAAAACAGACTAAAAGAAAACCCAAAAGCCTCGTTACCTTTCATGTGGATAGCAGATAATAATCGTATAAATGTAGTTAGTAAATACATAATACAATTATCTAAAAATAATATTCATATTTTACAAATATATTTACAAATATTATAAATAATCACATTGCATGTATAATAAAAAGTGATAATTGCACCGTTGGTCCCTGTGGTATGCCATAATTATTTTTCACTCCCTATGGTTTAAAAAGTTCATGTGAGGTCCCCGTAGTAAGCAATAATTACAAATCGATCCCTAGCATCAAATTCCGTTTAAAATTTTAACAGATTCCGTCAAATGCCACGTCAGCGCCACGTGTCGCCAATAAGATGGCGACACGTGTCCATCTTAATAAAAAAATATAAATTTATTAAAAAATAAAAAAAATATACTTATTTTTTTAAAAAAAAATTAAAATTATAAAAAAAAACAAAAAAACAAAGCAAAAAAAGAAGAAAGCAGCATGGGGTGGGGGTGGCCTGGCCACCCCAAGCCTATGGGGGTGGCCGCGCACCACCCCCAGTGGCCGCCGGGGGCATGGGTGGCCCGCGGCCACCCCCAGTGGCTGGGGGTGGCCATCGGGCCACCCCTAGATCTTAAAGGGGTGGCCCGAAGGCCATCCCCAAGCAACTGGGGGTGGCTGCGCGCCACCCCGGGTGGCCACTGGGGGTGGCACGCGGCCACCCCCATAGGCTGGGGGCGGCCAGGCCACCCCTTTCTTCCTGATTTTCTTTTTTTTTTCTTTTTTTTTTTAAAAATAAAAAATAAGTATTATTTTTTTTTTAATAAATTTATATTTTTTTATTAATTGCTAGAGTCATCGGTTTTTCTAGAAAGCTAGTTGTAGTTGTGGTTGTGGTTGGAGGAGTAGTTGCTTATTATTCCTAGAGTAGTAAATAGTAATGGATGGATGGCATCAGTCGCTTCTACTGATTACGACTCTCAGTGTTAAATGGGCTTTGACTTTTAATTTGGACGTACGTCCTCCTCTACATTTGGGTCTCCACTCTCCAGTACTCCAAATTGTCTATGTACCCGACGATGGAACCTTCCCCCATTGTTACCAATTTAATATTTAGGGTTTAGTATTTTATTGGTTCTTGAATTTTAAATGTTTTTAAATTTAATATTTTAATTTTATTTTATATCATAAGTGATACTTGAATTAGGGGTAAAAATTCATTTGATATCTTTGTTAGATTTTTCGTCTAAATTTTAACTACTCGCCACATATCAACCGCTGAGGTTGACACGTGGCACTGTATAAAAAAAATAAAAAATAAAAATCTTTAAAGAATAATTAAAAATAAAAAAAAATTGAAAAGAAAGAAAGAAGAGGGGTGGCTGAGAGCCACCACCTTGGCCAAAATGGGGGTGCCCCGACTCCTTGGCCGGTCTGGGATGGTCGAACCACCCCCCACCCCCATCCCTCTTCTTCTTCTTCTTCTTCTTTTTCAATTTTATTGTTTTATTATTTTAAATTATTTTTTAAAAATTTTTATTTTATTTATTTATTTATTTTATATAGTGCCTCATGTCAACCTTAGCGGTTGACACGTGGCGAGTCATTAAAATTTGGATGAAAAATCTAACAGAGATACCAAATGAGATTTTATCTCTAACTCAAATATCACCTATAATACAAAACAAAATTGAGATACTAAATTTAAAAACACTTAAAACTCAATACTAATAAAATATTTAACCCTAATATTTATTTATTTTGTGAAAGCCGGGGCTCCAAGAGAGACAGAGTGTTTTAGAAGTGGGTGGAGTGGGCCTTTTTCCCCCTCTCTCAAAATTAACTCCAACCTTTTGGGGTACTGCATCTGGGCTGAGGCCCATCTCCTACTCCAAACGATTCATCTTGGCTTTACAAAGTCTCCTCCCACTTGCACCCAAGTTGGGTACTTTAATTGGGACTCACATGATTACAATCATCGTGTACGTGGACAGTGGGTCTTCCCCTTCCCCCACCCCCACACTCTGCAGGCCGATTTTCGTTTCTGTTCACTTTGTCGCACGTGGGTGTCGACATTTTCCACTTCTCATAGATAATGGTAGGTGAACCGTTTTGTTAATTCTTTATCTGAATTGTAGTATTTTTAATTTTAGATCCCATAAAGCCAGATTACTTATGTACTTAATATGAATTCTTTCATATTATTTGTTTAAACTGCTGTAAATCTATTCTTCAGGGGTAATTTAATCGGTTGAAGACCACGCTTCATGAAGCGGAGGTCACTAATTCGAATCTCCCCAACTCCTCTTAGACGGATATATAACAAAAAAAAAAAAAATTTACTGTAAATCCGTATCTGAGCAGTATACAGTAATGAGGACGGGGCAAAATGGGCATTATAATTTATATATGATTTAAGAAATTCAAACATCTTGTGACCAGCCAAAAGAGAAAGTCAGAGACTTGTTACACTTCTTCATCTTAAAAAAAAAAAAAATAAATAAATAAATAAAAGTCAGAAAGAAGACCGCTGACTTTATGTTATCCTACAAGAACGCGGGACCGAAGCTTCAATTAATATTGATCTATAAGAAGGCCAGGGCTAGTGTTGCTCTCATAACCAAGCGCGAAGAAAATGGCATTCTCACCCTCCCATTGCCTTACATTTCTGATCTCCTTCACCTTCTTCTTCAGCTCCAGTATTTTCCTCTCCTTCAAGCCACAGGGCACCCAAGCTCGGGGGCTCCCCATCTCTTCTCTAATTACCAAACAGCTTTTTGATACAATATTTCTACACAAGGACGATTCTGCTTGCCCTGCCAAGAATTTTTACCCCTACGATTCTTTCATCCAAGCATCCAGATGCTTTCCCAAGTTCGGTACCGCCGGAAACTTAACCACGCGCAGGCGTGAAATCGCTGCTTTTCTTGCTCAGATATCTCACGAGACCACCGGTGGGTGGCCTACCGCACCTGACGGACCTTTCGCGTGGGGTTTGTGCTTTAAAGAGGAAGTCAGTCCGCAGAGTGATTACTGTGACTCCAGCAACACAGAATGGCCATGCTACCCGGGCAAATCTTACAAAGGAAGAGGTCCCATTCAGCTCTCCTGGTAATAATTAATTATTCTTAATTACGCGCGTGTTATATATATATATATATATATATATATATATATATATATATATGCATGTTGGTCTCGATCCACAGAATTATATTACAGCTCGCTGATTTTTATTTTTCTTGGAGCAGGAATTTCAATTACGGTCCAGCTGGGAAGGCTTTGGGATTTGATGGACTCAGGAACCCGGAAATGGTGTCAAACAGCTCCGTAATAGCATTCAAGACAGCTCTGTGGTTCTGGATGACAGAGCAGAAGCCCAAGCCCTCATGTCACAATGTCATGGTCGGAAGATATGTCCCCACAAAAGCTGACATAGCAGCCAATCGGACTGCCGGATTTGGGTTGGTAACCAACATAATCAACGGTGGGCTTGAGTGCGGAATACCCAGTGATGGACGGGTGAATGATAGGGTTGGTTATTTCCAGAGATATGCCAAGCTCTTTAATGTTGATACTGGACCTAACTTGGATTGTGATTATCAGAAATCCTATTAACAAAATTAATTCCCACTTCACTGTTGCTGTTTCTTTATGTTTTGGAGGATTAATTATGCTTCTAGCTAGCTTAGCTAACTAATGATTTTTTTTTTTAATTTTTTTTTTCTCCTGTATTTTATTGTGTCTGATTCTCCGTGAGATTTGAAGAATAAAGTAATACTGCATGCATCATATATGCTCCAAACACGCATAATGGAATTAATGGTTACACCTCAATTACCAACTTACAAGAAGAAAGGATCAAATGAGAACCTGACAATGTGGTCTCGATCATTACGACATTACCCATTTATATATATATATATATACTCCATATATGTTTACCATTCTTTTTTGTCCCTAGCGCAAGGCTTAATTTGTCTCTTCTACAAAATTACAAATCAAACTTACTTGCCTCAATCGGTGACTCGTGACTACAAATTGTTCGTACAGTTGACCGCACGTCAAGAGTGCAATCAAATAAGACAAGAACCAAGTAAATAGGATCTTTAAAGTGAAAAATTAGGGTTAAAAGACCAATTTTGAGGGAATTCTTGAATTTAAGGGATTCTTATTTCTTTTATTTGGCCAAACATATCTATCTGGTGGATGTTTAATTTGGGAGGAAAGTCTCTTAATGGATTTGGGTTTTGTTGCCAGATTAATTTGTCTCGTTTTTTAATTTTGAAAGGAGATTTTCAATATTTAGGATAAGGGATTTGTCAAACTCCTCTTTTGGGAATTTTCTTAGGGGTGCCATTGGCCCACCATATTTAGAATGTAGTGTCCGCCGTCGGGTTTCCAAAGAGAATTGATCAACCGTCCCATCTCCTCTTTTTAATATTAAAAAAAAAAACAATTTCAGTCAAAAAGAAAAAAAGAAAAGGAAAGTATACTTTTGCTTTTGAAATTATTTTTTTTAATATTAAAAGGAGGAGAGGGGGACGTGAACGTCCCCTCTCTATCAATTCTCGGTTTCCAAATGTTGGCGATTCTTATGAAGGCAAGTCAAATTTTGTCTTCCAGAATTAAACTTTTTGTCCAATTTCATAATTGAAGATGCGAATTCCTGCCCACGTGCATGTCACACGAGACTCGGCCTATATATTCTTATATATAGGCCCAAATATATAGATGGGTCTGAACACTCTAAGCACAAGACAATGGGCTCAATTAAGGCCCAACCAAATTCTATAGTAGGGGGTTAGATAGTTTCACATAGGGTAATCAGCTTGAATAATAATGACCATTAATTAACTGGCTAATTATATATCCAAAGTATCTTCTTGCATATAGTTTCATCTCTTCGGCTTTTTTACATGAGGAGCCTGCAGTCTATGTTTTGAGAATAGAAAACTGTTGCTTCCATAGGAACCAAGTTCTTTGTTGTCTGATTTAGAAGGAACAGTTATGGATAGAAATTAAAGCTAGCTAGCTAGCTAGCTTATTTCTGATCGATTTGTAGGCATAGCTACATCTTCAAGGACAAGGAAACAAGTTTTCCTTCTGCAGTACTCATCTGTAATAGAAATGGTTTCTGCAATAAGATTGTCAACCACATCATGATCTCAATACAAAATCTTACATCCAGATCGAGGATAAAACTATTGCCTGTATGTCGTATGAATGTACATATGCAACTTAGGAACATATTTCAAAACAACAACAACAACAAAAAAACTATGCTTTGCTCATTACATTGGTGAAAGACAAAATCGGGGGAAGAAAGAGAGTTGTAGGATGCATCAAAGGCACTAAATTTCAACATAGGCCCGCCCTTGTGATCTTCAATCTCTTTACAGTGGACAAGAACATCCTACATAAACCAGAAGAAGAACGTACCATATATATTAATTGATGCAAATTAAATATGAGAGATTATTAAGGGATCGAGTATATATATTCTGTAAGTTAACTTACTCCCAAGGAACATCCCCAACCATCATCAAATCCCCTTCTTCATCTTCATAAGTTAACACATGACATTTCTCAGGATGCTCTCCATCCACCTCAGCTCCCCCTGTTCCGAAAAATCAAATCAATATTCCAACTTTCTACCATGACAACATAACTAGATCGAAGCATCAATCTGAGAAAAAAAAAAAAAAAAAGGGGGGAAGAGGAAACATGGGTTGCTTAACAGAGAATGTTAGTGTTGAACATATGGTCAAGAGTCCTTATTAAGTCATCGTAACCATCGTGGGCTAATAAGTCCAGCTTTCTGCCAATTGGAATGCCTTCCATGTAAACCTTGACAAAGAAGGTGGTGTGATCATTGCACTCATTTCCTTCTGCTGCAAGTGACTTAACTTGTTGATAATCCAACGTTTGCTCACTAACACAAAAAATGACAAAATTATTTGAGAATTAAAGCGATGATATATATATATATATATATATCGAAGGACATTCTTCATTGGAGAAAAGAGAAAAGGAAGTGAAGTTCGAATACCTTGGAATAGAAGAGGCGTTGTGTTGAGAGGATGAGATGCTAAGTCCAAGCCGAAGATCTGTGCTAAGGTCTCTGTTGAGCTGTGGGAGGTGAGAGGATGCGCTAGAGAGAGATGGGTGGTTGCTGCTGTCAATTGAAGACGAACAAGAACTGGTTGTTCTGCCCATTGTTAGATGCGACGACAAAGAAAGCCGCCACCTTACGTTTAAATAAATAGAGAGAGAAAGAGAGGAATGCGTTGGAGGGGGGGCATTTCTTTCAAATAACTGGTCGGCCTGAAATGCTGTGAGGGTAGCCGACAAGCGCACGCGTCGAGTAGGAACTAGGAACCAACGTGGCAGGGCATGTATGATGTATCATAGTTAAGCTCAATGCGGTTCATGTGCAATATTAGGCTGTCCCGAATATATCCTCATGATATTCACAACTAGCTAGCTACTGCATAATTCAAGTTAATTGATGTTACTATATATATATATATATATATATATATATATATAAGCATCTTTTACCATAAAATAAATAAATAAATAAAAAGGCGATTGACTTAATTAATTACTGATCCAAGTTGATAATGTCAGCAAATGTAAAGACAATATTCTCTGAAACAGGAAAGTAAACTGTAATCGTGTAGTTAACTGATGTTTTCTTTTGCTATATATCTTTGGAACTGGGATTGGGAGTCGTTGAACAAGGCGTCTACGGACCACAATTAAACAACATCAGTCATCATACATAGCTAGAGAGGAAATGAATGTAGACAAGTCCTTGGAATTCTCTTTAGACATTAATTCTGAAACCACGTATTAAAATAACCGCATGCATGCCCTAAATCATTTCTAAATGAATCAAAGTTCAATGGATATGATATGATTATCGTGTTGCGCGCATTGGGGCTTGCAATAATGTATATTAATTGTATGGACACACATACATATATATATATATATATATATATATATATATATATATATATTATATATATATATATATATATATATATATATATATATATACGTGTTGTCATACATACGTACGTAGTTAAACATGATTTATTTATTTAAGGCTTCCTACAAATAACTATATTAATTATCAACAAACCCACGGGAGATGGCAAGATGCTTCAACACGTAAACATAAAATCTTGGACATTTTGGACACCCTATAGGCTATAAATAAATATTTATGGGGCCCTTCTGTTTCTCATACAATTTAAAATGATTACCATTACCCCGTGTTCAAAACAAAACAAAAAAAAAAAAATAAAAAAAAAATGAATACTACTAGCAGGATTGCCGATCAATTCTAAAAGAGCGTTACTTTACCCGGTTCATTTACACCTTTTACCCTCAATCAACCCGGTGCATCTTTTCTTAATTTTCCTTTGGATATATATATATATATAATCGAAACAAAATGACCATCAATTTCTTTTTAATTAATTGTAACATTCTTTTTGTCTTTCCGGAAAAAGAAAAGGGTTAAGGGTCTGTTTATATATATATATATACTAATTAATTTACACCCCGCATCATAACATTAAACAGAGACAAATCTTTCCTGCTACTTAATGCTTTTTATTGAAAGAGGATACCTAAGATCCTATAATGGAGACAAGCTCTCAACTCGATTTGTAAACACAAGGAAAAGATTGAAACAAAAAAGTCACCAAAAGCATTTACAACGTACATTAATTGATTGCTTCTGGACTAAACATCCTCGCACCCACGTGTACAATTCACGTGTACAATGCTCTCTCTCTCTCTCTCTCTCTCACTTCTTAGTCAAATTCATTCTCTCTCCCTCTTCTTTCACAAGAGAAGGGTAACAAGAAAATCTTGCTTGGACCTAAAGATACGCCCATTGCTAGGAAGAATGGAGATCTTGCAACAAGTGATAAAAAGGAAAAGGAAGATGTTCCCTACCCTCCCTACCACGTTGTTGCTTCAATTTACTATCATATGTTTGTTGGTCTCTAACATAGATTGTATTTTTTGTTGAGCTTAAAAAGCATGTTTAGTGTCTTGGACTCTTTCCCCTTTCCCTTAATTTACCTCCTCTCTTCTTCCTTCCTTCCAATCTATCTCCATCACCTTCTTTTCTCAGTCAAACTTAGAATTACTTTTGAATTCCCCCATGTAAGCATGTCTCCCCAGACCAGGCCCTACGCTGGAGGCATGACCCCATGATGGGCCCTATTAATTCTTTTACGCACCTTTTCCCTCTCTTCTTCGCCATCAATTTGCACCATGACTTCTATCAAACTTGTCTTGAAAATCCTCTACGCGTATCACAATTCACAAATAGAACTAGCCGCCCCGTTATTCATCAATGTTCCCGCTGTTGGCCACCTATATATACCACTTATATAGTACTAGGCTCCAGCATTTTTCTCCCCTACTGCCTACTGCCTACTGCCTACTGCCTACTGCCCCTTTTTAAGAGATGGTTTGTTCCGGTGAGTAGAATAATATCTTGCCACATTTCAAGGAGGATTGTGTCCATGGTCAGGCAGCGTATTATGTGTAAACCAGTGCATACTTGGATCGTGCATTGCATATGTCACCCACTGGCCTGCTAATGATTCCAGCAATCTTCTACAATTATTTGACTGAATTTAAGAGAATTCAGACACGTGATTGTGAGATACTACTTATAAAACCTATCTAACCGGATAAATAGTTGAGTAACCCAATTTTTATTTGATCAGGTGGGTCTCATAGGTAGTCTCTCACAATCACCAGCCGAAATCCCCTCACATACGGACAAATAATTGTAAAGGATCATAATCTAATTTCAAGCAAACAGTAAACGTGAGATAATTAATATAAAAGCCACCTGTCCAAAAACTCTCATATTTACTGTCCAAATAGCAAATTGCTCGGGCTCTGAATCCCGCTGCCACATGGTTTAAGCATCGTAATGACTAGATTTAGGAGCACACGACTACAAAGAAAGTAACCACCTACCACTGCACTATTAAAAGAAAAGTTGTATAAATGTCTCACGTAAGAGCAAATATTGGAAATGAAATGGGTTGAGGATCGTTAATGACAACGACCTAATAATTACAAGTCAAATAGAACCCTAAACAAAATGCCTAGAAAAAAAAATTCTCCCCAGAAGAGGCTACCAAAACCCCGTAATGAACAGATGAAGAAAAACTCCCAATCCGTGAAAGCGCCCATCAATTTCCAAAGTTTCCTTCAAGTCTGACACTTTTCGTATGAATACTGCGATAGGAAATCAGTCACCTCAGATGCAACCTCATAAGCACTCTCAACACATCGGCCCAAGGCTACACCGGATGCATAGTTGCCCCCAAGAAACAGCCCTTGAAACCCAGTATCTCTGAGAGCAGCTTTTGCAGCATCTAGGAGATCAAAATGACCAATCAAGAACTGTGGAATGGCTTGCGGCCACACCCTCACACCCAACACAAGTGGATCCTTTGCATTAGGATTTATGAGAATTTTTCTCAAATCTCGGTCTACTGCTTCAACAAGTTCAGTCTCAGTCTGTCATTGAAAACCATGGCATTAGGAAGACTTGAAAGAAACAAGAAACTCAATGATATTTACCGACAAGGATCCTCTCTCCATTTCACTTTTTATGGTCAATATTTTACTTTGTTGCATTTAACGGTGTACATAATACCACGTCATTTAACAATTTTAAAGGACATGACAACATATTCACCACGTGACATTATGTACATAGTTAGATCTGTCAAATAAAATCTTGAACATAAAATAGCTCCTCTCCATTTCACTTGAAATGGAGATGGAGAGGTCCTATTTGCGATATTTACCTTCTGAACATAATAAATCAAAGCTCAAAGATTATGCCCTTGAAAGTTAGACCAGTCATTGATCTTGACATGCAATATCTAAGCATATATATTGAACTAAGGTCATATACAAACTAAAATAAAAATAAAATAATAAAGAAAGAAAGAATAAAAACATCTTTTTTTTTGATAAATAAGTTGAATTGTATAATTCGGTCATTAAAGAACACCAGCCTAAAAGTTAACGAAAAAAAAAAAAAAATCAATTTGTTTTTTGACCCAAATAAACCATCCATACCACCATAATATCACTATAATCACGAAGTAAATCATCTCTAACTGTCCTACCTTGGACAAAATTCCAGGATTTGTAGCCCCTCCAATGTAGTTCAAAAGCAGAACCCTTCCAGCTGGTGCACGATTGGGGAAAAGTGATGAGCTATATATAGTTCCTGCAACACCAAAGAAAATCCACATATGCTGAATTTGGCAGGAAAAATTTTCAACGCACCCTTAACAGAATATTAGTTCTTTTGAATTTATAGATAGGTGCTCTCTTTTTACTTTGAATTAAGGGTTTCATGTATACGTCTTGTGTACTAGGGGTTGCGTCCCTTTGCGCTTTTTGAATATACTTTACTTATAAAAAAAAAAACAGAATATTAGTTCTTACAACCAAACTTTTGACTGTTACATCAAGTATAGCCAGATGTTAAACATGAGTCACAGCCATAACTAACGTGTAAATTAAAGCAAATATACCTAAAGTTTCAACACCTTGGCTGCGTGGATGCAATTGACCAAACCCCTTTAATTCACCATTTATCAGGCATTCTGTCCGAATTGCTTCTTTTGGATATGAAATGGACACGGCAGCAACTGGTGGGTAATAAAATTTTGAAAGTGCATCTGCAGCAGCAGCCTGCAAAAGAGCAAATAGGTGGAAGAAAATTATGCTGGTCGCTGCTGCAATTTATTGAATTGAGGAACAGCGAACAGTGCCTTCTATAATCCAATAAATGTATGATTTTATTAGCCCAATAAATAAATATTAGAAAAAAGCTCACATGCCCCCCTCAAACTACCACCCAATTGACCACCCCCAAACTACCAAAAATTGTCAATGTCACCCCCCCTAAATGACAAGAATACCCTTAATAAAAAAATCTTAAAAAAAAAAATGAAAAAGGTGGAATAGGGGGTGGCCGGCCAAATGGCTTCGGGTTCCTATGGATTGTCACCCCATGCGTAGAGATATCCAATAGCTTTGGGTTCTTCGATTCAGTTTGATATGATAGTTTGAGGGGGATATGTGGACTTTTTTCCTAAATATTATTTATAGGGCCAATGCTACTTCGAACTTTGATTACACACCATCAAGGACCATCTCACAAGGTATGTATCATCAACAAAGCTTTTACTGCTGAACAAAAATGGGATAAAAACTATCAGGAGCTAAAATATCTGAAGTATTTCTAAGAGACTGCACCTTAAATATTTACCAGCTGTCACTTTGGACTCAATACACAATAAACTATAAACTAATTTACCATGTAATGAAGTTTTCATTTAACAAACAAAACTTGGGCAAATAATCTGCAGTTAACCAAAATTTTGAAGAGGATTAGCTGCTTAAGTCAAATACCGAAATTCAAATAACACCAAACCAAACTAAGAATGATATTAAAGCTTAGTGTAAACGCTAGTGCTGGATAACTTTAGGGCATAATACATTCAAGACAAAGTCTGAACCATATATCCAACATCACGTGTCAATGAAAACGAGTTAGACCAACCAGTAAGCACCAACTCAACATGGCACAAACTCTTTCTACCAGTTTACAAACAACCAACTAAAAACCAGTCTACTAGTATGACAGAATGTCAAGTTAACAAGAACAGAGTTTCAGTGAACCAGAACTCATAAACCACATGCCACCTTGGTTTTAAGACCTCTCACACACAGGGTATCTGATGGGCACCATGGGTTCACATCAGTATCTCAAGGATATATACATCTTTCGCATTTTTTGCTACTCTGCCTCCTCCTTGCAAAATCTGACGCAGCTCAGAACCCAATCTAAATTTTATATCGTATTGTTCTGTCCATCAAATCAGAATAATAAATGTGTCCTGAACTTAGTGGACTGACACAAAATTTGTAGAAAAAAAAAAGGGGGGGGGGGGCACGGAACTCAAGGTAATTATGTAACCCAGAATACGTATTCAAAAAGTCAAGGAATCATCTTTCCAGAAATAACAACAAATAATTGGAAAAGTGATGGCTTACCTATAACAGTTACTTTACATAAACAATCAATTGCAACCTCTATGAATCACATATTAATTAATAATAATAATAATAATGAAAAAAACTAAATAGAGATTAGACCTCAAACATAATTCAGTTTCAAACATTCCACTAACAAGAGCAGTGATATGATGACCAGTACTAAAGAGTTATTAAAGAAAGGAGCATACAGATAGAGGGCGCAACAAACTACTCGCAATATAGGAAGGAACAGTCATGACAACACTTTTACTCTGAAGAGAAACCAATCCTTGTGGTGTTTCATACGTCAAAATATACCCTCCTTTATCCAATTTTCTGATACTTGAAAGCTTCCAAGACAATTTTACTTTCTTACCCAACCTGCCACCAAAATCAGTCAGAAATCAGCAATTCTTAAAAAAAAAAAAAAAAAAACAAAACAAAACAAACAAACAAGCACTTTGAGGACAAAGAACTATATAGTTAACTTCGACATTGTATAATGATAATTCTCTTCCAACTAGAATATTTATCCTTTTTCCAATGAACAATACCTTGTTGATATTGCCTCCGGCAACATTGCAAGTCCCTTCCTAAAAGATCCGACCGTTTGGCCCTTTGGCTTTGGTAGACGCCTAAAAGCTAACTAAATTCAGATCATTGAAAATAAATTTATAAATAGAATCATAAAAGATAAGCTTCAATGAATGAGTACTATTACGGATCTTGAGGAGGCTTGGGAACTTTATTTCTCTCCTGGATTGTTTTGAAAGTGCCACCAATGATGCTACCACCATTCTGCTCTAGCTTCCAAACCTTTCCAAATGCTGCTTTCATACTTAGTTTTGAAGGATCACCCGCATAGACACCTGCATATGACAAAATCTTTCAGGTCAACAAAGCAGCCACAGAACCAACTGAAGAGAAAATAAGTCATGCCATGCAAGGAATAATAGAGAATTCAATGAGAATGCAGAATGAAAAGAAGTTGGTTGACGATATAGGCTAGGCTGTTGGTTATAACCTGAACAAAAGGGCTCTATCAAGCGTTCAAAAACCTCATCACCAAGATTACGACGCACAAACTCCTCAATTGATTCCTCATGCCCCTGTCACTTTTGTCATGAGAAATTCACTTTTAAGAATGCACTAGTATTGAGTGTGTGTTCGATGTGCATGGGCGTGTATATTTGGCAACAAAAAAAAAAAATACAGATAATATAAACAATGGGGTGAAGAGGACAAACTGGAGGAGGAGGGCGAATGCCAAGAGCACCAAAGCCGGCCCTGAGTTTGCCACCAATGCTCATCAAGTCAAAGAACGCGAGGTCAGTCGGCTTGGATGGGACTGGCCTTAATTTCCCATCCCACAACACAAAGCGAGGTGCATTTGGATCACCCAAAACTAAGTCATCCTTCAACCCACTATCCACCTACAAATGTAATTAAAAATAACGAACAATTCAGGGAAAATAAATACTTTTACCAAAACGATGAACAAATAGACCTAAGACATAAAGAGAAAAAATTCCAGAATAATCGGACTCTACCCGAATGGAGAACAATTAAATCATGAGGATAAGAACATCTAAAGTACCACTACCTACGCCAACAATGAGGCCACAGTGTACACAGATTTGAGAACGAAAGGGTTTAGCATCGAATTATTAAAGAAATAAATCAATTGGCACGAAACGGGCCAACTGGGCCCAAATAGCAAGCACTAATGTGAAACCCTAGGAGGATGGGAAGTGGGAAACACGCACCACCATGGTAAGCATGGGATCAGAGGGCTGGAAGCTATTGGGGCCCTCTTCCCAGAGATAACCATCCCTCTGGACGGTGATGATGTTGCCGCCAACACGGTCTCTGGCCTCCGTGACGATTAGGTTCGGAGCAACGCTCGAGTGCTTGGTGGCGAGGGCCTGAGCGATGCAGAGGCCGGTGATCCCCCCGCCGACGACCACGCAGTCCACAGAGTCGGAGTGTCCGCCTGGCGCCCCGGAGAAGGAGGGAGAAGAAATGGCAGATTCCTTGGCAATCGAGCAGCGAATGCGGGTGCGTCCTTGGGGAAATGGGTGGAATGGGCGGAAGATAGAGGAGGAGGGTGTTGGGCGGAGAAGAAGAGGGCATTGGATGCGCCAGAATGGAGGGAGGTCCGTCAGGGTGCTCATGGCGAGAGAGAGGAACCAGCGACAACTGTTTCTGTTATCTTTCTTTTTTTTCTTTTTTTTCTTTATATATATATATTTTTTCTTTTTTGAAGGATTTTTTATTTATATATATAAGTTCTGTATGCTATTTCGAAAATAAATAGGAATAATTGGACTGTTGGTCCCTGTGGTATGCCATAATTATTTTTTACTCCCTATGGTTTAAAAAGTGCATGGGAAGTCCTTGTGGTATACAATAATTACAAATCGATCCCTGACGTCAAATTCTGTTAAAATTTTTAACAGATTCTGTCAAATGCCACGTCAGCGACACGTGTCTCCAATAAGATGGCGACACGTGTCCATCTTAATAAAAAAATAAAAATTTATTAAAAAATAAATAAAAATACTTATTATTTTTAAAAAAAAATTCAAAAAAAAAAGAAGTTGAAAGGCTGGCCGCCCCCAGCCACTTGGGTGGCCGCGCGCCACCCCCAGTGGCCGGCCCCCCAGTGGCTTGGGGCGGCCAGGCCACCCTCAAAGGGGTGGCCCAGCCACCCTTTCAGCTTTTTTTTTTTGCTTTTTTTTTTTGAATTTTTTTTTTATTTTTTTTTAATAAATTTATTTATTTTTATTAAGATGGACACGTGTCGCTATCTTATTGGCGACACGTGTCGCTGACGTGGCATTTGACGAAATCTGTTAAAAATTTTAACAGAATTTGACGCCAGGGATCGATTTGTAATTATTGCATACCACAAGAACCTCCTATGCACTTTTTAAACCATAGGGAGTGAAAAATAATTATGGCATACCACAGAGACCAACGGTGCAATTATCCCAAAGAAATATGCTACTCTATAAACCACAATCCCACTCTTAAAGAAAAAAAAAAAAAAAAAAAAAAAAAAAAAAGGTCTATGCTATGCTACTCTCTCTCAAGATCGATTATTTGTACAGCTAATAAATCGACTTTCTGTCGACTCAACTTCGATCGATCCAGATGCGATCAATCGATTCTCAGAGCACAAAATTTTCGATCGATCGACTTCGCATCTTCCAGAAGGTCAAGATATTTCCAAATCTTTGTGCGATCCAAATCAAAAGTTGGGTTTAATGGACAGAAATGGACGGCAACCAGCTCTGTTTGTGCGGCTAGAATTGATCCTTGATGAGTCCCTTGTAAATTAAATCTCTATATATATGAGATTAGGGTTTTAGGTTAAAGGATGCATCTTTTGGGGTTTGTTCGGATTTTCTCAGGTATATCACTTTAATTTCTCATGTTTTAGTTTACTTTGATGCACATTTTCTGAGCTTAATTCCAAAGAGCAATTTCTTCTTCTTTTTCCTCTTTGTTCTTCATGTTCTAGCTTAGGTTTTTCTCCCTTTTTGTAATCCGAATTTCATAGTTTTAATATAGTTGTTTTTGATTCATTTCTTTCTTGTTTCTTTACTGCTTTCCTTTAAATTCATGCTTAGATTAGATTCAATTCATGTCTAGCTAATTTAGTTCTTAGGGTTTGATCAAAATCCTATCCAAAACCATGTAGTGTTCTTGATGTTCTTAGGATTTTCTTGAAATGTTTGATGATTGTTAAGGGCTAGAGGATATCAAAACCCATGCTAAAAGGTTTTGTTATCAAGATTTCAATCTATTTATTCATGAAAAAGAGTTAAACTTGTCTATGAGTTTTCTTAGATTCCTTGAGTAAAATCAACATTCTTAAAAATAAGAATGATGTCTTTTGCAATGGTTCTATATGACTTGATGTATGATTACCTATTAGAGTCACCTTATAGGGTATGCTAGGGAACACCGATCATTTCATATCTTTGGTAGTGTAGAATGTCTTTCCATTGTAGTTTAATCTTTACATGGAATAGACCGGTGTGAAACTAGATACCTTATGATTGTGGCCTAGTTAGGGTTTTCGTATATCTTGTATACTTATTAGGATGTGTTGTAGAGTAATAAGCGAGGGAGCATTAATCACTCCACACCTTTCGTAGTGTAAACGTTTTTCAATTATAGACTAATCTTTACGTGGAGTAGATTAATGTAAAACTATGTGCTTTATAACTACATCTTAACGAAAGTGTTTTCACGTCGAGGTCGTCGTAATGGTTGACGCCCATTATGCGCTCATATCATGCATGTTAGGAAGAACCATATAGACTTTAAGCATTTCATTGGTTGAGGATTGGACAAGATCAATACCCTAAGTTTCTTTTAAGTTTGTTTTCATTTTCCGCTTTCATTTCTTCACCTTATCGTTGTAGCTTCAATTCTACAACCCTTGCTTTTATTTTTATCTTTAAGTTAAGTTAAATACGCTCTTTAATATTTTGTTGCGCAAAACAACCAATAATCTATGTGGTTCGATCACCCTTACTATAGTACAATCGATACCTACTATTGGGAGTGGTAAGCTTATAAATTTAAAATCCACGTAGCCGGTTAGCCAGCTACCACCATGCGATCTAGAGAAGATGGAGATCGAGAGAGAGAGAGAGTGACGGTGGGAGATCGAGAGAAATCGGGAGAATACCCGAGCGACTCGTGAGACCTAGAGGATGATCGGAGGTCCGATCGCCGGTGGATGGAACTAGGTGGACACCGGCGAAGCTGGGTGCGGGATTCTGGTGGCCAGAGAAACGTGTGATGAGGGAAAGAAAACATCGGTTGGTTGCGGTGATGATTTTGATTGTTTTCGGTTGATTTTGGTTGTTCTAGAATATGCGTTTCAGTTGATTTTGGTTTGGGCAATGGCCGTGCCCACATTGCCAGCCCCAATGACGGAGATCTTGGTGTGGCGCTTGGCCGAGGACGGAGGGGCGACGTTGTGGAGTGACAGAGAGGGAGAGCACCGATTGCATTGGATTCTCGTCAAGGCCGGAATGGAGTCTCTGGCGGCCTATGATGGCGTCGAAGTGGGGGACTCAGGGGGAGACCAATAGAGATGAGAAGTGAGGGAGAGGGAAGTGGGTGAACAAAGAAGGAGAGGGATGCGAGTGGAGGTGGAGTGACAGAGAGGGAGAGGGAGAGAGAGAGAAAATATTAATAAAAAAATCATAAACAGATGAACAGTGAATAGCCAGTGTTGGCTATTCACTGTTCAATGTTGAAGAGAAAAAGTCATAGTGGCTAATCTGTTGGAGGGGAAAAAATGCTCAAAATAGTCAAATTTGACTATTTTGAAAGATTTAAAGCATCTACTGGAGATGCTCTAAAGAAGTAGAGGTTTATTGCCATTTTTTGGGGTTGTCATCTATAGAGTCTTGGATTGAATTTTCTTATATACATATGATTGTCTATCAATATACTTATATCCACTAGGCATTAGGCCCAATTAACTAAAAAGATAAAGAATATGTTAGGACAGTTTCTGGTATGACCGTGACAACTCACTCCTATATGATGAACTTGTCGTACGTTCTCTACAAAACAAACAGGGTGAAGAAGATACACCGGGTGTTGGCTGGAGTTCCTCCCTCCGATGCCTCAGTTAGTATTTGAGAGAAAGGTAGTCTACCTCTATAATCCAAAAATTTATTTCTCTTATACTTGGAGTATGAGATGTATTTATAGTGTTGAGCTTGCTTAGCAAGTAAGCAATCGCTCGGGACCTACGCTCAGGAATCACTTTTTGTCTTGTCATCCTTATCACCTGCAGTAGCCTGCCATTCTTATCACCTACAGGAGATATTTTTCAACGATCTGCACAAGGCACTGTGGTACATGCACTTCGGCGCCACAATGCGCCTTTCAAGTTCCCGAGACATCCTTGTCCCGGACCTTAGCTTTGCACGGCCCAATTCTCCTTGGGCTGATTCTTACCCGACCGGCTCATGACTCTCCGGATGGGCCGATCTAAGTAGGATTTATTCCCAATAGAATCCATTGGACACATTTAGTTATTCTAACTTGAACTCATCAATAAAGCTTACTAAATAAAGGAGAGGATCCCAATGCTGAATTTGGGGGGTTGGGAGTTTGGAGAAGTGTCTAATTCTAGATGATGCTTATGTTCTTTCCTTATTCATCTAATTCATGTTTTCCTACTAATAAACTTTACTTGATTTTCACTTGGTTGCTTTTGGTTTCCCAATACATTGATTTTGAGTGAATGGTTGTGTTTGCAATTTTTTTTATAGGTTCTAGCCAAAGATGTGCAAAAAACCGCACATTCATGAGGCAAATAACATACTCCATTTCCATGATTAAGGAATTTGTCTCAGCCTCCAAACACACAAAATTGAACACATAACAATTCGTTGTCATAAGAAGAATTACATATACATTGTGATGCAGATGGCACATAAACTCCCTTCCCACATAATTCATCTTATAATAGTCTTCAAGTCATTGAAAGCTTTTCAACAATCAAACCCCCAAATTAAGAAAGAAACCAAAAGGGGGATTATTTGAAACTCCAATCCCTCAAATTCGAATAACTATCACTTTACTATATAGATCCAGCAAAAGAGACCCAGGTAGAAGAGAGAGAGTTCCGACGAGATCTGACAAAAAATATATATAATATATAAAAGGGATGCGGGTGCGATTAGTAGCTGCATCCGCATACCCTCAAATCGCGCCGTATATGCAAATAATGGGTTTTGATAATTGCATTTGTATCCATATATGCGTATAGTGGGTGTGAGCGGTTATTATCCGCTGCATTTTCACCCTTATGGCACAATACATCTCTTGGTTAGTACCTTCCCTCGGGGGTTTCGTTCCGGCCTTTCTCAATGCCCTCTTCCCCACTGTGGTTCTCACTCTGGTGGAGTCCTGGTGCAATGGTTATACCGCCTTAACTAAAACCTATTTTATTGGCTTTTGTTCCTAGAACCCACAGGGCAGTTTCAATTATTTGACACATTCCCTTTTAATTTTTCTTTACTTGCATTGAATAAGTTGTATCGGGGCTTATTGTTGGGTTTTCTAGCCTTTTTTTCAGTAATTTTCTTCCCTTCCCCCTTTCCCTCTTTATAATCTTAGAAGAAAAAAAAGAAGCTTCAAGTAATCTATAATATTTTAGAGTAAATATATAGTCACTTAACCTAAGATAAATTATGTTGGTATAATAAATTTATTTGTGAGTCCCACTCAGACAGCCCCTATATGAAAAATAACTTAACAATATGAGTTAATTACAAGAGTGTTATAATATAAATTAGGGGTAATTACATTTTCCCCCATGAAATACAAACTTTTGCAGAAATCCCTCATGAACTACCAACTTGACCAAAATAGAGCATTCAACTACCACAGTTACATACTTTGCTCCCTTCCGTCAGTCAGAGTGGTTAAAATAGACGGTCAACGGGTCATGTGCGGTTCACGTGCCGTCTAAGCATTTTTCATGCCCCTTTTGTCCTTAGCTATTGAGGTTAAACGATTGTGAATAAAAAAAAATAAAAAAAAAAGGAAAAAAAAAAACAATTAAAAAAAAAAGAAAGAAAAAAAGACAAGCTGCATGTCTCTTTTTGAAGCTTGTCTCCCATTTCAACTTCAAATAGCAAGAGCACGAGAGAAGAGGAGGAGGCGACGAGCATGAGAGAGGAGGAGGAGGCCACTTTCTGAAGACCAACAATGTCGTGTTCACTGAAGAGCGAAGCAACCTCTGGGGAGCCCATGTGCCGTTGTGGAGTACCTGCACCTTTAAACACTTCATTCACTAAAGATAACTTCGGCAAGCTGTTTTACGGTTGTGTTAACTACGAGGTAAGAATTTTTTTCATAGATTTTTAAATTTCGGACGTGATTTTGGACATGACGGGTTCTTCTCTTCTATTTTGTAGACAATGAGTAATTTTTTTTAGGGTTTGAAAGTTTAGACTTTAGATAATTTCGGCTGGTTGTCTTATACGGACGTGATGAGTTATTCTCTTCTATTTTGTAGACAATGGGTAATTTTTTTTAGGGTTTGAAAGTTTAGATCTTAGATCCGGATTATTGTTTATGGATTTTGATTCCTAGATTTGTCTATTGTTGTTGGACAATGGGTAACTGAAGTTTTTGAAGTTGAGCTATTTTTGGGCAATGGGTAAGTGAAGTTTTTGAAGTTGAGCTGTTTTTGAGCTATTTTCATGTGTTTGAATTTTTAACCACTGTCTCTATGAGCCGATTGTCATTTGAATTTTTTCATGTGTTTGAATCCCATTTCTGAAGTTGATTCATTGACTATTTTTTTTTAAGAAAAAAAATTGTTTAGTTGTTATCAGTATTTGTTGGAGAATTAAAGAATATAACTAGCTTAACAGAGTGATATTTTTCAAGTGTACTATCAGACAATATGTGGTTTGAATTGAAATTAGTGATATTTGGGGTGAATGAATATGTTTGGGGTTAACCATGTGTACAATGCAGACTATAATACATTCATGATTTTTTTTTTTTTACGTGTTTCAATTTTTAGACACTTGCGTCTACAATATGAACATAAGTGCCCCTGCTAATATTAATGAACTAACATATGCCCTTTTAAAACATAACAAATTATATTATCTACCTACTGGGAAAAAAGAAGAAAAAAAAAAAAAGAACGAAGAAGTAACATTAAACATAACGATGACAAAAGTGTTATGACAAAATCCAAACATTTATTTGAATGCATTCAAACCTTGATAAACTATGATGGATCCAAGCCAAAGTTTATAAATGTTTAAGTATGCATATCATTTTAAAGTTATGGTAGATAAATTATATTCAACTCAAACATTAAGTTAAGATTTCACGTTTCTCAAATTAATAAGCTCATGTAACCTAGCCTAGGGTTTTGTTCTTATTCTTTTATGTTCTTAAAACGTTTACATCATTGTCATAATATAAGGTATTGTACTATTCAATTTAAATTCCCATCTTTTAGGTAGAATTTCTGTATATATTTAACTTTCAAATCTGTGATATAGGGGATTATAGCTTAGGGTAGCACAAATTGCATTCATAAGCAAATTCTCATAGACTTTGGTAAACAAATGAAGATATGTTTAAATGTAAGGTGCAAATTTGATGGGTGTCTTGACTTTAGAATGTATGATTTTGTTGAATTTTTTCAAAACTGATAAACTAACCCTTGTTTATATGGCCTCTAATTTGAATAAGCTGGTCACTCGTGTAGATTCTTCCAATGGAAAGATACTGAGATGTACGACCATGCGAAACGAGTGTAGGATCGTCTGCAACACAGGGACGCGAGGAAGAGGTTGCAGAATCGAAGGCCAAGCTAGAGATTGAAGCACTTCGATATGACATGCAAGTGAAAGTTTCGAAGACAAATAGTCAACTTTTGGCATTTTCCTAGATTTTTTTTGTTGTCTTCCTAGGTGTGTTTTCGGGCAATTATTATGGTGCATGTAATGGACATTTGTCCTACAAACAGCTATCATGGAAAAAAAAAAGTATTTTGTTCTTAAATGTCACTTGATTCACTTTGGAATGACAAGTGGGTTTGTAACCTTTTAATTACTAGTGTGTTTAGAATGACAATTGGGTTTATAACTTTGTAAGTAATAGTGTATTTGTAAACATGTAACAACAAATTGATAGCATTAATAGGAATTTGGCTGGTAGCATATGGTAGTTCAATGCCCTATTTTGATAAGAGTTGTAAGTTGATGGTGACATTTTGACAATTACTGGTAGTTTATGGGGAAAAAAATGTAATTTACTGATAGTTCATGAGGAGAAAATTTAATTACCCCGTAACATTATATGGCATGTAATTTGGTATTGGTGATTGTAAATCGGTTCATTATTCCATGTAGATTTAACAACTTGCTCTCAACCAATTAAAATAGTTGTATAAAAATCACAAGACATTTCTAAACACCACATATAAATAAATCAACAAATAGCTCCTCTCCAAACACAATCAACACCAAGAAATGGTCCTCCCAAAAACTCATCAAGTCCATACCTACAACAACAACAACCACAAATAGAAAATAAATACAACCAACAACATTATACAACACCAAATCAACAACATTGTACCACCAAATCAACAACGTTATAACACCCCAGAAAAATACCTAATAATTAGAATTTTATAAGAATATTATAATATTTTTTTTATTGGGTGTAATTAAAAGAGATTAAACTTTGGGGTAATTACCTTTTCCCCCCATGAACTACTAAAAAATGCGCGAGGCCCCCATGAACTACCAACTCGACCAAAATAGAGCATTCAACTACCAAAGACAACCATTTTCCCCCCTTCCGTCAGTTAAAGGGGTTAAAACAAACAGTCAACGGGTCACGTGACCGTCACACGCCGTTTTACCCTCATTTTCTTCCTCTTTTCCCCCCATGAACTACCACCATCTTTCTCTTTTCCCCCCATGAACTACCACCATCTTCCAACATGCCCCCATGTAAAACGGCACATGACCCGTTGACTGTTTCTTTTAACCCCTCTAACTGACGGAAGGGGGGAAAATGGTTGTCTTTGGTAGTTGAATTCCCTATTTTGGTCTAGTTGGTAGCTCATGGGGGCATCGCGCATTTTTTGGTAGTTCATGGGGGAAAAAGGTAATTACCCCTTAAACTTTTGATATAAAAATAAAAAATAAAAAATTGGCAGAATAGAGGGACGTGTGGGATTTTTTTTTGGCAAGTGAGTTGGCTTCAGTTTTTTTTTTTTTTTCTTTTTATTATTATTTCTGGACGTCCTTAATTTGTGTGGCCTGCAAGTAATAGAGTCTTCTACTTCAAGCCACGTCCACCCTGTGTTCCAATTTAAATACACTGTGGCCTTTCTTCTTCTTCACCTTTTTACTCAACGTTCCAGAAGACAGTATACCCTTCCTCTTCACATCTTCTGAACTGAGAAGCTTACAAATCAAAAGAAACCAACAGGTATTTTCTAAGCTTTTTTTTAGTACATTCTTCTTAGCTTTAAATATGTTTATATAATTTTTTTTTCTTTCTCTCTCTCTAACACCCAAATTACTCACTCAAGGGTCCCAGACCTTTTTTTTTGTTTTTGTTTTTGTTTTTTTTTTTTTTTCTCTCTTCTTCCTTCTCTGTTTTGTTTTCTCTCCTTCCCATATCAACCGAACCAGAGAGAGACAAGAGAGATGAGGAAGAGGCCGAGTGAGTGGGGGAGGGAGAAGACTCAGCCGGTGGGCTAGCCATCGAATTGGGCGAACGACGCTGCCAAGCTGACAGGCCAAGGCCCCACGCCGGTAACGCCAAAAATGGTATTTTTCGACAATTTTTTTTCGATACCCATATTGTAGAACACTCATTTTCTTTATGGGCAAGTGAAAATCCTAGTTCTTTTCCATATTTAGTTGATTTCTGAAAAGGATTTACAGCAGGAACTTGTGGGTAGACCAAATGGGTTTTGGGCAGAATTTTATTTTGTTCAGATGGGTATATATATATACACCGATGAAACTCTTCCCCTGATTTTTAGTTTGTTTCAGATTTTAGTGGATTTTGGGAGCTTGATTTTAGTTCCCCTGTTTTCAGTGAAGGCCTGATTTTTGGGAATATTTTCTGCTTATGGGTATAAGGGTTTCTATGAGGTGAATTTGTTGATCAATGGATTATTCTACTTAAGAGATTTGTTGGGTGTTTTGGACGGCTGATTGAATGTTTTTTTTTTTCCTATTCTCTGTAAATGTGTGTGTATTCTTGAGGACTAATTGTAGTGATATTTTGTTTTGGCCGAATAGTTTTTGTAATTGTTTTCATGGTGTTTATAGGAGGACCGTAAGTATTGGTGTTAGGTGACCATTGGCAAAATTCTTCATATGTCCCAAGCTTCATATATATGATTTTTCTAGGATTATTCAGTATTGATGACAAGATTTTTAGGTGTTATATAAGGAATTATATATATATTTAAGTACTGTAGTATAAACTTTAATTTGGATAGAGAATTTTATACATGCAAAAATTTACTAAATTTTAAGATTTATAGTTATTTGTTATAAATGATATAATATAAATGGTGTACTTTTATTTAAACTTTTATCTAAAATTCAGAATACCCATCTAAATTTACCCTTGTGATTTGTATAGGTAGAAAGACATTCCAAACTTTGGTTCATCAAGGTAAGGGGACACAACACCGAAAAAACCCTAACAAAATTTTATTACAAATCTTTTGAGAAAGTGTTGGGGAATTTTACGAAGCATTTACTTACGTGATTTTAATTATTTCAATGTCAAGCTTTTATTACTCATATGTTATAATTTAGGAATTTTGTGCATAAATTACAGTTATGATTAAAAGCATTTTAAAGTTATGATTTATGCATAATTGCAGTTATGATCAAGAGCACTTCCAAGTTATGGACTATGCATACTTACGGTTATGAATAAGAGCATTTCAAAGTTATGATTATAGAGCATTCCAAAGTTTATGATTATACATTAATACAATTTTGAATAAAAAGAACATCTAAAGTTTAAAATCTGCACATGACTATAGTTTTGAAAACGGCTCTTACAGTTTTAAAGTAAAGTGTACAGTTATAGCAGAGCCTACAGAATTATAGAAACCGTTCATGTGCAGTAATTGTTTAACCCTGAGACACTATTACAGTTATGATCGGTATCATATAGGGTAGCATGACAAGCACGCCAAAAGATGGTGTGTGCTACTGGCTGGGGTTGGCCTTCACCTAGGAAAGTTTCCTAACTCCGCAACTCTCCCCTGTGACGACAGGCTGAGTCTATAGGTCCTTTGAACAAAGCCAACGTGCTCCGCTCACGGGTAATAGCGGTGTAGAGTCTATAAAGGGGTAAACTACAGTTATAGTTTTTAAGAGAAAATAAATGAAAAGAATTTACTTGATCATTTATAAATTTCTTATGCTATTATTCATGTTTCTTGTTCATTTTTTTTAAAAAAAAATTATGTTTTAATTGTTAGTTATATTATAGCATGTTTTATTTCCTTGGTGTTGTGTTTTCCTTACTGAGTTGTCGAACTCACCCATTTTCCTTATAACCCTTTTCAGATGAAGGTTTATATCATTGTCATGAGATGGGGGGTTCCGGTGGGACTCCTCGTCATTAGTGATCCACAGATATGGCTGTATCAGTGGGAAACTTGGATCCACTGCTCAGTTGATTAGCAGAAGATGTAGCCATCTGTAAATAGTAGCAGTTTAGTTCCTGGGGACTCCACCGTTGACATGGACTGTAGAGCTAAAAGATTAAAGTAGTACAATTTTATTTTGTTATGGTAACTGTACGCATGACCGTCCTTTAAGTAGTTAGGAGGTTATCTAGCAATTATGATTGTTAGCCTTTTGTATTACCTCCTTACTTTTGAGATGTAATAAACTATTAACCCCAGTGTAATATTTTTTTGATACTGCTAATGTAGATAGTATAATTAGTTATATTACTCATGTCTTGTGACTCTTTGTCTTTATTTTTACATAGACTCACTTAATTCACTTTTTCCCTTATATCCCAAAATGGGGGCGTGACAACATTGTACAACACCAAACCAACATAGTCCATAATCACAACAACAACAAATGTTATGATGTTACATCATAAACACAACCAACAACATAAATTGTCACTTCATACATAACTTAGGCCTACTTGTTCCTTCCACAATTCCAACAACAAAAGTTACTTCATAAACACAACCAACAACATAAATTGTCACTTCATACATAACTTAGGCCTACTTGTTCTTTCCACACTTTCAACAACAACAAAAGTTACTTCATAAGCACAACCCACAACAGGATTTGTCACTTCATACTTTCAACAACCAACAACACCAAAATAGAGGTAATTACTATTTTCCAACAAACTGAAACATCAACCAAACACAATTTCCAAAAACCAATTAAGGCTGCCATATTGGTCTTTTCCCTTTGTTTTTAGCTTACATTCGTTGTAGACCTTTCTCCACTGTTGGTACCACCACTATTGTTGACCTCCTTGCTGGTTCTCGAATGACAACTTCGGATGCTCTGACCGGTTTCCGAGTGACCACTGCTAGTGCAGTTGCTAGTTGACCAGCATCAGGAGTGAGGTCAACAGTTGGTATCTAATTGTTGGAATTGGGCTCCTTAAATGTTGCTAACAACCTACCAGACCTCCTGGTAGGTTCTGCATCACCAGATTTAAGGCTCAATGTCTTCTATCTAACACGGGCAATTGTGGGCTTCCCTGCCTGTGAAACACATGATGAGTTAGTAATTCAAAATCTATTTACCTATAGGGGTATATGTGTAAAGCTGTATTTACTTACAGCTGTTTGGTTTCCTTTAGGTGATGCCCGAGTATGCATTGAGAGAGCTGGAGTTGTCTTACACCTTTTGGTAGAAGCAGGCTGCATATGCAACATAAAACAATTAGAAATAACACACACACACATACACACACACACACACACACACACACACACACACACACACACACACACACACACACACACACACATATATATATATATATATATATATATATATATATATATATGTAATAAAAAAAAAGTTACTGATACCTACAATAAGAGCAGTAGATGCATGTCTTTTTTTGGGCATTGAAATAGGCTGTGCAGGTGCAGACGACTGTGTAAGTTGTGAATCATCAGGAACTGGCTGAGAATGAATCTGTAACATAAAACAAACAAATTTAGTAAAATCATTAACTCGGTTGGCGATGGCATTTTATTATAAACATATATTTAGGAAATAAACTTACATCATCAAATGTCAACTCTGTTGCAGTGCTCGTGGGTATACTTGCCTACGAACTGCTTCGAGTGGACACTCTCTTCCTCTTAGGGCAAGTCCTGGCGTTGTGGCTAGCCGCCCTACATTTTGAACATCTCATTATTACACCACCCTTCCTCATGCAATGTGGATTTCTTGGCTCGTCCGAACCCCTTCTCCTAACCTTCTTCGGCTTGCCTGGTGTAGGTCTAACAGTAGGTGGATCCAATTCATCTTGGCCGGTTCTTACCCATTGGTCTTCGCTTGGCACTAGGTATATCATTGGGTCGTAAGCCTTCTTGTAACTCTCAACACTATAATACCGATGCAAATATTGTTCAGGTTTAGCAAAATGATATAATATCGCGGAGATGGCATGTGGGCATGGAATGCCAATCATGTCCCACTGCCTGCACCCACAACTACGATGCATCAGGTCAACGACAAATGTGCCCTTACTGCACTCCACTTCGAAGAGTCCCTCCCCAGCATACTGAACAGTACACTCTCCAACATCCTTTCCACATTCTTCCAACTTTGCCAATATCTTGGGGCACCATTCCCCAATATACTCTCTTATTCCCTGCCTTTTATTTTGGTATCGCCGCATCAACTTCTTCCTAATCAACTCCAGTATGGTAATGATTGGCTTGTCTCGGACTTTGATAATGTACGAATTGAAGCACTCACATAGGTTGTTCATTATCAAATCGCACTTTGGGGCTATGTCAAAAAAAGCCCTAGCCCAGATATGTGGGTCAATCTTCTCCACATAATCATAAGCAGCTGAACTCAATTTCTTCAACTCTGTCATTTCCCTGTTGAATCCATTAACGGTATAAGTAGCAGTTGCCTTCCACAACTTGTCCTTCAGCACCAATCATTTGTGCCCACCACCCCTAAAGTTTGCATACATATGTCTCATGCATATGCGATGCGGGGCACTTGGTAGCACTGCCTCGAAACTTGGAATCAAACCCTAGGCACAAAACAACATAAGACAAATAATTAAAAAAATAACAGAGTTAACTCCAACCACGAATGTCAATGCACAAGTGAAAATGTATGTAGAAACAACAATAATTTAATATTCAAAATCAGCAAACAAACATACCTTTTGCCTGTCTGATGTCCACCCAATAGGTCCATTTGGACCAAGGTCAACCACCAATGTCTCTAGAAACCAACTCCAACTATCTTTTGTTTCAGCTTCAACTACAACCATTGCAATGGGATAAATGTTGTCATTCAGATCTCTCTCAATAGCAGCCAACAGTTACCCCCCATAACGTCCCTTAAGAAAGCAGTTATCAACACCTATCACATGCCTACAAGCTTGTCTAAAACCGTCTTTACATGCTGCCAAGGACATATACAACCATAGAAAAGTGGGTGGGACATCTAAAGTAAGCCTTTTAACTTTCATCAATATTGTACTCCCTCTATTAGTTTGCCTCACAGTTGCACAATAATCACATAACCACTTGTACTGTTGTTTGTTCTTACATTCTATATGTTCTTTGGCCTTCTCCTTAGCCCTATACAGTTGTCTAAAACTAACTTCCACATTCCATCTCCTTTTCACATCCTCATAGAGAGCTGCAATTTGATAGTTTGGCTGTGTCTTGAATTTGTGGACCATCCTATCCGTAATCCACCTAGAATTTACAATCAAAGACTTATAACATCTTGTACACTGGTGGTTAGGGTTCAGTGACTTAACCAGAAAAGCCATCTCACCCGATACAGATGCACCATAAACTCTCCAATGGCAACCCATGGCCCTATTCCTACAAACTCCAATCATCCGGTCCCTATCATTTTTTGTGAACTCAACATCCTTCCCCCTAAACAAATTGTATTCCCTCACAGCTTTCATGAACTAACCTAGCTGCCGAATCAAATGACATGCCCACCTCCAAATGTAGGTCTTCCATATCCACATCTTGAAGCGAAGAATTCCTAGTAACATACTCAACCCCACTAATCGCCTCATACTCCTCATCACTTTTAGGAGGAGTTACCAAAATATCACTTCCGGCCAACTTAGAGGATACCTCATCCTCTTCATTGTCATCCAAAAATCGGGGTGCCGAAGTAGCCGAACCGCTTGAGCCACCAACATGAGTGGTCTCTAGTTGAGCTGCCTCCTCCTGGGTACTATCTCCGTCATTCTCACCAACAGTCTTCTCATCAAAATCAATAAAATCATGCCAATCATCTCCAAATGTGGAAGTGTCACCTCCACAGGCTGATGTACCAGCTACTGGTTCATCAACAGTATCCCATGCATCGTCATCATCACTCATCACTGCTTCTAGTATGGGTCATTTAAAACCTTCCTCATCCTTTCCTCTCCACTATTCTCACCCACATTTGGGCATACTACTTCATCACCAACATTTGCCAAAGAAACCGTGTACAACATAACAAGTTTTTCGCCTAAAAAGGCATCAGCCATTTTAACGACATCCTCGTTAGATGTTAATAGAACCAACCCATCATCTAATTTTTTATAGGGTTCACGATAGTAAACTAGGTCACCTGGTCGGTAGCCAAGCTTTTTAACTATTGTTTCGATCTCAATAAAAGACAAACGATCTATTTCATAAGACTCTTTCGTACAACCCTATATTCCCTCCAACATACGTGCACCTAAATCGCCGATCAAACCGACCCCTATAATGAACCCTAAAGATCACTTCATTGTTTGCCATTGTATATGCCAATTGCTTGACACTACACATATAACACAGAAACTAATATGAGTACTTGCGAGGATAACTTAATTAAAAATAGAGAAATAATAATAGTAATAAAAAAGGAGAAATTATTAAGATCACACTTCATTGTCAATTTTAAGATGATTGCCTTCCTATAGAAACTCAAGTATTGCAAATTACTAAATTCAAAGAGATCATTTGTTGACAAAAAAAACTTTGAAATAAAATACACTTATTTTTCTGTGTCTAGGTGAGTATCCAAATTAAAGATAGGTTTTCATATCATTTTCAAAAAAAAAAAAAAAGGGGTAATTACCTTTTTCCCCCATGAACTACCAAAAAATGCGTAATGCCCCCATGAACTACCAACTCGACCAAAATAGAGCATTCAACTACCAAAGACAATCATTTTCCCCCCTTCCGTCAGTCAAAAGGGTTAAAATAAACGGTCAACGGGTCATGTGCCGTTTTATATGGGGGCATGTTGGAAGATGATGGTAGTTCATGGGGGGAAAAGAGGAAGATGGTGGTAGTTCATAGGGGGAAAAGAGGAAGAAAATGAGGGTAAAATGGCGTGTGACTGACGGAAGGGGGGAAAATGGTTATCTTTGGTAGTTGAATGCTCTATTTTGGTCGAGTTGGTAGTTCATGGGGGCATCGCGCATTTTTTGGTAGTTCATGGGGGGAAAAGGTAATTACCCCAAAAAAAAAATAGAAAAAATAATAGTTAGTATTTTATTTTTGGTGCATGCATGGAATCCATGAAATGCCAAGGTTTTAATTCATCTTAATTTCTTACTAACTAACATATCAAATGAAGTTGGTTCGTTATTGACTAACTTTATTGTTTTAATATCACAATTAATTAAATAGAAGTCTCACTTAAAGAACTACATATTCAGCATACTTTGTTGCCTAATTTGATGTCATATTCTAGGTAACAGAATCAGAGACACATTAATCAGTGACTAACTTTATCGAGGTGTCACAAAAACATTCAGCATACTTTGTTACCTAATTTAATGTCATATTCTAGGTAACAGAATCAATGACACATTAGTCGAACAAGCAAATACTTATGGTTCTCATAGTAGTTATCAGCTGAATTTGAATTATTTACGGTTCTAAGTTGCATTTGAACTAGAAATCCACCATGTAATAGAAGTGTTCAAGTTCATGGTTACTAAATACATAGTTGATGCAGACAAAGCAAATTTTAGTCGTTCTTTTTCTTTTCTTTTCTTTTGGCTGTCTTCTTTAATTATGCATGAAACAATTAATTAAATAGAGGTCCCACTTAAATAACTACATATTTAATCATGGTATTTGACGAAGAGTTGTTAATAAAATATACAAAAATAGTTGCAGACAATAATGCAAAACTTGTTGAATTACATCTATGTTAGGCCAGAGTGTATACAATAACTCGCCACATCCATGTACATTCGGGACCACTTAAGAGAAAAAATTAATTACAAACAAACAAATGGGTACCACCGACAAATAATCACAAACAATCATGCGGGACCACTAAAGAAAAAAATATAAAAAAAAAAACCCAAAAGCAATAAAAAATCAACAATCTCATCGACTTTATCGCACAAAACAACAACAACCACACATAATGTCGAAGTGAAATTTTGCTTTTACTCCGACAAGAAAAAACACATTTTTTAATTTAATAAAAAAGTGAAAGTTGGACGATACCTAAAACAAGTGTGACCTTTTAGTGCGAATCTTGGTTTGTTCCAACTTTTTAGTGCGAATCCAACCACGAAGTGCGAATATTTAGTTCTAGAAGATTTCTAGGGTTTCTGAGAGTGTAGAAGACGGTTTTTTTTTTTTTTTTTGTCTCTCTAAGCATGTATGAGATTAGTTGTGCGGCGCAATGGGTGATTAGGGTTCTCTTAGGTCTTTACGGGGCATTCCAGACATTTTGGATGATAATGTAAGGGCATATGCGTAATTCAACAGGGGTGTATTTTTCAAATTCGGACGTTTTTTTACTGAGGGTATTTTTGTCTTTTCAAAACCACAACTGAGGGCAAAAGGGAGAAAAAATCGGCTTAAACGGCACGTGAACCACACATGACCCTTTGACCGTATATTTTAACCACTCTGACTGACGAAATGGGGCAAAGTATGTAACTGTGATAGTTAAATGCTCTATTTTGATCAAGTTGGTAGTTCATGGGAGATTTCTGCAAAAGTTGATAGTTTTTTGGAGGAAAAAGTAATTGCCCCTATAAATTAAATGATTAAATTCATTGATTCTTATAAGTTCAAACTTTTAGGATAATTGGTGATTTATACCATGTTAAATCACCACTTATCTAAAAAATTTAAGCTGATAGAAGGATTAAGTTTAAACAATTAATCAATACTCTAACACTAAGCTTACCATGTGGCAAGCATCTTGAGGTCACATTTAAGCATTTTCTTAAAAGAAGGCCACTCTCTGAAAAATGAGGGGCAGACTTTCTCTCCCAAAATATTTATATTCAATTATTTTGTCAAATGTCATACTGATTTTAGCATTAAAGTGTATTTGGTCTCTTCTGAAACGGGGGATTTTTTTATGACCATGTCTTCTATTTTGCAGATCACTGGTCACCGAGGTCCAAAAAAAAAAAATAGTGCCTCAACAAATTATAATAAGATGCCATGTGAGTTGGAAATAGTTGAATGCCTTTATTTTCACTTTTTGTTGGGCACGTACAAGAGCAAAGAGCTACAAGCAAAAACCAAACGCGCACAAAGAGCAACAAAGGAAAAGAATTTTGAGCACTTATTTTCGTCCTAATAAGTAAAACGCTTTCCAGGGACAGTGGGAAATTACAGCGACCTAAGGGGCGGTGCGCAATGCGCACCCCGTGTAAAGTAGGGATCTCAGGCCGTTGCGACCCACCACACTCACATTATATAAATTTCCCGCCTATAGTTTTGATTGGGGCAAGAACAATTTAGCGATCGCGACCTCTCTCCACTAAGGCTATGTATTCTTCTGCGATTGCGATCGTTTGCGTCTGAAATTTCGGCTAAATGTTCAAAAATTGAAGCTCTTTGATCAGCCTTCCGCCCTCGCCAAACAAGCCGTAAGCAATTTTTCTCTCGTCTTCTCGTCGTCAAATAGATTTTCTGATTTCAGTTCGTTTCAGTTTGAACTTGAATTTTGTACAGACCATTTTGTCTATGCTCTGATCTCCGTTCGATTGTTTTTTTTCTTCTCTTTGGTGTGAAATGTAAATCTACGATTGTTGGGAGGTTGGTGTTGTTGATTTTGTTCAAATCTTCTTGCTCGCGACTCGCAAACTTTGGTGTGTATATTTGATGTGTGAGATCGAGAACCTAAAAGTCCTGTAGGATTTTTAACTCCTGAAGTTGAATTTGCGTTGGCTTTTCGGTTTTTGTTTTTGATGTGTTACATCAATGGAACAGTACATTTGAAATGCTAGAAGAATAGGCCGCGAAAATTAGGGCTTACTTCTGCATATTTGTACGAGTAAGCTTTTAGTTACTTCGAATTATCATTTTCTTTTTCCTTTAACCCTCTGTTTAGTTGGTGAGAAACCTGATAGTGAGTATTATTATTATTATTATCTCTATATAAAAGAAAAAGAACAGAAACGGCTTTTCTAAAGTGAGCCAAGAAGTTGGATGAAGTTGAATTCAGAGGAGCAAATTTTTGATAAATTGTAGAAGAGTTAAGGTTTAAATTGCTTGAGTTTGCTTCCTCTTCTCAGTAACCAAACTGAGCATTATGGATTTTCGTCTTTTCTCCTACTTGCTTCTTCATCTAAACTGTTCTGGTTACTTTCAGGTCACAGCTGGTGGTGGTTTCAATCTGGTTTCTTCTCTGTTCTAGTTGCAATAAATGGAGGTTGATGCATTGCAAAATCAACGAGATGTAAGCATTCACTAACTTAGACTTTAGAACTTTGCTGCTGATAGAGGTGTGATTCAACCAGACTATTTTGTCTCTTAGCTAAAGTTAACTGCTATAAGCTTTACATTTTGGTCCCAGCATTTTCTTTCTCTTATTGATGAATGGGATTGTATATATTCATTAGTTTACGAATATGCCATGTCCTTTAGTGCATAAATAATCACTTCCATTGTTTTTTAATAATGGTGTCCGCTCATGTAAGTTTTACTTGATGAACGTTTTGGTTTTACTCTGTATTCATCATGGCTGCATCTGGTTGTGAATAATTGGATTTGATTGAAGTCTCAGTTCTGTGTTATTTGAAAACCTTGCTTTCACAGAAATATTTACTTATTTAATTATGCTTTTGGGTGTGTGTGTGTGGGGTGGGGGGGGGGGGGGGGGAGGAAAAGTGTTGTGAGTGCACTTGTGAGGTCTGTGTTCCACATTGGCAAAGCTTAGGCTTTTGGACTAGAAGTGGTGTCTTAATATGTATATTAATTTACTCTTGGTTGACTCCCTAGATGATTATCTTCCTAACAATTGGCATCATAGCTATGGTTAGCTTCTGTTGTTGAAACGAGTATCTTGGTTTGACTTTGGTAAAAGAGTTTGGTTCCGCTCTTGGAGTACTCGTTACACTCTTGTGTAAAGGACTCACACACGAGGGGGAGTTGAGTCAATGTAGAAGAGACTCACAAGTGAGGGGGGATTTGTTGTGAGTGCACTGGTGAGGTTTGTGTCCCACATTGGTAAAGTATAAAGAAAGTGAGTAATTAATATACCTTGGTGGACCCAAGCCCATTAGCTTAGGCATTTGGGCTAGAAGTTGTGTCCTAATATGTATATTAACTTACTCTTGGTTGACTCCCTAACAAGAAGTAGCATCTTTAGCATTTACATTAAAGTTCATAGGAATAAAAAAAAACAGTAGAAAGGGAATTGCGATTTACATGCCCCAATTAACGTGACAAATTGCAACCATGACAAGTTCTTAATAAAATCAGATAAATTGACACCTTTGCAAAAACATATTTCAGGATCGAAAGAGTGACTGTCGGGGTATTGGAAGCAATTATCATCCATCCAGCCAATCTAGGAAGATATCTATTGGAGTTATGGCTGACTCAGTAGCTAAGAGAAGATCTGGAGCTGCAAAGGAAGATGAGGTTGCAGTGCTTAGTGCAGAAAGGATGAATCTTAATTTAGAAAATTCCATAGAAGTAAAAAAGAAGGGACAAGAAGTCACAGCTCCAGAGCAGGGGAGTTCCCCATGGATTACTACAAGATCACTTTACCAACAGGCACCTTTCCCAGAGACTGTTCTTTGCGCTGAGCAACCAGACACTAGTGGCACACATAATAGGCTTAATGGACAAAAAAATGCACAGGCAACATTTTCAGTTCAGTTTTTCACAAACAAGACATCAGTTTTACAGTCTGGTGATGGCAAGCAGAAGAAGTTTGATGGGGTTACCTGCAAAAGGAAGGGAGTGAAGAATGGGACGACAGAGAGGGTCGAGGAATCTACTTTTGAAACTGCACAAGAAATTCACATCTCGGATAAAGTGGTGATAGAAGATAAATCAGATAAAACAGAAAATAGGACTGAAACTTTGAGAATGAAGCTCTGGGAGATTCTGGGCAATGTTTCTTCACCTAATAAGCATTCCAATTCTCAGAGACATGAGGTTAATACCAATAATTTAAAGTTTGGGCAGAGTTCTGATCAAAAGGATGGTACAGTTGTCAGGCCTAGACAGAATTCTGACACAATAGAAGCTGATTCTGAAGGTTCTGATCATGCTACCAGGAGACCAGTAACTCGTTCCTTGACCCACAAAAGAGCTCCATCAAAAGTGCAAGCTAAGGTGACTAAATGTGGGCCACCCTCTAGTTACATACAGAAGCATCAAGAGAAGAACATCTTCTCCTTAGAAGGAGGATGGTATGGGAAAGAAAATGGTGGCTCCTCAAAGCCTATGAAGAAGAGTGAGAAAAAGAGTACCAGAATTGAGCCGCGCAAGATTTTTTCCCCTAAAAAGGATATTGCACAGCAAGCAAGTTATAGGAGTGAAACGATGCTACCTGCGGAGAGAACATCTTCACTTAGCAATAAAATGGGAGATATTCATGATAAGAGAGAGTGCACTGGACTGGAGGAAAAAATCCAAGAACAAAATTTGCATCTATCACCACTGAGAGACAAGACAGATCAGCAGATGGATTTCAATAGTCCAACAAAAGGGGACCAACAAGACATTGCTAATCCATCTTTTACGAATGTTTTGGATCCACAAGGAACTTTCCAGAGTCCAACATTTGGATTTAAAACACCCATCTCAAGCTCTACCCCAACATCAACTCCGAAAACAGGCCAACTGGTACATGATGCCCCTACCTCAACTCCAAAAACGGACCAAATGATACATGGTGTTCTCAATCCTGCACCAGCAGAGAGAATATTTACCGTGGGAGATATTCGGAGCTTCAGGACTTTGCGGACTTCAAAACCAGATCGTTATGGATCAAATACGCAGATGGTGTTTTCTGTATCCTCAATTAATTTAGAGGTTATAGTGTTGAAGTTGTTCTGGTTTCTGAGCTGGACTCGTCCTTCTGCCTATTGTTTTTTCCTTATTGAACTTCAGGTTGATGCAGAGGAGCTAAAATTTTCTCCACTCCAGGAAGCAGCAGTTGATATTGAAGAGAAAGATACAGAAAATAGCCTTTCTGAATCATCAGCTGAAGAGAGGGACTGTGAGAGTTTGGAAGAGGGTTCACCCAGCAATGAAGCATATAGTGGTATGTTCACTTGTAAAGGCTTACGTTAGATTTGTGATAAGTGCTTACTGCTCACTCCATTTACACAACTGATTTTAAAATAAGTTGAATATAAAAAGGGTAGCTCTAGTTGCACTCATCTTTATCTTCTTGAACTAGGGATTCGTGTGCATGGAAACTTGATATACATGAGAAGAAAAGTACAAGAAGCTAAAAATTGAATTTTATCCTATAAAATTAATGTAATTGAGTTGGGTAATAACCACGACTGTCATACAACATCGTAGACAAAATTGGATTTTGAATTTTGTTTACTATTTTTCATTATTGCTTGTGTCTTACATGATTATTATGACAGATTTGATCTGAATTATTACTCACTTTCAGAATTCGGAAGTTTGCAGTGCAGCTGCTAACTTCTATTAAATTTCTCGATAGGGTACTTGGTGCTTTATGCAATGTGAAATTCTCAAAAGCAGCCCCTTTAAGAGAAAAATGAAAGTTGTTTTTCAGTAATTGCCTCTTAGATGATCAAAAGATAAACAATTATATCTCTGAACCTTTGGTAGCTTCTTTTCAAAGAGAATTGAGACTAATTAGATGTGTAAGTGGTGCTCAATCTCAATTGAATAGTGGGCAATAGACCCCTTATGAATATGTCTGCTGAAGCCTTTCATGAACATCCCCACTAGTAGGCTCTAGGTAACTTCACATCTTGCTTCCTGAAAGGATCCTGTTTAACAAATCGTCCCACTCCAAGACTGATATTTAGATGTGTTTATGTGACATAACATCTTCCACATGAACTTCAGTGTTGCATCTGCTGTTGCCATCTGATGTATTTGTCATATAAATCCTGTAATTCTTGATTGGTGAAATTTGAGATGGCCAGAGAAGATAAATTTTTTAACGAACAAAATTCTGTAACATTCAAGAGATGTATATAAGATGCAAACTTAAACTCTCCTACTTTTCAACTCAAGCTCACCTGACTAGTACATGGTATTAACTGTGACCAAAATGTACTGTTTATGGTGTCTGGCACTATCATATTTTGTTGTTGGTGTTGTTCTTCTTCTTCTCCATCTCCTTTTCTTTTTTATTTTTTACCACCAAACGCATCTCTTCCGTGTGTGTTTATTTAAGTGATAATTTGTATGCTTATCTAATGGTCATCTGCAGGTTGCAGAGAAAGAGATACATCGTCTCCAGAACCTGATGTTGCTGAGAAACCAAAAGTCATGCTTCATTCAACTAAAAGGCTCCGAACCTGTGAAGGCATTAGATTTGATAATATCAGTCCCACATTACCCTCTCCAAAAGGTATGGCTTCCCACATATCTATATGTTCTGCTACTTTGATTCATCTACCAAACATTCTCTTTTATTAGATGCTTCTTTTCATTGAGTTTCTTCTCCATCTCTGTAAAATACATCCAGAAACTGGAGAAAGTGATTGGATCCAAGAACCTTCAGAGCAAAGCCAAGAGGCTGCAATGTTGAGGTTTTGCTTCTCCCTGCTATTCAAAACCATAAAACTTCCCATTTAAATTGTAGAATACTTTCCTGACTTTGCAATCTATAGTTGGTTGATTTTTGTTTCTTTTTCAATGTTTTAGGGCTATCAAACTGTTTGCCTTGGAACTACAAAAAATTCAAAGCAAAATTAAGTCAGAGACTACTAAAAAATCGTCTGAAATTCTGATGTCCATTGCTGATGGGATGTATTTGCAGCTGCAGAACCTTGAGGCTCGTATTCTGACAGATGTGTGAGTATTTCAAATTGATAGCTTTCTCAGCTCAAGATAATAGTTTCTTATTTGTAATCTTGATAATTTTTTTTTTCCCCTATAATCTTGATAATGTTTCCAGAGGGAAACTGACAAGCCTCAGTAAATTGAAAAGAAAACGGTTGGAAGCAAAATTTGAAGGTAACAGAATTGTATCGGCAAGACCTTTACTTTGGAAGTGGAGATATTCCGCTTTATGAAGCTTGACAGTATATATATATATATATTTTATCATGCAGAGCAACAAAAACAATTGAATTTGATTCATGAAAAGTTCAAAGAAGATATTAATCAATATCTCCAGGATTGTAGAAGCACACTTGAAGGGATGGAAGCACATCACATAGAGCTTAAGGGAACCGTGGAGAAACAAAGTATGGCAAATCTTATAGTTGTTAATGTGCATTTTTGTTTATCGTTTCAATTCATCATTGCAATGTTGGGTTGGCAGATCTGTCAAACTGTGCCTATGCCGATGGTAGTTCAATGTGGCACATCAGCATAATCACTGGGTTAGATGAATCATACGAGGTTGTTTATCATAAACAGAAAATGAAGACTTTCAGACAAATGAAAAGGAAAATAAAATGAAACTGAAATGGAAATGGAGCTATTGATTCAACGTAGCCCCTTCTTCCTCCTTCATTCATTTAAATAGAAGCCTTACACAAGTATATTCTAAGTACCATGACAATCATTAGTTGGACACCTAGCCTTCTTCTAGAAGGTTTACATACCACTCCTCATCCTCTTAGGAAATTACATATTATTCCACAAACATTCATATATTCACTCGTAACAGAAAATAGGGCAACCGTGTATTTCAAATCCCATGCAAAACACAGTATTCACGTCCTCTTCTGATTGAGTATATGTACACATTTAGTCACCTTATTTAATTTGGGGTTGCATTCACGTAAATATACATAATGTACTCACCTTTGCTAGCATCTTGTCATTTGTAATTATAAGTCGTGTCTGAAACATGTAGCAGCCGATTACTCTGCATGCTTGCATGGCTGCAAAATATCATGCAGAGAAATTCATGGACTGGAAGTCTTGAACCCTGACCAAGTGGTCAAACCATAAACAATACAGTGAAAACCACGTTTTAGCGTGTACCTTCTAGAAAAAAAAAAAAAAAAAATTGAAAAGAGAAGTATTAGTAGTTATTTCTTTATAAACTTGATAAGGACGTTCATCGGTGTTGTAGACAAACTTTATGCAGAATTAAGGTATATTTTATTAATTCTTATCAACAGAAGCATCACACCGAAAGCGTCTCTTGCAAGCTGAAGAAGCAGTCGAGACCCAACTTAATGATGCCAACAGAAGAATCACAGCCGTCCACGAGGCAAGTCTTGTGCTGTTTTTACATATAGAAATTATGAGTGGGTTTCTCATTGTTCTGGGCATGATGTTATTTGGATATTGTATTGCATGCTTATTTGGAAGATACTAGTTTATATAGGGAGCACAATATACATGTTGGTGGTTGCGTATGGTGGTTGGAATCTCCTTCAGCAGGTTTCACCATCGGTTGCTCAGAACACAAGCATTTGAATGACTCTTCTTAATTATTGCAGTTCTTCTTTGACGCAAACAAGCTGGCTCAAATGGGACTTTCCCCTCCCATAAAAATAGGATGGAGGGTGAGGTCGTAGGTTTAAAACCCACTTGGTGCGCATATAACAAAACAATAAAAAGCAGAATCTGTTGCTTTACTGTGTGCAATATTTTTTTATGCGATGAGCATTTTGCAAAGCTAGAACATCGAAACTTCTTACTTTCAACTTAGTCCAAGGCTTACTCAATGAGAGTAGGGTTCCAAATGTTGTAGCTGGGGATTAGCTTTCTAATATTCTTATGTTGATAGAATCTAATGACTTTCTTAAGTACATAATAGCACATAAAACTAGTAATACCCAGTGGTTTTGTATATAGTTTAACTTATGTTATTGTTCTAATTCATTGCAGTTGGCAAGGCGAAAGATGCTCCAATTGAAACACGTGGTATCTTTGTGTCTGAAGGAGGGTATCCTAAGTTGAAATGCCTTATACTGCTCTATCTAGGAAGACAGAAACTTTTAATTTGCCTAGAGTTACTGAGTCCTGAAGATATTCATAGATGCAGCTTAGAATTTGCATTCTGGGACTCCTGTTCTTCAATTATACTCTTAATTGTACAGACGATTCAGTTCTCTCTAGATGGCCAGTAACATTGGCCTCGTGGTTCTATGGTGTTAATGTGGGAGGTTTCCTTGTTCCTGTAGACAAATTATCCGAACACAATCAGACTGCAATCGGTATCAAATGCAATGTAAATCACACACCCAAAAAGAAGAAAGAGTAAATGTTTTTTTTTTTTTTGAATGAAACACCGTCGGAATTTAAGCCATTAGTTATATATTCCTCGTATCTGCTCTTTTAGAATTGAGATCAAGTATTTATGGAAGTTGGGGGATTCCTTTTACTTGTTCGCAAACGTAAAAATGAATGATAACAAATTTAGTGACTTTTTTAATTTTTAATTTTTTTGAGAGGCTGCTCAATAGATATCTAAGATGTTCAAGACTTTACCAGTTAAGACGAAGCTCTATCATCTGTTGCAATTCTCAAGTGTATGCCACTTGACAAAAGTTGAGAGGGTTTGCAGGAAGAAGCCATTTCATCAGTAGTAGTAGTAGTAGTAGTAGTAGGTAAATGGTTGAGTTATGCTGAAGGAATCTCACACGGCAGATGTTACAAATGACTCTTTTTGGCAGTAATCAGAAATTGTGGACAATACGGACGCACAACTGCACGAGGCACCAAAACCAAAGAGAGCGAAAGGGAAAATAACTGGTTAAAAGCAATTAATATTGTACAAAGGAGTGGGGAGGAGATGCGTATTATATGTATCTCTTTCGTTTTCGTTGTCGTGGTTTCTCCTCATTGGCAATCCGGGGGAGTCGGTTGTCTGTTTTTGGAAGGTACTATCTGGTGATAAGTCATTATGAAGTACTAATCACAAATTGTGGACAATATGCGCACACGACGCCCCCAAAGCAAAGCAAAGGCCCTTTTGTTTGGTCGGATGGGTTTGTACTTACGTGTGGAGGAAATTGAAAATTTGAAAAAAGGTACAGACAAGAAGACTGTGAGGCACGTGAATTTCACGGGAGGAGCACGTGAAGGACACGCTTTTGTTCCACAGGTCGAGAGTTGGATATGATGTTTGAGGGAGGGTACAGCGTGCAGGTGGGATCAAGTCCAAGGAAGGACCCCATGGTCCACGTGGGTATATCATAATTCTTTTGTTTATTGTCAGGGCTATCGTAAAATCCCCATACGTGGGCTTATGGGACTGTCTTTTAGTTGTGTCCTTATCGTAGTGTACCCTTCTCGCAGTCTTTGCTCAACTTCAAAGAGATAGTGAAAACGACAAACATGTCATGTCTCTGTCATTCCTTAATTTCCTTTCCTTGGCGGTGGTTGTAGAGTAGTGGGAAAGAGGGAAAACTAAAAGAATATGGATTATTTTAGGATACTGTAGAGCACTACGGGATATCAGGGCTCCTTTCAGTGCCTAACTGCCTTGTGCGGATTGTGACAAACCTAATCCCTTTGAGATATGATTTTTTACTACTTTAAAACATAACTCTAGACCATTTTGTCTATGTGATAAAGTGGTCATTTAACTAATTTTAAGATTCTGTTTCTAAAAAATAAAAAAATAAATAAAAGTAAAAATTGTTACGTGAATAAAGATGATCAATAATAATATCTTGCTGTGGTAATGTATCATATCTCAAACTCTTTGTTGTTTGTTCCCATTCTCATATTCCAAGCGGCTGTGATGGCCGACAAATAGAAATTTTCATGTTTAAGTCACTAATTTTTATTTTTATTTTTATTTTTTTTAAAGTAAAAAATTTAAAAATCGTAGGAGGCCTTAACTCCTACTTATTAGATTTTGGCTATGTAGTATGCTTTTCTTCGGAGTAGGCTTCCATTCTCAAGTCAGTAGAAAATTTTTAGTACAAAACTGAAAAATAATAAGAGATTAAGAGTTCTTAATGCATGCCTGACCTCCTACTTATTGCCGCAGTTGGCCGTTGAGGTCAAAGAGGATGACGTAGCGAAGAAGCGATAAACATAAAAGAAAAATTGTATTCTTGATAAGCACCAACATTCGATTTCCTTAACTTGCATATGTTAATTCTTTACCATTGTTATTTGTTTGATTTTGTGTTGTTTTATTGTTTTCAGGTTTTAAATAAACATGTAATTAATTCCATTGATTTTGGGTTTAAAATACACTTTGAGAAGACCTAGAAGATATGGTTAAGCTTAACCAATCATAATAGAAGACCTAGAAGATGTGGTTAAGTTTAGTCAAATTAAGGAAATGATTAAATCAAAATTTATCCAATAAGAGTCAAAATCGGATTGGATTCAAATTTGAATTCTACACACGTCTCAATATTTTGATCTTAACTTTCTTCTCAAGTCTCAGATTGCAATGAAATTGGTGGCGTTGGAAAGCTAATAAAAAATAATACAAATTATTGTGAAATTGGATTTTTCTAATTCGGATGTTTACTATGTCAAAATTATCCCGCAATAAATGACTGCAAATCTGATCGAATGAATCTTATTCTGATTTGTACTAGGATTGCTCCCTAATTTGATTAAAAGATTCAAATACGATTTTTCTGGATTTCTAAGGCTTCTGGGACTTGTTTGCTACATATAAATAAACTCCTAAGCTTCAAGAGAAGGTTTGCTTAGCTTTAGACAGAAAATTTTTCTTGGAGGCTTGACAAGTTGAAGAGGAGAAGAACATGGTATGAGGCCATCCTAGCGCCACAATGAGCGGCTAAATTCGTAATAGGGTGTTCATGTAGCCTTTTCCAAGCAAAAATGGTTTAATTGTATTTTAATTTAGGATTTTCTATATGCATAATGGTTGTATAACTGTGAGAATTAATCTTAATGTTTATATTCAATCATTATGAATTTCTTATCTTGTCTTAGAAAGTATTTTATATTGATTGAACTCAATCCTTCATATTTTCTGTGATTATGTAAATGATTGTTATACAACGGTTTTAATTGATATATGATCAAGAGCGTTAGATAGGTCATGCCTATGGAAGACGAATTGTACTACACCTTAGTTTAGTGTAATTTTAATAGATAGTTCGTACCAACCGAAGATAGATTATACTATTCCATTAATTGTGTATATCCTATTAAAGACGTAGTTAATCCATACCTAAGGAATACGAGTTGTACCGCATCTTAGTGATTAGGTGGACGGTCCATACCAACCGAAAATGGGTTATACTTATTCTTTAATGATAGTATTTTCTTGACTACTTGAGTGAGACGAGCCTTATATCATGCATAGTATGAATTTTCCTTGTTAATTTATGATTGACCATTGTTATATGGTGAGTGGTGAAATCAATCCCATATTCTTTCTCTCATCCCTATTCTCTTTACATTTATGTATTTATTTTTAGAAAACAAAAATCAAATCAAACATCTTTTAAATTAAGTTATATTTAATTTCGAAAAGTTTGATAGTAACATTTACCCAGTCTTTGAGGTTCGACACCCTCAATATATCCCTATCCTACAAGAATTTGTACTATTGTGAGTGATAATTTTATTATTGATATATTTTGATAAACAAAAGACCACATCAGTTTTCAATGCACAAATTCAACTCACGTTGATAGAGAAAATTGATAATATTATTGATGGCAAAAATTGAACTGTTTATTCTATTACAATTGCTCCTAATTTATAATGAAATCCTAAAACTACAAAAGGATAAAATATTCTAGGAATGAAAATAAAACAAAAGAAACAAACTATGGAAATACTTGGTGGCTACATAAGCCGAAATATGAAAAGATCCTAAAGTTACTAAAGAGTAAAATTTTCTAAGAAATGAAATAAACAACAAGGGAAAAATATAATAACTAAGATAATTCTTGACAACTACGTCAATCTAAATATCAGAATCTTCTAGAAAGGGAATCAAGAAATTTAGTAAAAGTTATTATGTAAAATATCTTCCAAATCACAATATGTCAATAATCTCTTCTTTCCTTCTTGAACGACATCTGGTAGTTGTCCATTTCCTTTCTTGCTTAAATCTTCTTGATTTGGTATATTAATATGATATCTGTTATGGATGTAAAAGAATCAATCTCGTCACCACATCATAGACCAATTAATTAATTATTGGCGGTACTAAAAGTCTCGCCGATAATTTCCCTCTCATGCCCATCAATTGTTTCTCACTCTTCATCGACCCAGTCGGTAGCCATTTCACTTTGTACTTCCACCGCCGGATATTAGTTGTTCTCATGTCGACTTGGTGTTGACGATACAGAATGTCCCGCTTAAAGTAGTTTACTCGTCAAAACCTAATGTTTGGTTCTGACTTCTGACAATAAAACATTTTCGTCACGTCTTGCTAAGAGCCATCTGGTAAAGCTTTTTGTTCGACGGTAAGATTGTTCCTGAATAAGCTCGTTTGTTAACAATCCCGATGTCAAGTGAAGCCCTCTCAGTAATAAGAGCATTTTTGAAACAAGATGAAATTCTTGCCCTATATCAGAGGAGGCGCTTATGTCACTAGACACCACCCAGCCTTGATCGCAGTCTTGGTGGAGCCGTCGATTTAGTGGCGAGAATGTGTGGCCAACATTCCCAACACGCTGTCGAAGGGCTTTTTGTTGTTGCCGTCTCCTCCACGAAGTTTATGATTGTTGAGCCATTGACGATGTGGAGGATGTCACATTTGGATTGCATGATTTGCTATATGGTACATTCATCAAATATTGTCGATGCGTTGAGGTAGAATTCTTTTGGTTGGTGGGTTTGACCCGATCGAGTCGATCGATCTAGCCGTTGGGTATAAACATGAAACCGAGTTGTAGCCTAAGTAGAGGAGTTGGAGTGTCTTCCCATATATTCAATAGTAAATTTATACATCTTTTTTGCAAATCCATCATTGAATCTGTGAAATTCATGTGTAGTCCAATAGATTCAATAGTGGATTTAAACATTTCTTATACAGAGATGAATAAGAGATATGTAAAAAAATGAAACCAAATATTTCTTAATCTGTTATCCACTATTTTGGACCTTTAAATTTTGTTTTAGCTGATCCCATTAGCAAAATTAACAAGAAAATCGTCGCCCGTCACTATTAACATTAATCATGCATGAATGAAAATGATTGTTGTTAGACATGCACCCATCCTACTTTATAAATTAGAATAATGGTTTTTAAGATGGACATTTTCTTTTTTACTTTTATATCACATCAAATATTTTTATAAAATAATTATTTGTCTAAATTTGAGAGAATTTAAACTGATTGTGAGAGACAATTTATGAAACTCATATGATAAAATAAAAATTAGGTTGTTCAATCACTTATCCGGTCAGATAGACTTCATAAGTAATCTCTCACAATTATTTATTCAAATTTTCTTAAATTAAAAGAGATAATCGTAAGGAATCATTATCCGTTTAAATGGTGTCAAGATAGAGGAGATCGAATCGTGGATTACTAGGATTGGAGTGGTGAAGCTTTGCGAGCATACGGACGTCGTGGAGATGTCCTGTCCTATAAATCAAAGCCAACGTGGAACTCTACTTTTAATTTGGAGGACTAATTCAGGAGTCTCTCTACCTTAGGCCTTCTCCTGCTTCTTTAACCAACAAAGAAAAGAAACGCAACGAAGGAGGAGTTGCGGTAACTGGTAAGGGAATTAAATAAAAGGTTTCTCCGTTATACTAAATAAATGCAAATAAACAAAAATGGATATATAATCTTAGTGCAGTACTACTTGCTGATTCCTGAATGTGTTTCCTTTATATATAGTTAGTGTGTGTGTGTATATATATATATATATATATATATATATATATATATATACATGTTTCAACAATTAATCGTTCAATGGCCGGCAGATCGAGGAGATGCTTGAATCAATTACACGACCAAGGATGAGGAGCAGTTTGGCTACTCTAGCTTCTATGTAATATGTCGTTTATTAATTTCTAGCTCTTTACATATATATGCCTTTTTCTTTTCATGTGAAATAATTTAATTCTAACGGCTCTCCTATGCAGGCATGAGGATGACTTTGCGGAGCTGGTGTGGGAAAATGGTCAGATTCTTATGCGAGGTATATCCGGTAGAACTCAAAAGGGTCATTCATGCAGTCGTACGACTAGTGCTTCTTCTTTGTACCCTTCCATTGCTCAGGCAGAAAATGGAGGAAACATGCATACAAAGAGAGCAAGGTTAGAAACCGTGTGTTCGATTTCGAATGACTCCACTTTCTCAGGTTTCATGGGTCACAGGGATTCTGATCTCAACTTTACCAATAACAATTCTGATCTTCACTCTTTTCCCGAATTGTATCGATTCAATTTGGACGGCAGTAAGAGAAAGAGTAAGAGTGATGATGATGATAAGCATCCCACAGATTCCCAGACGGTTCTAGAACATGACAGACCTAGGAGTCGTCAACTTGACCCATCAGATTCGCTTATGAGATCACCGAGACTGAATTCAAGCGAGACCCAAGTGTCAGTGAGTGAACTGCACACATCGAGCTTGCTGGATCAGCGTGGTTCACACCCTGATAAAAAGACTCGGGCAGTGAATTTCTCCAACTTAAGACCTGCGGCTGTTTTCAAAGCAAACAGTCAGAGCAGTAATGTAACAAGGCCGACATATGGTACAGTGGTTTCAACAAGAGTTGATGATCAGGAGTTTAAAGTTAGCAAATATGAGAGCAACCCACTTGAGCCAACGGTGATTGAACCAGCTACTACTGTTTCAAAAAGTGCCACAGCTCTTCAGAATCAACCACAAGCAGACCTAATACCATCTGTTGGGGAGATCAAGGAGTCACTCCCTGAAGCTTTTGGCCATATGAATCATAAATCTAGCGATCAACAAGCAAATACAGAAGGTGGAAAAGTACCCAATATCAACAAGTTTGCTGAGCCGGCCGTTGCATCTTCTTCAGTACGCTCGCTTGGAGCTTCGAATGACCCAACATATTCTTTTAGGAGGACATATGAGGACACTGAGGAGTCGGAATATCGCAGCGAAGATTTTACAAGGGTAAAAGTCACTCCCCCTCCCCCGATTTATGATTCCTTTCTATCCACAGTACTTGTCTTCAAGGCTTTTAAGAACTCCAACTTGATTTACTGCAGAACGGTGAAGAGCCTCAGGGTTTGATAAAACAAGCGTTTGTTCGTGGAGGTACAAGTGCCAAGAGAAGTCGAACTACCCAAGTTCATAATTTGTCTGAAAGGGTGAGTGACGCCAGTAAGAACAAACACACACGTACACCAAAAAAGAAAGGAAAAGTAGGATCGGAGATCGATTATGTCTAACTATATATTTATGGTGATAATCTGCAGAGACGAAGAGTTAAAATTAACAAAAAGATGCGTGCTTTAAAAGAGCTCATACCTAATTGCAACAAGGTTGGCATCTCCATTAAAATTCAACTGAAAGCTTTCCCAGTAGCCTTGTACCATCAGACAAACTGACCGTTCAATTCACTTTTTTTCATTATAAGTTTCTAAGTTGTTTTTCTTTGAAATGTTGCTTAATTATATCTGGTTTATGTGTCTCGAAGGTGGATAAAGCTTCAATGCTGGATGAGGCCATTGAGTATTTGAAAACCCTTCAGCTTCAACTACTGGTAAATTTTGTTGGATTAGGCTTAAGTGCAATAAAAATACTATTGCCTCCGCGGTGTAGTAGTTTTTTTTAATTAATCATCAAAATCTGGCTTAATTTTCTCTCTTCTTATAAAACACTTAAAACTAGATCTTGACCGATCTTAGCTTTTGTCTTGGTCGATGCAGATTATGTCAATGGGAAGTGGCCTTTGTATACCGCCAATGATGTTACCTACTATGATGCAAAATATCATGTGTGCACCACCGCATTTGACACATTTCTCTCCCATGGGTTGCAACCCAGGACAATTCCCTACTTCAGACCTGCCTGGGATCACAGGAACCAGATTTCAAATGATTGGATTTCCCATGTCAGTTTCACATCCGCCCTTCGTTCCTTTTGTTGGAATGCCATCTACACAATCAGTTGCGGCGCCCGGCATCCATGGAGCTGAGCCGCCCCCCTTACGGAACATTAATCAGTACGATTCCAATCAGAAATGATGAAGAATATTGCAAACACATAATGCTCAAAGATCCAAACACCAATCAATTCAGGTAGCATTTTTTTTTTTTTTCCTTTTCCCTTTTATGTATGAAAGGGAGGCTGCGGCGCGGCAGGATATGCACCCCAACCAGTTGAGGGAAGTGAATATGAAGTATAGAACAGAATTTCAAATAAACATTGAAATGATTAGATTAGTACTCTCTCCCAAGATCTGCAAAAGGGCAAGTAGCTTGATTGGTTAATTGGAATCCAATTGGTTAGATGGCAGTGATCTTTAACCGATCACGGCCATGATCATATGTGTTGTTGCTATCTCTTACAACAACAAGCGCTAAATTCAAAGAAAAGGAAATGAAAGCAGAGTTGGTTTTGCGCATTTCCTGTAATCTCGTCTTGGTTCTTCTTTTCTTGAGACTGCTTTTATTTGTGTGTTTTGTCGCTCAACCGTAGCAAAAGCATGGAATTTGAGCATATATCTCTCGCAACCAGCAATTTGTTAGGAGTAGGTTTTGGCTTTGCCCGGATTGTTTAACTTCAGCCAGAAGGCTAGCTATTCTCTTTTGAGACGAATAGAGCAGCTGCAGCGCAGGATCCAGAGATTGGTGGAGTGGTGTTTGTTGGAGATTGTGAGTTTTACAAAGGGCTGGCAATTTAATGCTACGCGTTGAAGACTATATATATATATAGATTAACCTTAATTCAGTCAATTTAATTAAACGTGTCAAATCTATCCACCCTAAACTACTAATTTCGTGTTGAATTTGTATTATGATCATGTAAAAAATTGACAGCCTTAATGTCGCGTATCGAATTCGGATTAGGGTTGTGTTGAGGTATGAGTATAAAATTATGTATGTCAACTTTAACTCGACTCATTTAATTAAACATGTTACACCCCTTAACCCTAATACACTAATTTCATGTTAAGTTTGTATCGGGTTCTTGAGCTATGTACGCTAGGACGCTTGTATCCATTGCTTGCATTCTTCCTTCCTCTCTCAGTGTCATGAAGGGTATAGATGAGCAAAATTAAGCAACTTTTCAAATAAGAGTAATGTTATTTAATAAACTGTTATACGACTATTATACAACTGAGATGATTTGGCAAAGAAAATTAATCATTGATTCTTTTTCTTACAAATGCTTATCTAAAGACTGGTTTTCATTGATTCTTTTTCTTATTTTCAATGTTTACTAGTTTTTCTCCCACATATTCATCCTAGAGTAATGCTATATTCTCTACCGTACCATCATTTTACTAATATCTTACTATACTGATGTGACATTGATAATTCACTCTTAAATCGGCTCTTGTTAAATAAATAAATAAATAATAATGGTGCATTGACAATGTCACGTTGACGTAACGAAATAGTAGTGACATAGTAGTGTGATACATAACATTACTCCTTGTGTCTAGAAAGAAAATGAAATTGGTGCAAAGAAATGATTAAAACATGCTAGCTAGGTCCTTAATAACAGTCCATTGACTTATTAGTTGAGGAGGAGGGGATTCCTTGATGGTGATTATTCTCTCAAACAGCATGGTCGTCCAGCTATATTCAATTTCATCAGATGTTCCCAAAGACCTAAAAGTCGCTTCGACAACGCAGGTTCTTATCAGTTGAAGCATTCATGGTTGAATGGTATGAACTATTTTCAAAACTTGGATCTGGCACTTGTTTCTAACAGACGATTGCTTCCCTTCACTGCAGTGAAGAAAATATCTGCAGGGTTCTTGGTTCTTGCCAACATGAGAGAATTTTGGAATGAAACACTCAAACAGATGGGGGCATTGACGTACCCACGAGGAGAACTTGCAGTTGGTGTAAAAGGGTTTAGGGTTTTGCAAGCTAGGTTTATAACTCCTCTAATAGACTAATACTAGGGTGGTCCAATAATGAATTGTGCTGAAAAAGGCAGATATTTCTATCTGCACCTCATCAATGTTGATGGAAAAAGAAAAGTCACGCATCCCAGTGCATGGTCCACCGACCCAAAAGTTGATTCCATCTAATATACTTGAAATTGGGTGGTCCAATAATTCATGCTCCACCACAGCCTCATTCTCAAATGTACCTTGTTCAGCCAGAAACCCGTTTTTCACTAATGTCAATTGCAATATTGATTATTGTCACTCATCAGCATCTATTGCAAGATCAAGGGAAAAGAAACTTTGGTCCGGCATATACCCTTCAACCTTCATCTCAAACAATAATCTCTTCAGAATCTCTTGGATCTTATTTAGCTGTGGATGCATTATGCCTCTAGAATGAAAAACGTGAATACAACTACCTAACTGTATCCAGCTACTTCCAGGTTTCTTCATCAAGCCCTTCTCTTTTATTACTCTTCTGACCTCTGACACATCCTTCCATCTCTTAGTGGAGGCATATATATTGGCTAAAAGAACATAATAGCCTGAATCTTTCAGATTTTTCTGGAGAATGTGCTTCCCAAGAAGCTCAGCGAGCTCCAACTTGTTATGAACTCTGCAAGCACCGAGTAAGCTTCCCAAAACATTTATGTCCGGTTCCACAGGCATTCTTTTGATAAAATTCAAGGCATCATCAAGGTTTCCTGCTCTACCAAGAAGGTCAACCATGCAACAATAATGTTCCATTTCTGGCTGGATACGGTAATCAGCCATCATAGAATTATATAATAACCAACCCTTGTCAATTATACCTGCATGACTACAAGCTGACAAGAGTGCTATAAAAGAGACTTTGTTGGGCCTAATTCTTTCCTCTTTCATTTGCTCAAAAAATGAAAAAGCCTCTTCTCCAAGTCCATGAATTCCATGAGCAGATATTACCGTGTTATAAGTCACAATATTCTTTACCATCATCTGATTAAAGACCTTTATTCCGAGTTCTAGGTACCCACATTTGCAGTACACATCAATCAGAGAATTTCCAACAGAAACTACTGCAACGAGACTGCTTTTTGTTGCATAGCCATGAATTTCTTTTCCCTGTGTAAGAGTGCCCATTTTGGTGCATAAAGGAAGAATGCTAACTAGGGTAATAGAATTTGGTCTCAGCTGTCTGGTTTTCCAGATTTGTCTAAATATCCTTAGTGCTGAATCAGTATCACCATGTGAAACATAGCCTACAATCAATGAGTTCCATATTGAGATGTCCCTCTCGGACATCATCTGAAAAATGTGCTTTGCTTCTCTCATTGACCCACATTTAGTGTACATGTCAATTAATGAACTCCCCACAACAGCATCAGATTCAAACCCTTGTTTTAGGATATAACCGTGCATCTCCTTTCCCCGTTTTAACAATTTGAGGTTGGCCAATCCAGGAAGAGTACTTGCTGCAGTTATTGCATTTGCTCTTAAGCCCGCACTCTTCATCTCAAGATAAAGTTCGAAACTCTCACGGTACAGGCAATTCTGTGCATAACCAGCGATCAAGGTACCCCAAGAGACAGCATCCCGGTACTCCATTTTGCAGAATATACAGTTGGCATCATGGGTGTCTCCACATTTACAGTACATATCTACCAAAGCATTTGAAACAAACAAATCACTCTCAAAACCGCTCCTTACAGCACATCCATGCATAGCCATCCCCGTATGCCTAGTTTCCAGTCTGCCACATGCTGGAAGAACAGCTGCCACAATCACTGAATCAGGCCATATCCCTACTAATCTCATTCTTTTGAACAGACACAAGGCCTCAAGCCACTCCCCATTATGCACACTCCCACATGTTATTGCACTCCAAGAAGCTAAATCCTTTCTGGGCATTTCTTCAAACAACCACCGTGCCTCGTTTAAGCTGCCGCACTTGGCAAACATGTCAATCAAAGCACAGTCAACATAAATATTCCGCTGTATATTATGGCGGGTCTCATTGAATTGGATATACTCTAGGACCCTCCTTCCTTCTTCAAGTGCAGATAAACCAGAACAAGCCTTAAGAACAAGTGGGTACGTAAAATTATCAGGGGCTATGCCTTGACTAAGCATCAAGTGATAGAACTGAATTGCATCAGAAAACTGACCCCTATCGACCAAACCTCTAAGTATTGCATTCCAAGCAATATTACTCTTCTGGGGTAGTTTGTCAAAGACAAGAAGTGCTCCCTGGAAGCAGCCAAAGTTGACATAGATGTTGACAAGCTGTGAACCGAACACTCTATCAGTACTAGCGGGGTGGAAGAAACCATTAACAACGAGAAGAGCATGCAATCTTCTGGCTTCAAAAAGATGGGGTGGTGATTTGAGTTGAGAGAAGAGGTTTCGATGATTGAAGAGTTGTGAAGATGGAATGGTGTCTTGGTGGTGCGTAGGAACGAATTGGATGATTTGGTTGGTTGGGCCTATGAGCTTGGGAGGTGGGTTTGGGGGGACAGTTGAAGTGAGTTTGTTGAGAAGTACAAGTAATACTGGCGCTTGAACCGGTCGTTGGACAAAGACAGTTTCTCTGCTTACTGACAGCCTCGCTATGGACAGCATGTTCTACTTGTGCACGCTTTCTTTCAACTTTCATGGCATCCCATCGAGCGCAAGACCTCGGTTAGATTCCATTTCTTTTATTTATAGTAGGATGCTTGGAGGTCAACCCGCCGTGAGTTCAACCCCAATGATATTTTCCTCGTATCCAGTACTTTTTGCACTTTTTCTGTTTAAATCATGGCTTCCCTATAAGAAAAAGAAAGGCATCACGTACAATCTACTCGCATAGTGTGGCTTCTGTTTAAATCAAGGTGTTAATTTTGCCCATGTTAGATTTGTACTGTATTGCAAAAACAGTACTTTACATCCGCCTCAAGCTTTTGACTTTCCGGAATTTCTCATCAAATAGGTTTTAGATGACGGTGACGCTTTTGATCTTGCTTATGTGCTACTCCAGTAAATTAACAAATCTGTGGGAAACAACCGATCGTTCAAGCAAAAACAATTGAAAGAATGGTCCATCATCCCTGACAGTAGAAAGTTATACCCATTACAACTTCCTTAATTGGGATACATACACACATTCAGTAGCACAAAAGAACGTTGGACTGTTATATACATTAACTACATTTAAAAAAAAAATTAAAAAAATAAACACCAACCAATCCAATGATTGACCGCTTGACAGAAGTACGAGAAAATTCATCAGAATAAGACTCTGGTAAACGAAAAGAATCGACTAAGCAGCTTCAAGCTCAGCATTTGTTGATGTATTTTTTCTCATTGGTACCATACTATTCTTAATTGCCGACTCCCTGGGGGAATTATCTGTAAGCTTGAGATTTGACATTGCAGCGCTCAAAGATTCAGCAGACTCTAAAGCCTCTGCTTGTCCTGCTGCACTATCAACCCCGACTTTGGAGCTCGGAACTTGAAGGTTTCCACTTCCAACTTCCAACTCCAATTTTTTGAATTCTTCTTCAATGTCTTCATCTTCAATATCATCAGTGTACGATGGAGTTGACTCTACAACATCCAGATAGACCCAATTTAGATAAGAGTCAAAGTAACAAGAGTGCCTGCAGCCTAGATACTATGCTTTAAACCCAACTATTTGGAATCAGCTACAACTTAAACAGATTTAAACGTACCAAGAGCTTTATCAACTTGCTTTTGTGACTCAATGCTCTCCTCAAGTTCTTGTAGACAAAACTCAACTTCCTCCACGCTCATCCTATTGTCCTTTACTGCTTGAGCTCCAATCAGGATGGCTTCAGAGACCTGCCAACAGGAGACAAGGTTCCGTTTGTTAAAATTTGTGTTCTGTCTATTGTTTTCTCTTCTCAAAACAAAAATATTAACAAACAACAATACACTCCTAAAAACACAAAAACAGTTTTCACCTTTATGTCACATTAGAAAACCTTTTCAAACTAAAAACAAAAAACACACTTCAAAACACATTAACAAATAGAGCCAATTGATTTTCTGCAGCTTAAAACTTTGAGAGGTTGCTACGTCATTTGATGTAACCAAACTCATCAAGTTCAAAAATGAAAACCATGTCGGCTTTGTCAGCTCTTGCATGACTTAAGCTCCTTTATGTTCTATTTACACCATCAGCACAATTTAAAGAAGCAGCTGAAGCAAAACAAAAGTCTTTTTTTAATGAATCTTACCTTTTTTGTGGATTCAGCATTTGCAATAACACTAAGGACTTCCTCCACTCTGCTCAAAAGTGATATACATTTTTCTCTAGCCTCAGTGGCTAGTTTTAACTCCCTTGCATGCCGAAGTGCCGCTTTCTTGTTCCCAGAACTCAAGGAAGCTAATGCTGATTTTCTTGACCTGTACAGGAAATGAAACAATCCATGAGATAAGTATCACCGGTCTCATGTTCCACATTACAACAGCTGCTCACATTTATAGGATGAGGATGTAGCAATTTAATCAATTTTATTCTACCATGCCTATGGCCAGCAACCCTAGCTCTTCCAATCTATTGCAGTTGAATGAAAAAGAGGACCAAAACTTTCAACCAATTGGCACAATCCCAGGCAGCCCAAATGTGTAATGCAGAAGTTCATGTTTTGTCCCCCTTATCAATGCACCAACTACTACAAATGTTATTTGCTACATCAATTAAGATCAACTATAGACTACGATGTCTTGGACCTAAAGCAAGACAGTTTGGTTCAGTTGAGATGTAGTAGTTACATTTCATAACGTCGGTCAATGACGTTAAGTTGTTGCTGAAGCCTCTCTGTCGTCCAAATCAAATGTAGAACATCATAATCCAAATTCGAAATCTTAGAAACTGGTGCTGGTGACAGGGAAACTTTTATGCCCTGCAAAATTTTTTACAAATAATTACACTCCCAGAGATGAAAGTAGGAAGACCCATATGCTTTACCTGAAGATAACTGTAACACCTCTACCTTAAACCCACTTACCCACGTGATGTAGTCCCATGGCTTGAAGTCCATCCATAGCAAAGTCTTAAAGTCCTATAACTAAAGCCAAAAACCAACGTGACTGTCAACCTCTCTTTTTGCTTCTCAACTCCACAATCATGCCACCAAATCAAAAATAAACTTCCAACTCCAGAGCCACTTTCTAAACCCATGTACACCCCATCATTCACTATCCCACACAGCAGTTTTGGGTGTTTCCATTAAAAAAAAAAACTCATCTCCTCTTCATTATTTTTCTCAATCTCTCTTTCAACCTCTCACACATCCAAACATTTTAAGAACCAAAAACACCTACCAATCGACCATTGTCATACCACACAATTTTGCAAAGAGCCAAGCTTCATCAAGTTCCCTCTTTGATTAAAAGGATTCTTGCAAGTATTTCAACTCTTTCTTTTCTTTCAAAAACTTTATTGATTTTAGTGTTTAAACGTGCACATCATGAAAGATTGTGCCCTAAGGAGTGAATATGGTTGTTTTACTTACATTTGGATGGTAGCATAATAGATAAAATTGTAACGACCAAGGAAAACGCTAGCCAATTATAAAGCTCAGTTTCACCTAGTAAGTAAGCAATGTGGGAGTTAGCACCCATGAGTATCTTTATAAACCACCCACTCTATGTAGGCTACTCATCTTCCTAATATGAGACTGAGGTGTTACAAGAACACATGGATCACACGTATCAACATTGTATAGTTTTTGCACTAGTTAGCGTAATAAGTGACAAATTTTGCACTACTCATCTTCCTAATTTTGAATTCTGAACTTTGAATTAAGTTAGCGTAATAATATTGTTCTATGATGTCTTAGGTTTTTAGTATTCGAGGGGATTAATTTTTGAAAGAATTTTAGGTATGATTTTAGGGGTTCTAAAAATTGGGTGCTGCTATAAACCTAGAATTTATGGGTTGACAACAACGGAGATGAAGATTGAAAACTTTGTGGAGGGCATTGGAAATGCCCAAAATTCATGAGGATGTTATTTGATATATAATAGGATGTACAAAATTTCATGAATTTTGGAGGTTATTTGATATGAGTTTCGAATTCCCAAAGTTAGGGTTAGTGTTCTGTCAATGAACTGGCAGAAATCAGTGACCAGTGAGTATTTCCAAATTTCCTGAGATATATCTGATTGGAGTTAGGTCTTGAAATTTGGTGGAGTTATTATTAACATTTTATTGATCTTCCATCATTAAATTGGTGATTTTATAGGCTCGGATAGAGGGTAATATTAATTTTCAACAATAAAATGAGAGTCTGGATTGTTTCAATTGTGAAGTAGAAAGAGCATGTTTGGCAACCATTTCTTCTCTCCCTCTCTCTTTTTTTTCTTTTTCTTTTTTCACTTTTTATATCACATCAATAATTTTTTATTGCTATTCAAATAAAAAAACCACTACAAAACAAAACTTTTTCACTTTTCTATAAAACAATCTCAAACTTTTTTATACTTTATATCATATTAATCACTTCTTCCTACTATTCAAATAAAAATACCACAACACAACCATTTACCAAACACACCCCTAATATTTTGACAGAGACTTAGAGTAGGCAAGTATCATTGGGATTCTACATTTAGTACGGAAATTTAGTCCTAGGAGTCCGAAAAGTTACAAAATTAGTTTGATGCAATTGGAGTCAAAGTGAATTAATTATGAACTTTTGAAGCAACAAAGGTCATACTATCATATTAGAACGTGGATTTTGGTGAACACGCATTATTTTAGAACTTGGGTTTTATTACTCGGAATGTAATGATTTTTGGATATGTTGTAGCCTTAGATGCTAGAATGGATTTGGTTTAGGTCTCGTTGGATTCTAGTGAGGGAAAAGGGGCGAAACCTCGTGAGGAACAAATCTGGATGGTAAGTGCAGCGGGGTCTATAGTTACTACCCCTCATAAGTTATCACTTGTAACCTCTAATTCCTTTAAAAGTGTATCATAAGGCTGGATGATAAGTAGTAAAGACTTAGGAACCCTAGGTTGCATTAACATATTCCATGCATAATCATTAAATGCATCTTTACCAAGGTTCTAACAAGGCTGAGTTACGTCAAGGTCGAGGAAGTCTAAGTAACTCTCTAAGAGCACTAACAGCAGCTTCCCTTAAACTTTTCTTTAATTTAAAAAACTAAACCACTTTTTGTTTCCCTATTTAAATGGAATCCACAATAGCTTCTCTTCCTTTCAAATTCACTTGTTGTTCCCTGGAGAAGCAAAAGTGGTTCATTAACATTATTTTAATATATGAAAAACTTCTCCTTCCTCTCTCATTCCTTTAGCATTTATTTGAAACAATGTTTATACGATTTATCTTTCATCTCTCTTTCCTCTAGCATTTAATTTGAAGAATATTTAAATAGTTGGAGTTTTAGGAGTTTTCCTTACATGTAGAGAAAGGAAGAGAAGGGAATAGAATTTAGGGAAGCTGCTGCTAGTACTCTAAAAACTATCGAGGTCAGTTAGATCCCTTACCCCTTCTCAAGTACTTTCATTGCATGCTTTTAAATTAAATGCCTTTATTGCTTTATATAAATGCCTATGTGATAATACTCTAATGCTTTACATGAAATGTTTTTCATAAAAGAGTTTTCAATTTGAAAAATTATCTAAAGTCACTCAATCTTTTTTATGGGTAAAGCTTCCACTGTCATGAAGTTTCTAAATGAAGGATGTTATATTTAAGGAAGTTACTAATTTTGGAAGTTCTCAAATTGGGAAAGTTCTATTTGAGGAAAGGTTTTCATTTATGAAAATTTCTAAATATAGAAAGTATAAAGATGCAAAATCCTCTCATACATAGCACTAAGATGTTTCATGAGAAGTAAAAAAATGAGTAAGAAATTATTATGATGAGGACACATGTGAATGAGGTAATTTTGGCCCCATGATGTTAAAATTGTATGAGCTCAATACCGTTGCTTAGATGGACGTGCAACTACTAAAGGAAGCTTGTCTGAAGGTAGTAATCATGTTATGTAGCCACATAGAGTGGACCTTGATTAATCGGTGGGAGGGCACATCTGCGGCCATAGGTGTTGCCCTGATCACAAGGACCGTGCAACCCTAATACACGGGGTGTAAGAGTGTATATTGGGCCTTATTATGAGAATGATTACTATAAGTAGTATCTAAGCATTCTAATGAGAATAAAGTGTTTCCATTATGCTTTCATGAAAAAAAAATCAGCTTTAAAGAAAATGAATTTAACTCAACTGATTTACGGTTGGATATTTTATCTTCTCAAGCTTTTTTTGGGTCATCATTTTTATGTTTTGTTTTCAGGTTATGAGCAGCATACATTAGGAGGCCAGGATGGGGGCTTAGAAGAGCATTAGAGTTCATCTCATGAAATAACATTAGTGACTAGCTTTTTTATGTTATTTGACCTAACGTTTCCACGTTTACTAAAGTTTTAATTTGATTCTATTTTCTTAACATGCATTTAATTCAGCATTTTAGTATTTGCTCTTGTGACCTTATGATGCTTTGCGCCTCCAAGAGTATTTGTTGACGTGCCTAACTCTAACGTGCTGGGGCATTACAATAACCCACTTGGACAACTACGAAAAATGTAAGAAAGAAATTATACTCAATGATTTCACCATGATGTTCTGTTCACTAAATTCAACAGAAGCAGCATGGAGATGCTGTACCTCAAGGAATTCCTTCTTATGGACTGAGAGGTAGCGTGCTTTCCCGGTTTCGGACAGGTGAGACAAGACCGCGGATGCTTCCTCCGGATCTCCACAAATGTCCTGGAACTTGCTCATAGTTACAACGCACGAACAGGTCCAGTGACTTTCACACAAGTGTTTCACAAATTGAACGGCTTTTTCCTGGAAAAATTGAAAAAGCTAACATTTTGATACATCTGCCCAACTGTTTATAGATGGAAACAGAAAGAAATACATGTAAATACCTTCAAGAGTGTGGTGAGTACAAGGTGATCTTGTGACAGAGCTTGTAGGGATGGTGTGGAGGTGGGTCTAATACGCATCAAGTTTCGTCCAACCTTTCTCAAGAGAAGGGACAATGACCCACTGGTTGGGTCCAAAAGATCGCCCATTCGTACGATTTCACCTTCATTGTACATTTCCATCTGAACCGACCAACAGGAGCATATCATTTAGCATACAAAATTACCTCCCCCCCCCAAAAAAAAAAAAAAAATATATATATATATATATATATATATATATATATATATATATATATATATGGAATGAGGGAAGGGGTAATCTCACCAAAACCTGGTCGAGGCACAGAGGGGTCAAGCCTCCGCGATTGAACCAATTGTTCTTCACGTCGAGAGGGCTGATGACGAGAAGGCCGAAACGGCGAGCAATTTTGAGAATCAGAGCCTTCCAGAATTCGTATCTCGATTCCCAATCACATTTCTGGCCGCTAAATGCCTTGAACCGGGCCGTGCCCACCGCTTCGTCGTCCCAGTCGCCCACCTCCGTTCTTATGAATTCCCCCACCGTCCCGCTCTCCATTTTGCGCTGTTCTCTTCCAACTCCTCTCTTTCTACTCCCACTTTAAGTGATTGGGCTTCTCGACGGGGTTTGAGTCTGAGAGCTTAGAGGCCCATAGGGCTTCATAGTTTCGACTAATTGGGCTTGCTTGGACTTCAACCAGTTTTTTGGTTTTTGAAGAATAAACCCAAGTTGACCCAAATACGAAGCCTGGCATCACTGTCGGTGAGGACATGCTGAGACCATCCTGTGCGCCGCTCAAAAGTCTCTTGCTTAGTTTCCTTTTAGTACACTAGCAAATACACGAGAGATCAAACTGCTTTCATTTAGGCCCAGTTGTCGCCTAAAGGCCCAAGTTCAAATAAGGCCCAAATAGTAGTATTGGTTAAAAAAAAACACATACATAAACACAAATCTAAAAATCTAAATCTAACGAACACTCTCAATCTCCCTCTCTCCCTCTCTGAAATCCACCATCAAGACTTCAACATCGGCATCTATCACTTATAGAATTTTATTGACAATGCATGTTACATACAATTGCTTTTGCAAAAAGAATTAAGTTTTTTAAAATTAAAATTGATAAAATCCTACTTACAATTAACAATATCACACGAAAGATTAAATGGATTAGCTAGCAATATATGAATTGAAAAATTAAGACACGTTAAAAAATTGTGAATATAAAAAATTATTTAGTAATATTAATTTTTCAATAATATAAATAACTAACTTCAATTAATCGGATTTTCGACTCTCTCACTATATACGACAGCAAGACAATGAGTGCTAGAATCAAACTACTGCTACAAAAAAACGATGGATGCAATAACTTGTAACGGCTCTTTCCGTCGTTTGAGCATTCCAACTGTGGCTCCATGTTTCGCGGGGGGGGGGGGGGGGGGGGGATTCTTTTCGTTTTCCACTGTCTCTCTCTCTCTAGCTTTGATCGGTAGTACGTAGGTTTTAGCGGCGAAAATGAGATTATTATTACGACGAGTGCTGCAGTCATCGCAAATAAGCAAATTTTGTTGGAGACTGGAGTGGTGGTTGATGCGACAATTTTGATGGAAATTGGTTAAGCAAAGGTCCAGTTGGATGTTGACACACTACAAGGTAGAATGATTTGCTGATAAGACAAGTTGAGAAAAATAACCGAATCTGAGGAATTTGTGAAAGGAAAATATATAATAATTAAGGGGTCATTTAAGGGTCGAGTAATTAGAGGTTTTTTCAAGTTGAAGGTCAATTAATGATGTAATCTGTGATGAAAGTTGACAATCATTTCCCACTAGAAATCAAAAGGGGGAGGATGTAATTATTCAAACTTAAGGGGGACAAGATGAGCATTTTTTAAGTCGACAAGGCTTTTTGATCATTGATAATCCTCCTCTTGTAATGTCGTGTTCCTTCTTATTGAAGTCAAAGTGTCATAATAATTTCGAGCTAAATCCCTTCTCTATGTTCATTGTATTTTTGACATTTTTACACTTTGGTGACTAACTCACAAGATTTGAAGGCCTGTCACCATGACAAAAAGTAAAATGCTAGTTGTTTCACTAATTATGATGCTAATTATATTAATCCTGGTCACTTTAATTATAATCACAGTACCTCTTTTTCTTTCAATTACCAAGTTAATTAGGACAATAATTTTTTTTTTTTTTTTTTTTTTTTGTAGTTCTTTAAAAAATTAATGCTATTCACCACACTTTTATTTCACTTTATTTGCTAATGTGACACTCTTATCATTTAGCTAGCTAGATGGGTTTGTCAAAAGAGTATGTACGTAATTAATTCTATTTAGTAGATCGACGTACTTAATCTGTACAACGTACTGAAAGATGTGACCGTAAAAATCAGTCATGTTTTATTTGTATATATGGCCCGCAGTTGTAGATCGAGATCGATCAATAAAAAAAGTCTACTAAATAATATTACTGGATCGATCTTAACAAATTAAAACATAATATGACATATGCATGTGCTTATGTTACCTCTAATTTAGTTGGTCCTTATTAAGTGGGATGCATTAAGGGTCATCTCGAATAGACCCCCTGGTGAGTGCTGAGTGGTGAGTCCTATTAAGCATTCCAAGAGGAACGTGGTGTGCCTCCTAAAAAAAAAAAATGTGGGTCATACGAGTGTTGATCTTCGGCCGTAAACATCAAGATCAAATCAGAGGATGGGCGAAATTATTAGAAAATTTAATGAGAGCTTAGCACAATATCTAATCCCATTATCCCAAAGTGATGGGTGATCTATCTTGTCAATTGGTTGTCATTCTTTTTGGAAAGAGATGGATTAAAGATAATGAAGTGAGGCGGGCATGACTTCTTGTTGTTCAAGGACATTTCGATGATGCCCCTTCAGATTTCAAACTACTCGTTGATTAGAATCTTAAGAAAAAAAATCGTTATCTTCCTGAATTTGCTTCACTAATATCCCATCACCTCTCCAGCTCGGATATATATATATATCAGTTTTTTCTTTTTCTTTACACGTACGCAGCAAATTAATTATGGGTGATTAATTTTTTAGGTTATTCTCCCGGGCTGAGTTTAATTAATTAGTCTATATATATATATATATATATATATTCTGAAAGAGCTAGCAATCAATGGCAGTCTATATATGCATACACAATAATTCACAGAAAGCCTATTAATTCTACTGTTGTGGGTAGCAGCACCTTAAAATGGCTAATTAAGATTGTACCTCAACTGATTATGCCGCCACGAGCCTCACTCAATTATAAGACCAGGTGGGCCGGTGTATTCTTAATTAAAGCATGCATGTGAATCAATAAATAATGCACATATATATAATTTTAAGTATCAATTTGTAAATTAAATCCAACTCTGTGAATAAAAGTGTGTTGTATCAAACAAATACATCTTGTATATGTGTAAGTTAGCAAGCCCTCTAAAAGTATAAGGACACGTTTGGTATGCATAATAGATTATTAAAAAATTAGAATTGAAGGACTGTTAATATAGAATAGTCATTTTACTTGCCTTAGGGATTTTATGTGAAGAGCTTGCAATGATCTACTCCCTATCAAAATGAATCTCCTACAACGTGGTGTACGTGGTCCCCGAAGACATGTGCCCAATTTGCCTACAAGAAGCAGAAATTGTGAAGCATATTCTTTGGGGCTACCCTTCGACCCTAGATGTATGGGTACGGCCCAAAAAAGATTCAAATAGGTATGGATATGGGTCATACTTTTCTTCATTTTTTTTTTTTTGCATATAATGGAGCGATGTGATATGATGGAGCTAGAGCTCATGGGGGTTGTGGCTCGAAAAATATGGTTATGGTAGAAATGGGGTAGTGTATTGAAATGATTTCATTCATCTTCAACAAGTGTTTCGAGAAGCAAGTTTGTCTCTTGATGACTTTTGAAGGGCGAATGCACTTGGATTGGATGCTAGTAGTTCTACTTGTATATATCCTCCATTATTATGGCAGCCACCACTCTCATGTTTGTATAAAGTCAATTGTGATGCAGTGGTGAATAACAAGAATGAGCGTATTAGAATCAGGATTGTTGTTCTTGATTTTGAGGGTATAGTTGTTGTTGTAAGAAGTACCATCAAAATTTTTGCAGTTGCCCCTGTGGTTGCTGAAGCTTTGGCAGCTTTTCATGCTGTGGAGTTGTATAATGAGATGAGTTTTGTTGATATAATTTTGAAAAAAATGACGCTCTACAGTTTGTAAATGCAATCAAAACAATGGGCAATAACTGGAGTAAATTTGGACAAATTGTGAATGGAATCAAGGCTAGACTGAGCCAGATGAAGTCATGAATAATCGAACATGTCAAGCGGAATATGAATTTTGTCGATCATACCATAGTCAAAAATGCTATTTTGTGTGTCATAAATAGAATTTGGATTGAAAAAACTCCAAATTGTATCAGTGGTATTATTTTTATGAATAAAAAGTGTAATTATTCAATATATATATATATATATATATATATATATATATAAAAGAGTCATTCTTTTGTTTAGTTACACACTATACTTGAAAATAATCATTCCTATAAATATGCCAAGATCACCCTCAGGACACTCTTGATGAGCATGGGATGACTGCATCATCCCCAATGCTCACCAGGGATGGTGCAACCATTCTTGATGTTCTAACCATTCTTGATGTTCTGTTTGGTATTTTAAGAATTTTGATTCAATTTCAATACAATATTATGTGTTGTTACCAAATGTACAATAAAATATGAATGGTCATTTTATTTTAACTCCTTATATTTTCAGTAATACCTATTCCTATTTCATGTATTAAATGTGTTATGAATGTAATGCTCCGTTTGTTTCAACGCAAAATGGTTTTAGAGAAGTCATTTTTTAGGAAAATATTTTTTACCGAAAGCATTTTTCGGTGTTTGGCGCGTACGGAATTTCACAAATATTTTTTATATTTTCATTCAATCATATTAACTTATAAAAATCAATTTTTGTTCACAACATATAAATATTAATGTAAAATAATATAAAAATCACCGGTGACAAGATTTCGTCACTGATCAGCAGGATTCTGGCCACTTTCACAGGATTCTGGCTACTATTACTGGAATCCGGGATAAAACTCGAAATCTAGACAGTTCGTCAAAATTTGGGTTGGTCGGATACCCGTGAAAATGGTCGAAATCTGGCCATTTGTGCCAGAATCCGGCCAGTAGGCCGGAAGCCGACCGTTCTGGCTGGATCTCCTCCAACTGGCCAAATTCCAGCCAGAGGGCCGAAATCTTACCATTCTGATTCTGGTCACCAGAATCTGGGCTAACCGGATTTCGACGAAGATGGCCGAATTTCGATCGTTGGAATCCGACTACAGTAGACGTTGTCGGATTCCGGCACCGACAAGATTCTGATGGTGGTCAACTGCTTGAACGTGAAAGTCAACTGCATCGTTTAAAAGATGGTCGAATGCGCTTGCCGTCTAGGAAAAATGATTTATGCTTTAATTAAAAAGCGTAAATCATTTTTCAAAATTTACTAATCATTTTTTGTAAAACAGAAATTATTTTCCAGTTTACTATTATTTTTGTCCCCACCAAACACTAAAAAAATGTTAAAATTATTTTTAAAAACTATTTTATACTGAAACAAACAAAGCATACGGTAAAAAGGAAAACAAGTTAGCTAGAGTTACAAATAATTAAGATACAGTTAAGGGTACATATGTGGAACTTAATTGCCTTTGGGCTTTGGCATTTAGTGAAAAATTGGTGAATACTTGCTGCTAATGGTTTAAACTTTAAAGATGGACGAAACATGTTATGCACTACAAAACCAAACTAATTAATGAAGACCATCCTTAATTTTATTGTATTTTCTTTTTTATTCAAATGGGAAAAAGGTTCTCCAGTGGATAAGACCAGCCTTAATTATAGCCTTGTCGATCAGTTAACATATATATATAAAGAACATCAACAGCAATGACGGCCTTTGACAGCTAGCTTAATTAAAATCGGGGGTTGACCGTTGAGATGCTAATTTATAAACATGCACGACCATTTTAGATAGATAAGATAAATTAAAAGCATTATTCTTTTTAAATAAGATAACCTGGGCCCATAGCTTCCAGCCTTCCAACTAAACTCTAATTTTTATATTTGATGTCCTTATTTTTCCAATTACTCACAGTCCAATGTTCTCTAAATTTAATCAATGTTAAATATATATATATATATATATATATATATATATATAACTCTCTGACCCATAATGTTAATCCTTTATTCACTATGAAGATATATACTCAAAAATAGATGTTTCATTTAAATAATCAAAACTAAAAAAAGAAAAAAAAAATTATTGATTTATCGAATTTACCTTAGATTCTTAAGTTTTGAATATTTGCTCATGTAATTAATCATTTATCTATAGACTATAACAATTTATATTCTTAAAAAGCAGACTAAAAAATTGTTGTCAATAATTTTATTTTATTTTATTTTAAAGCAAATACTTAGAAGAAATATAACAATTTAATTTTATATTGAGAATTATATGAAATATCTCACATAAAGTGAACGGATTATAAAAGTATTCATGGTGTCAAATTCTACATTGATTTCTTACTAGATGAGGCTAGACTTTATAATTAATTCTAAAGAGTTCTAATTATAACGTAACTAGCTATATATTTTAGACTGTATATGTGTCATGATTTGTTACAAATGACAATTGAGCAACTTAATAATGTCAGGTGGTGCTAAAACACCAACCCTCTAAATATGACTAAAATTAAAAGTATATACATCATTCCTCTTCACGGAACTCACATACTTAATTTGAAGTACACAATACACCTTATGATGCATGTGGCACTTCAAATTATCACTGGCGAATGAAATGGTGATGACCCTCGAAAACACAAGGTAATTCTCCATCACCACTCAACTCAACAGGTTATGGGTCTCGAATTTCTCCTTGGACTATAGATGATGCTGATAATTGCTGACGCCGCGATGCACAATCAGATCGAGCAAGTAGTACTGTTCACAGCCACTGCTCAGAGGAGCTAGCTAGCGGGAGCCACCAAACTACTCTTCCTCCACCAACGGCAGGTTGACAGCAAATTGGGGACAAGAGGTGACGTGGCCGTGGTGCCCCCACAAAAGTAACACACGTGTTGGAGAGCCACGCCAGCAGCCAGTTGCGAAAGAAAAAGTCTGCCCCTGAGTCTTGGTATTGGAGATGGATGGTAAAAATTGGCGGCTTCTTTTCGGGCATGCAGTCTCGGGCAATCATATTACCGTTACTACCTACCAAAGTCAGAACTCCATTCTACCCCTTTGGTGCTTTTAGGGGTCCAACTCTATCAACCATAAACACCCAATTTTTAATGTTGTAATAGAAACTGAGTTAAGGCTGGGTGCAGGGTGTGGTGGTCTCAATTTGGCCCATCCATTATTTCTTCACTTTTTTTTTTGGTATCCGGGTGCCTATTTTTTTGATAGATGATACTGTGGGTTTAAACCCTCATTCGGTGGAGCTCGTTCTGTGTACAGATATCTATAGACAGCCTTAGACTAAATTTTTTATTTTCTTCAATTAATTATACTTTTTTCCTTTAAACTATCATCCATCTTATTTAAACTTAAATTCTTAAATTACACTCAATGCAACTCACTTCCTCGAACAACCAACTTGTAACGAGTTTGTCCTCAATCAATTCTCAGTGTTAAATGTGAATGGAAAATAAGTCACCACACTTGCCCATTTACTTTTTCATAAATACCTCCACTTTGATCATGTCAAAAGGGGAAAATTGCCCAGCACATTGGTTTAATGTAAAATAATTTTGGTTTCTTAAAATACCCTCATTTTAAAGGTAATAAATTACAAAAAAGCCCAAATTCAATTGAAAACATTAATTAAATCTTCAATCAATTTTTTATTTTTTTTTTAAGGTTTTGTCGACTTCAAGAAAGAAAAAATAAAAATAAAAAAGGCACAGGTTCTGTCACCATTTGCGTATTGTTGATAGTTTTTTTTGGGGAATATCCTTTATCAACAACCTGATTCCTCAATCCAATCCTATGTTACTTGTCAAACTTCCTACTGATTTCTGAAGCATTTTCACTAACTTTCTTAGATATATAGTAGAACAATGGAATTGGTAGAATTTTTTTTTTTTTTTTTTTGAGGAAACCCTATTTTGCAAAAACCCTTCAAAAGAGGTGGCCACGTGGCAACTCTTTGTATCCACAATAGGGGGTAGCCGTGTGGCCACTCTCTTCCCGTTACACTAGTGTTTCTTTTTGCCTAAGCTCATAGTCATCTTTACTTCCCATTACAACCATCGTAAAAAGTGAGTTGTTCGTCATGAAAAAAATGATTCATAGTCGTGTGCCACTCAAATCATTGTGATCGATGGATATCGTTAATTCTAGTGTTTCCATTTGACTTAGGGACCTATTTGTAACAAAATGACAGTTTGGGAAAGCAAATTATAGTAATTCGTAGTTTAGATGTATAAGTGAAAATAATGTGATAGTCTAGAAGATCAAAATGTAATTAACCTTATTTTCTTCATAGCATAGGCGCAATCAGATCTTAGGATAACTTCAACATATCTTTTTCTTTTTCCTTTTATGACAAGAAATTCTTACAAGAATAATCATTTCGTGTACCCACCTCATTAAACAAATTTTGAACCATGCATAGCACCCCTCCTCATGCACTTTATATACACCATCAACTGTCTACCACCTGCAGAAAGTGCAGATCGACCCAGCAAAATGAGGAACTTGTGTTAGTTATTTGTACGAAAACTGTACTATATATATATATATATATATTTTACTGACTGTGACTACTTAAACAGAATTTAAATTTACTGAAGCTGCATTTGAAAGCAGTTAAAGAGATTATTTATATATAGATTTGCCTACGCTGCAGGGGACACATTAATTTAACCATGGAAAAGTTGGGAGCTTTATTAATTTAACCACTAAAGAGGCTTTGTTAATATAATAAAAATATTTTGAATGTCAGTAGATTAAGAGGCAGTATGTAGTGGCAGTGCTTGGTGAATTTTGCGTAGTCATTATTACAATAATGACAGACAAAGTGCAGTTATCACTAAAGGAATACATATTATATACATAAATAATAGAGGAAATAGTAATTAATTAATTAAGATCAGTAGTGTGTTAAAAATGGGGCTTGCCGACAATCACTGTTTAAATGATGTGTTGTTAAAAAGTTGCAGCAGATAGCTTTGAATCCCCAAATAAACAAAGCTGAAATATTAACTGTCGGCTCGATTTCACTCCTATGTACTCTTTGAAAAATGCTAGAATATTTTTTTGTGTTCTTCTAGAATAATATAAATATAATTTTTTTAATTAAAAAATTATAACTATACCATCCAAAAAGACATAAATATAATTTTTTAATTACATCTATGTCATTATAAGAAACACTAAAAAAACATCAAAAAATACTATAGTATTTCTCATAATCTTTCGTGTATATAGTCTATACTTTTTGGAAACCATTGCAGTTACTTTTTGATTAGTTGATTTTTGTTGGGCCTGTTGGTTTGAGAATCTTCAAAGGACGAGAAAAAGTGACGTACACCTCATCTTGTCCGTAATCCTGGGTTTCATCTTGGAATTCCCTTCACATATTAATATATGCTTTTGCATGGTGTTGATACTTATATGTATATATGCTACGTATCAACGCCCTATTCATCACCTCAGCAGTGCACCTACTCATCAGGGGACCCACGCATCACTCACTCAGGCCGGGCGCCGTTAATTAGAGCAATCCTGAAAGTGAGAGGAAATTGTTTAGGATCCTACCTATAGGCTATAGATCGATGAGCTGCCTACCTAATATGCAAAGCGAACGATTAATTGGTTCAGTCCTTCAGGTGCCCTTCGATCTATGGCTCTCCGATCCTCCATGCACAAGTCCTTTACACTACTGGTTTAATTTTGTGTATTCGATCGGGTCAATGTGGTCGATCTTCATCAATACTTGAACAACTAAATTGTTTTAGAAGCTTAAACCCTTGAAGAATTGTATCATTTACTGATTAATCTCAAACTTTTCCATTTCGTTTAGATTACTAACAATTTAAACAACCAATATAAAAGAAATTTTATGAAGCCCATTTAATTTGTTTGAACAGATTTCGAACGATCTACTCTAGTATTCTATAAACAGGTGCCTCTCGTACTGTTTACCCACTGTACGTATGATGTACATGGAGTACCATTTTTAAGAATAAAGATATGCTAAGAAAGCCCAAAAAAAATAATTCCAAGAAAAATGAATGGAATTGTTTGACTAGTAATGTTGTTGTTTTGCCAGCCCTAGCTTTGGATCGATGAACTGTTCCATTTTTTTCCCCTGCGCAAACTGGTACTTCCCCTTTTGGAATTACACTTGATCCTTCCCTGGGACAGAATGATTAAGGGAATGGCCCTCTGGTGGGGTCTATTTGGGCTGGTAACACATATTCATATATAGCTGATAGAGCACAAGCTGTACCATAGCCTTATCTATCTCCTTGTTTTTTTTTAAAAAAAAAATTTCTTTTTATCCCCCTTGTGGGGTTAAGCATGGAGTGGTCAGAGGTCTCTGATGTGGTTCTTTTATTTTATTTTATTTTTCTTTCTAATTTCTGATGTGGTTTGATTTCAGGATGCGTGCGATCAGTTGCTATACCCCAGCTAGCTTAGTCACCTGAAGGGACATATTTCGTACCAAACACCTAGATTTGAATCAGACCAGATCCGATCATTAACACCCATGCAAGCAGTGAACCTAGACAACTGAAATTCACAGCCACACTTATGCATGGTCGAGTACTCTTGATGTCATTGTTCACATGATCACATCCCCGGTAGGCCATGCCCTAACCTTGCAGTCAAACACTGTCCCACTGCTCAAAGGGTCACTTGACCTTTACAAATTATGGTCTTTCATTTTTTTTGAGATCTCGAATTTGGATAGTCTTGGTATACTTTCACCAAAAGTGCATGTTGCTATAATTTGAGTGTCCCTAAAACATTAGCATTTCTAAATATCTTGACTCTTCGGCGAGTCTTGCCGCACCCTCCTCCTTAATACTTCTTACCCCAACTCAGAAAATTATGAAACTTTTGATTTATGTTACTCAATAAAAATATCTTCACGTGTATAAAATCCCGGCCCTCCTCTGGTACGTGACACAAAAAAAAAAAAAAGGTTCGTCGATCGGTGGGTACTCTTCCCTCTCTAGCTAACACTTGGGTTATTTTATTTTTTATTTTTTAGACATTATTTTATTAGGTGTAATGTAGGTTTCGACATGTGTGTACGTGAAATCATTCCAGCTAAAAATGTTAATATATAGAACGATATATTTGCTAATAATGTAAAATACAAGGATTAAGAAGACAAAATTAAGACCAAGAAGCTATATAATTAAGATCGATTTGATAGTAGTCTAAACCATATATGCACATTGACGAATTTGTAATCTTTTCATACAAATTATACAAATGGTTACCAACCGGCAATACAAGCCTTTTGGGTACCATTAGCAATTGTTAAATCAAACCATGTAGACAATGGTTGACTAAGGGAAACAGCTCATGTGCGTGCATATGATAAGCTCACGGGAGTAAATGATGAGGCATGGAGATCAACAAATATCTTATTTTGTTTAAATATTTGTTTTATTTTTAATAAAAAAAAAAAAAATCAATTAATAGTTGTTCTTATTGGATGTGTGAACTGGGACATTGCTAAGGTCAAGAAGGGCCTCATCATGGTTCAACAAGGAGACAAACGATATTACGAAATCGAAAGACTTCTTCTCCTTCTGTTTGGGGTTTTCCTAGAAAGCGCTCAGAATTATTTGCTTTTTAATATTTATTTTCCAATTAAAAACTTCGAAGAGGGGAGAGAAAGCGTTGAAGATGCTCTCCTCGGTGGCTCTGGTTGTCTGTATGCATAGTGCGCACACCATTCGTGGAATAACTCTCCTTTCCATGAACAAATGCGAGGCACGAACAATGTTTTTTTTTATTTTTTTTGCTTATAATTATCTAAGAAAAAATAGGGAATCTTTCTACGCTAGCTAGCTTCTTCTAATTAAAACAAGAATGTACTCAGAACAGCAGCAAAAGAACTAATATATATATATATATATATATTGAAGATTATAATTAGATGCATGTTTATACACATGATACAAATTGGCAGGTTAATTAGAGAGGGTTCAAGCCAAGCAAAGAGATATACCATGTGTATATATGAGAGAGTCAATTTTGAAGTTTTTCCTTTTAATTCTTTGAGTAAATTAAAGGAGATCGAAGATGTAAATAAGATTCATTTAAACATAATCCTAAACTCACCTCCAAAAGAAAATTAACTTTTAAGTTAATAAATAGTTTAAGCGTTTATAAACGGCTTTATATCCTCAGTTTTTCCTTATTAATTAGTTTTCTGATAAGTATCAACAAATTAAGAGAAAAGTCTTCTTAATTATAGCTATCAGCTGACATCCTTCAAATGATAACTATGTTATATATATAAAAGAGTGGTGATTAGACGAGAGGAACGTCAAGTGATAATAACGAGGCCATGCATGCCCAATTGTCATAAAAAGTACCAAGAAAAGAGGAAAGATCGATGTGATCTCAAACCAGTTCAAGGAATGTGCTTAAAGCTTAGCTTCGACAATAAAACTACGTACAAGGATTTGGTCTTTTAACAAATATCATAAGTCTTCACTAAAATTCTAAAAATCTTTGTTAATTAATGACTTTTAACGACGATGGATCGGGAAAGTTTATCAGCAACGATCGATTTTAGACGACTTTAATGTTGTCACATGTTGATGATATTTTTGAACCGGTGACATGGCATGATCAGAGGCGTTCTTTCTTCCCTGTGCTGGCCTGCAAAACAGGAAAGGCCTGCCGGGGGTTGGCCGGCGGAGCCTCCTCCGACGATCAAGTCAGTCCAGTATTTATGTGAAGAGGGGAGAGAGAGAGAGAGAGAGAGAGAGATAGAGTTCAGAGAGTAAAATCCACCCTTATAATTTCTATACTCCTTTTTTATACTCCTGTCAAGCACAGGGCTCCATGTAGACGTCTCATATCTTCCCTGACTTGATTTGACTGGTTTCATAAATATTGAAAGCTTCCTGCGACCAAGGCTCACTTCCGGGGACTAACCCATTCCGGGGTCCAAAATCTCACTCTGGGGCAAACCTAGCCCCACTCCAAAGTGGGGATAAATATTTCCCTAACATCACAGATAACGTAAAAACCTATTGATGCACCATATATAGCATCAATGAAATTAACTATATATAGGCCCTTGAGAAGGAAAGGGAAGGAGGAGGAATATATATATATATATATATATATAAGAGCCGTATATCAATATATATATATATACACGGGTACGTGTAGTTTTGAGTGTCATTTTCCACTCCCCCAATTATCTGTCGGTGGAGAAGTACACCTAATTTGTGTATATATGTGCCTATATATACTTCAGGAAGAAAATTTAAAAAAAAAAAAAAATGTGTGTTTGTGGATAAATCCTCAACCAAAGAACCACGTTCCATTGGGTTCAGGATATAGGTCCCACACATTAATTATTTTTAAATGTTTTAGAAGATCGCACAATCGAAGTCAAATGTACGGGTACTGGTCTATACAACCTCACGCAAGCAAGGCCTTTTTTTTTTAGAAAATAATAATAATAATAATAATAAAATAATAATTATGGGCATCAATTCAAGCTATATATCCATCCCCTGATTGAACTTAATTGGATTAGGTTGGCAAAACTTTTTAAAGTGGATTTCTATTTTTAAATTGTGATGTGTAATAAAAGTTAAATTAATTTTAAATATTTTATAAGCGTAAAGTGTTTTGAATTATTTGTTATTATTTTTATTTTTTATTAAAAAGCGTCATTAATTACTTCACTTATGCAAATTCTAGAGCTTTACGTACGACTTTAGCAAAATGTGCAGTTTCATTTTTACGTTAAAAACATTAATAATTCGTTTATTTTAACGTAAAATGAATTTTGTCGTATAATAGTTTCAGGGAAGTCATTTTTCAAGAAAATGTTTTTCGCCGAATGTATTTTTTCGGTGTTTGATGCGTACGAAAAATCACAAATATTTTTTTATATTTTCATTCAATTATATTAACATATAAAAATCAATTTTTATTCATAACATGTTAGTATTTTATATTGGTAACATTCTAGTTGACAAAAGCACTTTATGTAACGGTTGCTTTTTAACAGGATTTCGGTTCTATTCAGAGTCTTCAAGTAATATGGACAGTGTCTCATTTCATGCCTTGTGTTTGATCACAAGTTTCTAGAAGATGTCCATGAAAATTTCATACAATTTCCAAGTCAGAACAATTGGTTCCTGTGCAACCATTAGGACGGGCCTTTGAAGGCGTCCGGACACCCCGCAGTGTCTAGAAGCTTCAGCATTACAGCTGTCCTAACGACTGAGCTACATCGTCCGAACGCTAGGTCAAGCTACTCCGAGTTCGATACGAAGTTAGATTTCAGACGACACTATTTGGGAAGGTTTTGCTAGACATCCGAACGATGTGGCAACACGTCCGTACGCTACCCAGTATTCTAGAATATTCCGGGTCTCCTTTACAGATGCGGAAATGAGTGATAGCATTAACCGTCCGGACGCTCGGTCAAGCCGTTCGGACGCGGTCCTGTTTTGGGAAGAATATCGCTATTCTGGAAAGGCAGTCGCAGAAGACCGTCTAGACGCAGCTAAGTAATCGTCCAGACGCTACTCACCAAAGTCCGAATTTGAACAGAATTAGGTTTTCTGTAAGCCTATAAATAGGTGACTCTAGGCTTGTAACTTGTAAGAATTCAGTATCGAATTCCATAAGGCTTATAGATGGTGTTTAGGGAGAATTGAAGATCCGCTAACTCTCTAGCCATTGCCAGTGTGTACTCAATTGTTCGTGTGATGTATATCTTAGAAGTTGACCCTAAGGTAAATAATTCTATTGAAAACCCCTTCAAGTAGGAGACTTGGTTGAGAAGTGTCTACGATAGGTTTCGTGTCAGAGTCATAGGGACAATCGCTGCATCAGGGTATGTAAGTGTTAATTTTTATGTACTAGATTTGTCTTCTGAATAGTGGATATCCTGGATTTTGCTGTCCCGGAGTGGTTTTTCTCTTCACAGAGTTTCCACTTCGTCAACAAAATATTTGTCTCTTTTAAATTCCGCAATTTAAATATTTTGTTGCACACTATCACACACTTGATATATTAGAAGTCATATTTATTTTTCAATTAGTATTAGAGCGGGTACACTCCGTTTAAATGATTTAATTCCTGAGTGTGATCCTTATCTCTTTGTGACTTCTATTTTTTTTATTACACATTTTATCATGGATTTCTCTTAGTTATTTGAAAAAAATTATGATATTGAGCTCTCTAAAGTTTTTGCTAAATTGGATAAAATGGTTTCTCCAAAAAAGCTCAAAAAGGTGAAACAAGAAAAATAGTCTTTGATTATACAATTGTCTGAATCACATGTTTTGATTGATTCGTTGAAATCTGAAAATACCATGTTGCTTAATACTATTAATGAACTTGAGAATAAATTGAAAAAAATTCTCAAATGATAATTTTAAAAGCATGTTTTGTATTCACGCAGATGTTTCTAACAAGCCTGATTTAACTGTTGATGATTTAAGTACTTCTACTTCACATGCTTCTGATTTTGGATTAGATTCTATTGATATTAAGCCTGTGATAGAAGATACAGCTTATTTAGATAATTCTTACTTAACTAATAATGTGATGCATAAATCCAATGAATCAGGAATGCAATGTAAGTTTATTCTTAAGTATCATAATTGTGGGAAGATTTGTTATATTATGCCAAATTGTTATTTGTTGAAATCCCACAGGCTTTGGATTAAGCAGGATGCTCTGGGGAAAAGTGAAGTTGAAGATTCTTCCTCATTAAAATATGTTCCTCCACATAAGAGACATATAAAAGGTAAGGACAATATTGTTTGTAAGAATGCTAACCATATTTCTGCAGAAAAAGTCAAGCAGCATTCCAACAAAAGAAGCCTGCCCACCTGTCATCACTGCGGCATCACCGGTCATATCCGACCCAAATGTCCACAGCTTCAAGCTCAGAAGAAGATGGCTCAGAGGAAGTTGCCTACTAAGACCACATCAGGTACTCTACCTTCGGCGGGACATCAGGTTCCACGGCATCAGCGGTAACAACAGCAGTTTGTTCCAAATAACACATCAAGGCACTACAAGAAAAAGTTACAAAAGCCCAATAGCAACCATGCCTATGAAGGATTGCTGAGCTTGTTACAAGGTATGCTGAAGAGAATGGACAGTATAAGCAATACACAATCACATCTACCACGGGTACACCTGGTATGAGTCAAAAAGGATGAGACCATTCACTCTTTGAGGGGGAGTACGTAGACTCACCTAGTATAGGTGCAGTCTCACCATGCCTAGGATTTTGGTTCATAAATCTTAGTGCATACTATGTATGTTTGCATTGTATTAATTGTTACATCTTGTATATCCTATATTTATCTTGCATTCTTTTTGAAAAACCACGTTTTCTATCCCTATATTTTCTCTTTGTTGCTTTGAGAAATTTCTGCAGGTACATTATAGGAATGACAGAGAAAGCATGTCATTGCTTTTCTGTCTTGATATAGTCAAACATCTCTCCCTGAGGTCAGATTTGCTCTTATCTACATGCTTTGTCTAGATATATGTTATTTTCCTTTTAAGCATGTCTTTGTTGTTTTTATCTTTTATTTTTTAACAAAAGAAGGTGGGGGGGGGGGGGGGGGGGGCGATGCAGAATTTTTATTCATTTATTTAGCTTTTCAGATATCCCATGTATTTTTACTTGATGTCATAGTTCTTGGTGCATTAATTATGTTGGCTTTTATATAACTAAGAGTTCATACTTGATATTTGCAAAGTTTCTCTGCTGCATCTTTTTGATACATAGTTGCTTTCCTCATGCGATGAAAATGTGCACTATCCAAGGCTCTCCTAAAGTACATTTTTTTATCTCTGATTTTCTACTTCTGAAAATTCTTTTAAAGAGATTATTTATGTGCTAAGATTGTCAAATTGACCAACTCGCTAGTTGAACCTAGACCCTATAAATTCTGACTCCCTTTCTAGGTTGCAGTACAAAAAAGAAACAAGCAGTTATACTTCTGAGCTCAATGTTATATGAATAAATTCATTGCTTCTGTGCTGACTCAGCTATATATCTTGTCATTCATGGTTCAAGTAAAAAGAATGATAGTGATGGTTTTTAGGGAGAGAGTATCAGATGAGGGTGACTAGGCCCTAGTAAGATAAGGTTTGACTTTTGACTGATATAATTGTGAATTTCTCTCTTTTTAGAAAATTCAGTTGCTTTAAATCATATTAGCGAAGATCATACTTTATTGAGAAAGCTTTTACACACACACACACATAGCATGAGTTAAGTTTACTATTGAAAATTTTCTATTTGCAGGGAAATTTTTGTGCTTATTGACTCTTAACTCTTAATTATATCTTGGTATATTTTTGAAATGCTATTGAACTGCTTTATTAGTTATTTATACATGCGTGTTCTGAAGCTAACATTTGAGAAAATATTTTTTTGTAAATTTTCCTCTAGTTTCAACTTTCCTGTGTGAAACGTTTGGACATACATTTTTCTGTGTCCGGAAGCGTATGGCTTTCACGTTCGGACAATGTTGTGCTATGTCCGGACGCACGCATTTTTTTTTCCCGAATATTGTTCTTACAGCAGGCATCCGGACAGGTTAGTGTTTCGTCCGAACAGGGTCTTTTCTGGGTAAATATTCGCATTTCTTTTACTACTTGCCTTTAGTACAGCATTGCATTGTTCGTTTATTTTTTTCATGGTTTTATCCCAATATTTTGGCATTCTCTGTACATTTCTTCTCATTTCCAGGTATTTTCTTTGACTTCTCTTATTCTTTTAAGCTTTGGTCATTTTTAGAATATTGGAATAATTGTTATTTGGGATGTTGATTAGAGATATTGTGCATGATTATTCTGTCTTTATACTGGATGGATATTGATATACCTGTGTCTTTTGGATTGCTCTATTTTTGCATTCATTTGTGCATCCACTTGACAACCGTCTTTATACCACATACTTTTTGAACTAACAGGATCTAATATTTTCTTGTAGATAAATGAAAACCATTGGTATTTCTGTCTAATCTTGTCAGGAATATGTCATTCTACGGCTTCCAGCATAGCGTCAGATAGAGGACTCTTTGAAAAACTGACTAGTGTTGAAGTCTTATGTTCAAAATTCCAAAGGTATCATATTTCAGATGAGCTCATTCCCCCCGCTCATATAAAGTCTTCCGTATCTTCTTCCTCTAGATCTGTACTAGCTAGAGATTCAGTGGTGAATCTTCTTTATCGTCTTGCAAACCATTTGTTTAGAAGATTTCATTTTGCGGATGATCGGTTTCGGGCTAGAAGACTCAAGTGACTGAAGATTTTCAGTCTATGGTTTCCTGGCTTCAAAAGCAAGAAGCCGAAGTGGCTCAAATTCAGGAGATGTGATATCTTGAGGTTTTGGTTTTCTCTTATGTTGATTTGAGCTTTTGACAAGACACTTTACTATTATTCTTGTTGTTTTGAATTTTAGTAATTGTGGTTTTTCTCTAATACTATGTTTACCATTTGTCCTTTTGTAGAAAAAATGAGGAATTTTTTTTTATTTTTGGACCGGGAATGTATTTCCGAACCGGTTAAGTGTTTTTTGTCCCAGAATGACCAAATGGGGAGTTTGTTACTATTTTATATTGGCAACATTCTGGTTGACAAAAACATTATATGTAATGGTTGCTTTTTAACAGGATTTTGGTTCTATTCAGAGTCTTCAAGTAATATGGACGGTATCTCATTTCATGCCTTGTGTCTGATCACAAGTTTCTAGAAGATGTCCATGAAGATTCCATGCAATTTCTAAGTCAGAACAGCTGGTTTCTGTGCAACCGTCCGGATGGACCTTAGAAGGCGTCCGGAAGCCCTGCAGTGTTTAGAAACTTCAGCATTGCAGTTGTCAGGACGATCGAACTACACCGTCCGGACGCTAGGTCAAGCTACTTCAAGTTCGACACGAAGTTGGATTTCAAACGACACTATTTGGGAAGGTTCTGCCAGATGTCTGGACGATGTGGCAACACTTCCAGACGCTACCCAATATTCCAGGATATTCCAGGTCTCCTTTACAGATGCAGAAATGAGTGACAGCATTAACCGTTCGGACGCTCGGTCAAGCTGTCCGAACGCGGTCCAGTTTTGGGATGAATATCGCTATTCTGGAAAGGCGGTTGCAGAAGACCATCCAGACGCTACTCTCCAGAGTCCGAGTTTGAACAGAATTAGGTTTTCTGTAAGTCTATAAATAGGTGGCTCTAGGCTTGAAACTTGTAAGAATTCAGTATAGAATTCCATAATGTTTAGAGAGGCTGTTTATGGAGGATTGAAAATCCACTAGCTCTCTAGTCGTTGTCAGTGTGTGCTCAATTGTTCGTATGAAGTTTATCTTAAGGGTTTATCATAAGGTAAATGATTTCATTGAAGACTCATTTAAGTATGAGACTTGGTTGGGAAGCGTTCACAATGAGTTTCGTGTTAACGCGGTCCAGTTTTGGGATGAATATCGCTATTCTGGAAAGGCGGTTGCAGAAGACCATCCACACGCTACTCTCCAGAGTCCGAGTTTGAACAGAATTAGGTTTTCTGTAAGTCTATAAATAGGTGGCTCTATGCTTGAAACTTGTAAGAATTCAGTATAGAATTCCATAATGTTTAGAGAGGCTGTTTATGGAGGATTGAAAATCCACTAGCTCTCTAGTCATTGTCAGTGTGTGCTCAATTGTTCGTATGAAGTTTATCTTAAGGGTTTATCATAAGGTAAATGATTTCATTGAAGACCCATTCAAGTATGAAACTTGGTTGGAAAGCGTTCACAATGAGTTTCGTGTTAGAGTTATAGGGACGATCGCTGCATCAAGGTATGTGAGTGTTAATTTCTATGTACTAACTTTATCTTCTGAATAGTGGATATCCTAAATTTAGCTTCCTCGGAGTGGTTTTTCTCTTCACAGAGTTTCTATTTCGTCAACAAAATATTTGTCTTTTTTAAATTCCGCAATTTAAATATTTTGTTATATACTATCACACACTTGGTATATTAGAAGTCATATTTATTTTTTACAATATATAAATATTAATGTAAAATAATATAAAAATCGCCGATGATGAGATTTTGTCACTGACCGGCAGGATTCTGACCACTTTCACCGGATTCCAGCTACTATTGTTGGAATCCGGATAGTTTCGTCAAAATCTGGGTTGGTCGGATTCTAAAGAAAAGTGGCAAGAATCTGACCATTTGTGCCAGAATCCAACCAATAGGTCGAAATTCGACTATTTTGGTCTCCGGATTCCGACGAAGGTGCCCGAATTCCGATCGTTGGAATTCGACGATAGTGATCGGACGTTGTCGGATTCCACCACTGGCCAGATTCAGGTGGTGATCGACTGCTTGAACGTGTAGGTCGACTGCGTCGTTTAAAAGATGGTCGAATATGTTTGCCGTCTAACAAAAATAATTTACGCTTTTAAAAAGCGTAAATAATTTTTTGAAATTTACTAAGCATTTTTTGTCAAACGAAAATCATTTTTTAGTTGACTATTATTTTCACCCCCTCCCCAGTCCCCACCAAACACCAAAAAATATTAAAATTATTTTTCAGAAACCGTTTTATATCAAAACAAGCTGGCTGAGTATAAGATGTATGTTAAAAGGTCAAATGAGAATAATGTCCTAGCTCGATCCAATCATCTCCTACTAACAATTGTATAGTAACATAATTTGAGACAGTTGGGGGCCCAGAAAGATGGCGTACAGATTTGTTATCTGCACAGTGTAGCACATGGGGATGTTGAATCATTTATGATATCTGATGGGTCCACTCTTAAAATTCCACAAATTTTGCAGAATATTTCACTCGATGAAATTGAAATTTGAACTTGCCCTCTTTCTCTTGCAATTTTCGTTTGGTTTTTGTTCTTTATTTTTTTTTAATATATTTAATTCTAGTAGATATTTAGTTATTTCTTTATGGAAAAATGATTGATTATTCCTTTTAAGTTTCCAACTGTGCCTTTGATATTTTCGAATCTTCCATTCAGATTCCAAAAGCTTTAACAATTCAAAGCGGGCCGCAGCCTCACAGCTAATAATTTGCAATAATTTAGTGCATAAAGCTTTTCTTAATCTTCTAGGGAAAAATGTTCTTGGAGGTCACTAGATATCACTTTTTATCAAATTATTCTTTGAAGTTTAAATTTTGCCAACTTACTCTCTAAAGTTTCAATTCTTATGAAATAGATCATTCAATTAAGTTTCCGTCAACTTTTAAACCGCCATGCCACCAATTAAAAACCAACATGTGTCACAATAACACAATCAGTATGTCTATTCAACGTCTAAACACTTTGGCTTGCCTCGTCAGCACGACACATCATCGAGACACACATAACAAAGAAGATGTCTCCAATTACTCTTAGAGACAAAACTCGAAGACAATGAATAACCACGAGTTCAATCTAATCACCTTTTATGGTTGTCATTTTCTTTTGCGTCGTGCTGACCAGAGACGGAGGGAGGGGGGCTAGCAGGGGCCATAGGCCCCCCCAATTTCCTTATAAAAAAAATATAAGCTAAAAAACTAAAAATTTAGCCTATTGGCCCCTACCAATAATTTTTTTTTTGCCACTGGCCCCTACTGATAAGTCTTGAATTATTCGATTCAAGAGTCCTTAATTTACATTTGTTATACCTAGTTCGTATTGTATATATAACGTTTTGTTGTAGTTTTGTGTGTTGTCTTATTTTCAGGTCTTAGTTGAAATCTAATTCAAAATACTTGAATTAGACCTGAAAATACATCAAGGGTATTTTAGTCATTTTTAGAGTTCGAGATTGTTCTTATTAATTGAAGATTTGATCAAGGCAATTCGATCGATCGACTTTATAATCGATCGATCGAAGTTCATCAGTCGAAGAAAAGTCGATCGAGCAAACTCGATCGATCAAACCAGGACAAGCCCGACCGCAATCGATCGATCGATCGATTTCTCCGTCTTCCAGAAAATCAGATATTTCCAGATATTTTGAATTATTTATGTAATTCAAATCATAAGTTGGATTTTGTGGACAGAAATGGGCGCCGACCAACTCTGTTTGTGCGGCTAGAATTAACTCTTGATGGTCTTTTGTAAATCAAATTCTCTATATATATGAGATTAGAGATTTAGGTTTAGACATGCATCTTTTGGGGATTTCGGATTTGCTCAGGTGTATCAACTTAATTTTCTTGTTTTTTAGTTTCTTTGATGCTATTCTCCGGACCGAAATCCAGAGAGCTTGTTCCCTTTGTATTTTCTTCATTGTTCTTCAATTTTCTAGCTTAGTTTGCTTTTCTTTTTCTTCATTTTCTTGTATCCGAATTTTAAAAGTTAAATATAGTTGTTGTTCTTCATTTCCTTTACTGTTTTCATTAATTTTCATACTTAAATTAGATTCAATTATGTTTAGCTAAATTAGTTCTTAGGGTTTGATCAAAATCCTCTCCAAAAATCATGAAGTGTTCTTTAAGTTCTTAGGATTTTCTAGATGTGTTTGATGATTGTGAAATGCTAGAGGATCTCAAAACACACGCTAAAAGGTTTTGTTTTCAAGATTCCAATATATTTATTCATGAAAAAGAGTCAAACTTGTCTATGAGTTTTCTTAGATTTATTGAGTAGAATTAGGGCTGGCAATTTTGACACGACCCGATAATCCGACACGAACACGACACGAAATTAGCGGGTTTGGGTCTACCTTAAACGGGTTTGGGTCATAAACGGGTCTACCCGTTTATGACCCGTTTAACTCAGTCTGGCGGGTCGGGTGGCGGGTCACCCGCGGGTGACCCGCTAGACACGATTATCTTTTTTTTTTTTTTTAATTATTTATTTATTTAAAAAAAAAGGTGTAAAAAAATTGGGAATAGCGGCAAATGGCAATAGCCGAATACTATTTTATGATTTAGCTGAAAATTCGAAACACAAACTCACAGAGTCACAAAGGGACAAAAGTCACAAAACACAAAAGTTCAAAAATCAAAAGAATCAAAACTAAAAACCCTAACTTTTCTTTTTCGGTTGTTCACTTTTTCCTTCAGCAGTTCAGCCGAATCAACTCCGCCCGAGTCCGCCGCCCTTCCTCTTCTTCTTCCATTTTCTTCATCTTCAGCTCTGCGCCGCGCCGCCGCCACCGTCCCTTCTTCTTCCTCCTGCAGTCCCGCTGCAGCCTGGAGGCTGGACCCGCTCGGCCGCTCGAGTCGACGCTCTCTCTCTCTCAGCCTCTCTAGTCTCTGCTCTCCGCTCACACTCGCTGCCGACTGACACTAGGAACCGATTTGGAGAAAGAAGAAGCATGGCATGAGATACGCAGCAGAAATTTCTCCAATAGCAAATTACTTGACTCGATGGATGGAGGAAGGGCTCAAGCATGAAATCAATGTTGAGTCAACAATCATCGAGAGAGGCACCACCAAGCGAGATCGAGACCAGCACCTTGTATAGGTTGGGGAAAAGTCGACTGCCATCGTTCTCCCCATTCTCTGCCGCTCTATCTCTCTCTCTTCCACTGATGTCGGTGCTGCCGGTATGTTGATGGTTGGATTTCCATTTTTATAGTATTTTGACATGAAATGATTTGATTATTTGATTTTATAGTAATTTTCTTTTGTAATTAAGTGATCTCATTTTATTTATGCATAGAACAGAAAAAAAAAAAAAAAAAAAAAAGTGTTTGCCATTTTAATCTATGAAATGGTTTGTGTAAACTGTAAAGAGAGACTGAGAGAGAGTGGGGATTGTGGTAAAATAGGTATTGGAAAACAGAGGTGGTGAATTATCAACATGGGTCTTCTTTTTCACTTGTTCTTTTTCCTTTATTTTTTCCTATTTCCAAACGGGTCGTGTCGGGTCGTGTCGACCCGTTTCGACCCATTATGTTAAACGGGTTTCACGGGTCGTGTCGGGTGACCCGTGAAATTATCGTGTTCGTGTCGTGTCTGGAGCCCCGACCCGTTAACATAAACGGGTCGTGTTTGGGTCTAGCTTAAACGGGTCGCGGGTCTAAACGGGTCGTGTCGGGTACCCGTTTTGCCAGCCCTAAGTAGAATCAACGTTCTTGAAAGAGAACGATGTCTTTTGCAATGGTTCTTTTTGAAATGATATGTGTTTACTTATTAGAGTTACCTTATAGGGTATGCTAGGGAGCACCGGTCATTTCATACCTTTGGTAGTGTAGAATGTCTTTCCATTGTAGTTTAATCTTTACATGGAATAGACCGATGCAAAACTAGATATCTTATATATCATTGTGGCCTAATTAGAGTTTTCATGTATTGTATATGCTTATTAGGATGTGTTATGGAGTAGTAAGTTAGGAAGCATCAATCCCCCACACCTTTGGTAGTGTAATTGTTTTTCAATTATAGTTTAAGTCTTTACGTGGTAAGTGATTGATGTGAAACTAGGTGCTCTATGATTACGTCTTAACGAAAGTGTTTTCGTGTCGAGATTGTCGTAATGGTAGACGTCCATTACGCGCTAATATCATGCATATTAGGAAGATCCATATAGACTTTAAGCATTCCAGTGGTTGAGGATTGGATGATATTAATACCCTAAGTTTTTCCTTAAGTTTGTTTTCATTTTCCTCTTTTCTTTATTTTACTTGTTGTAACTTCAATTCTACAACCTTTGCTTTTATTTTTACTCTTAAGTTAAGTTAAGTTAAATACGTTCTTTTGAATATCTCATTACGCAAAACAACTCATAATCTCTGTGGTTCGATAACCCTTACTATAGTATAATCGATACGTACTATTGCGAAGTGGTTCAATATATAAATTTAAAATCTACGTAGCCGGTTTGCGGCTACCACCTGCTTATAAGAACTTCTGGTTCCGTCCCTAGTGCTAACGTACGTAGCATGTGGCATGCAACCAAAGTGTTTAGAAGTTGAGTAGACATGTTGGCTATGCTATTGTGATACGTGTCGGCTTTTAATTGAATATTACATGCCATGCATCAAGGTTGAAAAGTTAACAGACCTAACAAAATGATTTAATTGATGAGGATTAATGAAACCTTAGGAAGTGATTGATAAAATGTGATATATATATATATATATATATATATATGAGAGACATTTGAAGCATTTTTCTCATATTTTTAATAGGTAAATTACGTCGTGCATGGCTTGTTTTAGTGGAATTTCGTTAACTGAACTGTTATTAAGGGAGTTAATTATGCCCAACCATAAACAATTAAGGCTCGCGTACGTACACGAGGTTTCTCCTCTATCTCTCCTACTGGCATGGTTGTCATATTAAATCAGCGAATTAATTCATATACGTACCTTTAATCTTCTTCGAAAAATGGTTTTAATTAAATTGCATGCATATATATATATGTTTATAAAGAAAGGGCCCCAGGAAAAGGTGGAAACAGCGGGACGTTCGGGATTAGAAGATTTAAAGCTGGAGCTGTAAAGATTACTATTAGGCTACTAGCTAGTGTGGTCCGATCCAAATTAAAGCCCCCCTCCCCCAAAAAAAAATAAATATATATATATATATATATATATATATGCAACCGTGTCGGGCCTGCATTCTGTAACTTCATAATAAATTAATGTTTTTATACATATTAGTCTAGCTTATTTTGAATTAAATAATAAATCTTAGATAATTATTCAAAGCATGATGCCCCTGTTCGCTTCTAATCATTGAAAAAAAAAAATTAATCCCAAAACAGAATCTCATTTTTTTTTTTTATTCCAATCCACACACACACACATATATATATATATATATATATATATATATATATATATATATATATATATATATATATATTTGTGGACAATATAAAAAAGTTATATTATGATCAAGTATAATTATTTAATTCAGACTAAAAGACAAAACAACTTATGCATTTTCCTTTCAATTATAATGTCAATTGGTGGAGAAGCGAGTTAAATAGGTTTAGGGTTCAACTCATTTTCCTTTTTGTGGGGATAATATGCACATGGAGCATGGTCGGGAAATATTATTGAAGTGTCCACAATCCAAAAGCTTTGTTCAATATCAAATTTAATTCTAATGATCGATCAGATGGTATATACATATCACGAATTTCCCATTCCAATTTTCAGATAAAACTATTTTCCAACCATTTTAAAGAAATCCAAAATTTCTAATTTCATAATTGATAATGTTGTAATTAAGTGTAAAAGTATATAATTAAATGATTGAATTATTCAAACATGCATGTTAGTAAGCTAGCAGCTGGGTCAACGCATGAATTAAAGGAGGTTCCCCAAGGAGTTTTTGCAAACTACAACCAGGATTGAGAAATTAATCCTCACAAATTGCCACGTCAAAATTAAGTTTAAGGCAGTTCAGAGGAGCTATATATGGACCGGAAGATGCATCGAGAAATCCATATGGTGAATCTTATTTTTCAACCATGGAAGTGGGGAAAATTAAAACAAGTTTTCATTCATGCATGATGTCTTTTGGTAGTATCAAGCGAAAAACAAAATTAAGGAGCATTTTTGCGTAAGTTGGTATAAATTAAAAAGAAAAAAGGAGAAAATACATACACTTACGCCCTCGAGCTGACATCCCATTTGGACTTATGTTAAAGTATTGATTAATTGATTAAATTCATGATTTCTTATAAAGTTAACATTTTGGGATAAATGATTGTTTAATTAACATGGTATTAGAGCAAATGTCTTGAGTTTAAACATTGTTTCTGTTATTTACCTTTAATTTCAATTAAATATTCTACGTGCTGAGCCTCTATTATGAAGTATGAGTTTAAGCCCACGCGTGAGATGAAGTGTTAAGGTATTTGATTAAATAATTAAATTCACTATTTTCTACCAGCCTAAGCTTTTAGAATAAGTGATGATTTGTGGCACTTAACCCTCTCCAACTACCATTTTCTTGCCATTGGCACCCTTCAATAGCGTTTGATTTAAAAATGGATAGAAAATGCCACACGAAACCTATGCATGCAATTTTTTTATTTGAAATACCAGAAGTATCCTCATTTTAGGAGTTCGAATATTATATTTGTCCTTTATATATATATATATAAAAGGAAAGAGATTAGTGGTAGCTTGAGGGGCCAAGTGTCATAAATAATAGTTTGGGGAGCTATACGCAAATAACGTGATAGTACATTATGATTATGTGTTTTTTTCCCTAAAAAATATTTTGAGGAAGATTACAAGAATCAAGTACTTGTATCTCCATCTCATTTCTTTAGAAGTGACATCTAAGAGGAGGGAGGAAATATAACCTTCATGATTTGAAGGAAGGTTGACATGCATTACAGATAAGTAAATTGTTTACCAATGGGGATTATCTATTTATTATTCAAACGGGTATATATATTTATATATTTTTTTTCTTGTATTAATTAAGATTTATAAATTGATTGGAGGAGGAACTATATTTCTTAAACTTGGTTATCACGAGCACTAATGAAGTTTAAGTTTTAGTTATATTTTAGCGCAAGAAGAAGAAGAAGAAGAAGAAGAAGAAGAAGAAGAAGAAGAAGAAGAAGAAGAAGAAGATAAAATAGAAAGGAATCTTTAAGTCCAGATTCTGATTCGAACAAAAGTTCATTTGAAGCATGCACGCATGGCGAATTGGAGGAGAGAAGGTTCTTGCAACAGCTTTGTGATGATGGTAATGGAGATGGCACTTGGCACCGTGAAATGGACGGCGGTGGTTTTAATGAGGTTTTATTAGGTTGTAATAAATCTACTACTGTTGCGCCCATTAGTTGGTTGTTATTAATTACAGATTTGCTAGAGTTTTTGGCTATATATATTATTGGCCAAAAAAGGCATTCATATTAAAATAAATAATCCATATATATATATATATATATATATATATATATAAACACACGTACGTACGTATGTCCAAACATAGTTTTTCTTCAAGACCGAGAATGCTACAATAAACGTATAGCATGGAAGGTATATAATTCGTATTTTCGTGTTGGGTTCGGATTGTGTCAGGGTATATATGAGTAGTAAGACTATATTAGTCAACCGTAACTCAACTCATTTAATTAAATGGGTAAAATTCATCAACTTTAACCCGTTAATTTCGTGTTGAATTTGTGTCTGATTTATAAGTCGTGTAAAATATTGTCAGTCCTAAATGTTGCAGGTCGAATTCGGGTCGTGTCAAGTCATGATATAAAATTATATAGGTCAACATTAATCTAGCTTATTTAATTAAACGAGTTAAACTCATTTGTCTTCAATGTATATATTTATGAACTCACATGTTGTTAATTACTTGTTACCGTGCACAATAATAATAAATAATATGAAATAAAAAAGAAAGAGCAAGAGAAAATGAAGACATAGATTTACGTGGTTTGACAATGTACTTATGTCCATACACAGAAGTGCGGCTATTTCAATTATGAGTTACAGCATAACATATTTATAACAAAACCCTATCATACTGGTTATGATTCTGGTACTCTCGTATTAATCTCTATGCCTAAAATAATATAAACTATTTGTTCCAACATCACCTAGCTAGGATGTTCATGTTTGGTTTTGGAAGATTCTTATATTTAGTTTTTTTTGTAATTTTCAGAGTTCTCTGCATTATGAATTTATATTCTTGTTTTTGAGTATTTGAAGGATGTCTTTCAATCTGTAATTAGCTAGGGTTAATGGTGTACTTTCTCTTGGACTGGCCTACCGTCACGTTGTGTCAACACGTACAATAGGTAGCTCAGTATAATCGATTCTGGTCATATATATATATATATATAATAGTTATTAGGTAGGAAAGGTCTATTTTTCTTGAATTTGGGAGCAGCGAAGAGGAATATAAGAGAAATCTATCATTCAGAAAGGAAGCCATGAGGGTTGAAGCAATTTGCAAGATTTGAGTGGATTTTATCCAAAAATAATGAAATAATCGATCTATTTATGAAAATGACCCATACGTATTACACGTTCTTTCCATGTAATGATAAGACTTTTCCAAGTTTGTTTACTATTGGGAAGAATTGTCATAAAGCCCAAAGCGTAAAGTAAAGAATAGACCCTCACCCTCTCATCTCATGTTTTCTTTCAGAGACAAGAAATGGAATATTTCACTTTTTCACACTTTCACACACACAGCTGATCGATTGTATGGTGAATATATATATATATATATATATATATATATACATGCAAATTAACTTAACTTTATTTTGGTAATTTTATTTGCAGACGTATCTCACTTATTTGTTCCTTAATTTGTATTAATCGACAGCTTTTATATAGTTCTCTTTTGGAGTATTGGAATATGGAATTTTTCATGTCGGTAAAAAAAAATTATAAAAACCACAGCGAAACAATTCCGGCATGTACGTGGTTGTACCGTGTTCATCTAATTAATTAGCAAGTATTTTTTTTTTTTTTTTTCTGACTTCGGTTGCAAGCATGGGTTGTTCTCAGCTGCTGTTATCGTCGAAAAATACCACCATTTCTGCAAGAGACATATTTAATTCTGTGACCTTTGACGAGACATATGCAACTCATCTCGTTACTTCAATTCATATCATCATCGATCTTGTTTTACAAACACCACGCCCCTCTCTCTCTCTCTCTCTCTCTCTCTCTCTCTCCCTCTCTCTCTCGCTCTTTTATAAAAGAAAAGAAAAACTAGACTCAAATAGGAGTACTGCCTTAATTGAGTGTGACTTTTCTCTCTAGCTTGGAGGGCTTCTTAGTTCTTATATATTAATTCAACTCCCTGTCTCAGCTGCCACTTCATTTTCTCAACCTCCCTGTCACTTCTCTCCCTCTCTCTCTCTCTCTCTCTCTCTAAACATCTTTTCTACCACAACTCCCTTCAAAATCCATTCAGAGCCACCTCTAGCCGTTGCTGACACTTCTCCTAGGATTCAACGAAACTTGCTGTTTAAGGATAGGTTCTCCCTCATAGCAGGTGGGTCTTGCTCTAAAATGGGGAGGCACTCTTGCTGTTACAAGCAGAAGCTAAGGAAAGGCCTGTGGTCACCTGAGGAGGATGAGAAGCTTCTGAGGCATATTACTAAATACGGTCATGGGTGTTGGAGCTCTGTACCTAAGCAAGCTGGTAATTTTGTTTGCTTGTCCCTCAAACTAACAAGTCTTTCTGCATTGTTCAGAAAAAAAGGTGAATTTATAATGGTCCATCTCCATATGATGAATTGGCAGGTCTGCAGAGGTGTGGGAAGAGCTGCAGATTGAGGTGGATCAACTACTTGAGGCCTGATTTGAAGAGAGGTACATTCTCACAGGAGGAAGAGAACCTTATAATCGAACTTCATGCAGTTCTCGGGAACAGGTAATTATCCCCTCTCCTCGTCTTAACCCTTGCACATTGTTTCTCAAATTTCGCTTTCCGATGGTCGGAGCAATCATTAACTTTTTTAAACATTAATCTTGGATTAATTCCGTGGCTTCCCCAGGTGGTCTCAGATTGCAGCACAATTGCCTGGAAGAACCGACAATGAAATAAAAAATCTATGGAACTCTTGCTTAAAGAAGAAGCTCAGGCAGAGAGGCATTGACCCCGTCACCCACAAACCACTTTCGGAAGTGGAGAATGGGGAGGATAAAGATACAGAAGCCAAAAGCAAAGACAAAATGTCGGTGGCATCCAATGAACTGAATCTCCTCAAGGCAGAAAGTTCAAGGCAAGAAATAGCTTTACTTGAGCAGAGACCATCCCCAATTGATGCACATGGCTACCCATTGGAAGTTCAGGGCTCTTCCGGCTCTAGAACAACAAACAGCAGGAGCATCAATAACAATTTGATGACACCCACACCCACACCCAACAATGACTTCCTCCAAGAAAGTCAGCCTTCAGATTTGGTGGGTCATTTTCCGCTTCAGCAATTGAATTATGCATCCAATGCCACAAACTCCAACCCCACGCAGTGGTTCACCCAAAGTGGGAAATCATTTGATATGAATTCTGAGTTTGCAATATCTACCATTCTTTCACCTTCAACCAGTTCATTGCTACCAGCCTCTATTGGTTACAAGCCTTCACTTACTTTTCCCTCCGACAATGTATCCATGAGCTCTTTCACAGTTAATGGATCCCGTTACTGGGAAGGCAGTGCCACCACCAACATTAATAGCAATAGCAGCAGCGGAAGCAGTAGCAGTGCTGAGTTGCAAAGCAGCAGCTCCTTGCTGGAGAACAGCATGTTTTCATGGGGATTGGCGGATTGTGGCACATCAGATAAGGAGACCCAAATCCATCTGACCGAAGACATCAAGTGGGCAGAATATTTTAGTAACCCATTATTGATGGCGGCTGCTTTACAAAATCAAACACCACAGTGTTTATACAATGAGATAAAATCAGAATCAGAAACGCATTTGGTGACTGACAGTTCAAGTGCTATGTGGCCTCATAACAAGCAGCAAGGATCTTTACAGACTAACTCTGATATATGCGGTAAGGATATCCAAAGACTTGCTGCGGCCTTTGGACATACTTAATTAGCTTTGAATTAAGATGTCTGAGCCTCTGGTTAATTAATCAGTGGAGGAAGAATATTGAAACTGCAGACTTTTCAGTTACAAGAGGGCTCCAAGTCCAAGAAGTGCTGCATGCTAGCTGTTTTCTTAGAAGAGGTGTGCGCCACATATTCTTCTCTTGTATATAGGTCAGATACTTAAAAAAAAAAAAAAAAACATTTCTTTGCCTCTGGTTTTGGTATATTTGTGAGGAAAAAATCTTGCTATTACCTTCTTTTTTTTTTTCTTTTTTTTTCTTTTTTTCTTCTTATCGGTGTGGGATAGAATTTCAAAAATAAGGCTTGTAACCCCGTGTCTTTTACTCATTGCGAACGTATGCTCTATATTAATCTTGCAATTTTATCTGGTGAACAACATTTTAGAGAATATCTGTTATCAATTGGATACTAGTATTTCTTCGTGACTCTTGCATATATTGAATATTGGGGAAAAGCAATGGCGTATATAATAATTCTCTCGATCTCTTTCAGTCACTCCGCTCCCCGGCCAGACAATTGAATATTCACATTGATTAATCTTTTTCCAGCTTAAGATTCAAATGGTTGTCTATCACTGTCTCCAATCTTATTCACCTTTATAACAGCATTTTCCCTTTTTCCCCCTCTTTGAATTTAGAATAGTTTTTGAGAGAAATGAGTTATGGTTAATTAATTTGGGTGCCTTTTGATTTGATTTTAACTGTGATGACATCTGCAATACGTGTCATTTGCTTGATTTGCAAGACTCAACTCAAGGAGCTATATTGTCATTGCTCTCTCTCTCTCTCTCTCTCTCTCTCTCTCTCTCTCTCTCACTCACACATACACACACACACACGTGTGGATGCACATGGACACGGGGGAGCGTGTGAAGGGTGTCACTTCATACTCCACATAAATGAATGGAGAGCTTGTTCATTTTCTATCCCGTACAGAGGGATAGTGACTCTCAAAGTAGTAAGGGCCATATGCTAGCTAGCTTGTAGCTTCTTCAAGGCAATAGCATTATCTTAAGAAACACTTTGAAAAAAATAACAAAAGAAAGAAGCTTCCAATTGAAGAGTATAGTCCTTTCTGTCGTAGATGATACAATTTTCTGATATATAATATAACGTCAAGTAAATTTCCCTAGTTTTTTACTCCTTGGACGCGGTCAACATGGTAATTGGGATGAAACAACAGCCCGCCCCGGCCTCTTCAAAGAATAACGTTATTTAATTTACCACTCAACTATTATTAATATTTACCACTCAAATCATGGCCAGAAGATTAAAGATATCCGTTTCACAACATCATTATGACGTTTTAGTTAGAAACTAAAAAGTCACACTCACATGATCACATCGAATTGAAGATTGACATGTCATGCATGATGCATCACGTCAAATTTATAACAAAATAATGCCTTACCTCATGCTCTGAAATTGAAGTCGGGAAAAAAGTAGGTCCAATTAATTACCACCAAGTCTTTGGAAATAATTTCTTTGCAGCAGGTTTGCTGCCACTTTCTAATTATCAAAATTTCACAATATATATATATATTATCTTTAAATTATTTGCAAAACCAAAAAACTGATCATAAATTTTATTTAAGGAATGAATAAAAAATAAATTAAACATATATAGCCATGAGTTGAGTGCGATGAATACAAAATATAATTAATAATTTTATCTCCCTCATTGATATGTCACTAGTGTTTGATCTGATTGAAATGTTGCAGACTAGAAGCAATGCATATATATAATTCAAATCAATAACCAGGAAACTAACTAAAAACCAAAATCCGATAAAGTAGTTGTTGTTACTTTAAAAAAAAGTGTTGCCATCTGTCTTGGTCTTGGTTCAGTGAAGCCTGACGTCATATTCTACGCACGAATGTGGACAAGCGCAGGGTAGGGCCCGTAGGCGCTGCTAGGCCCACCCCACCCACTTGTTCCAGAGTTATGGGCTTCCACAAATACTGTTTGTGTTAACGGGTTGGGCTCTTTCCTTGATTCCTTTTGTTTGTCGATTTAGATGGCCACTTGGGCCCTTTTGTTACTGTTCTTAAGCCACACTTTCTTGGACCTTATCTGTCAGATTATTTGATAAAATTAATCTTCTATGTTTGAATGTCTTTAATTCCCTTTTAATATTTGACCTGGTTTTGTTAGTCTCATTCTTACTATTAGAGGTGAAAATTTGTGTTCGGACGTCGGGTTTGGGTTATGTTGAGACATTGGTATAAGATTATATAGGTCAACCCTAACTCAACCCATTTAATTAAACGGGTCAAACCCCTCAACCCTAACCCTCTAATTTTGTATTGAGTTCGTGTCAAAAATTGCTTGTTATTATGTCGCAGGTTGGGTTCGATTCGTGTCGAAGCATATGTATAAGACTATATAGACCAATCATAACCCAATCCATTTAATTAAATGAATTAAACTTCTCAACCTTAACTATTTAATTTCATACTAGGTCCATATCGAATTTATAAGTCGTATAAAAAATTGCTGGCACTAGTTAATATTGCTTATCATCACCATTAAGCATTCGATTGTCATTGGCCAAATGATCAAACTTTCATAAATAAATGATTATAAATTTTTATTAGAGTTGGCCTCCAGTTCAGAATTGTTCTTCCCCATTAGGGGGACACGAGGCCTAATTAGGATTGCAATTGACAATATGTCAATGTCACCAGGCCCAGCATTCACATATTAAATTTGGTCAAGGCCTTTGAAACTTGTACCTTTTACCAAATGCATTACTAAAATACCCGATCTCCTGCACCGTCCTCTTCAATTCGCTCCAACTTCCCTATCTCTTGCTTAGGGATGGGTATCGGTTCGGTAGACGGTTAATTCGGTCGGTTAACCGACTTTTATCATAATGCAGTCGGTGAATTATTTCGATTAAGTCAATTAAATTGTCGGAAAGCAGTCGGTGAATTATTTCGGTTAACCGACATTTGTTAGAATGCAGTCAGTGAATTATTTCGATTAAATCAATTAAGTTGGTTAATATGTGGTTGGTTAAGTCGGCTAAGCGGTTAATAGGCGGTCGGTTAAGTCGGTCAAATCGGTTAACATATATAATGAAACGATGTCGTTTTGATTTTTTTAAAGAAAAAAAAAAAAAAAAAGATCAAACGTTTCGTTCTTACTAAAACGACGTCGTTTCGTTTTATGTCGGTTTGGTTAATTGGTTGAAAATAAAGGCGGTTTGGTTCGATTTGGTTACCAAACCGGCTTTCGGAACAAAATTTTATACCGACTACCGAATTGAAATTAGTCAGTAGGCGGTTAATGGTGGTTTGGTTCGGTAAGGCAAGCGGTCGATAGACAGTAGGCGGATAATTTACCCACCCTTACTTCTGCTTAGACGAAAAATAAAAATAAAATAATAATAATAAAAAAAATTCCCCCCGCCCTCTCTCTCTCTCTCTCTCTCTCTCTCTCTCTCTCTCTCTCTCTCTCTCTCTCTCTCTCTCTCTCTCCCCTATTTCTGAGGAAGAAGCTAGATATACATGCAATCTTGCAGATAGTCATATCTTTGTTTAAAATAATGAATGGAGCCCTCAAAAGACATTGTCCTAAACTAAAATATTGATGGAGCCCTCACCGCTCTTCCTCGATCAACGAACCTCCAATGTATACTTGGACTCATTGCCTACGACATTCTAACGCGGAAATATTTCTTCAGCTTTCGGCAATATATTGAATATTAAAACGTGCCAAGTAAACTATAATTTTGTAAAAAAGTATTGGAAGCTATATGTGACTATTTCCCAATTTTGGCATTCTTAATCTGACTGAAGCCTGTTGTTAAGCATCTATTGGTAATTACTTACGTACTACAACATCGCATTTGCACGTTTGTCTATCTCCCTTTCAGTCTTATCAACCCTGATCTTCTCTAGAAAGGTTGGAGACCTTGGTGCAATATATATATATATATTAATTGAGTAAAGAAAAGATAAGTTTTTACTTAATCACAACGTACAACATGGCTTAATTACTATTTTTTTTTTGCTGGACACCCTGGGAGGCACTCAAGTGGTCCTCTATTAGAGGACACCGCTCGATCGAGCGATGGCCTACCAGAAACGATTGTTTGATACATGCTCGATAGGTGGCTCGAGCAAATTCACGGCAATCAAACGAGTTTGAAAAATTTGTTGTGTTCCTTTTTTCGATCTGTATGAAATTTTTTTAAAGATGAAGTTTGATCTATGTGATGCAGTAGAAATGGATGGCTGCCATGGCTTTCTGCGTTATTGAGAAAGCCATGGCAGCATGATGTGGATGTCACTCATAAAGAACAGGACAGCATGCATACATTTGATATTGTGGCATGACAAAAAGATTGTTAATTTTGGTACCTATGAGTGAAAGTGAATTATCCCAACAAAACTTCTATAGTGTAGGGATGATCCTTCCTCATAGTAGCTGAGACGCAAGTTGGTACCCAATATTGCTGATTTGATCAAGTATTATCCCCTAGATGAGCCACTAGTACATATAAGAAAAAAGGGAACTCGCCGGTGGGGGAGAAATGAGAATGCAATCAGAATTTTTTTTTGCAGCCCAAAATGCCGCATAATGGGCGCAGTAGAATATTCCACTTTTGTATACTTTATGAGCTTCCCAAGAGGAGAAAGACGGGCTGGATGCAAAGATGTTCGAGATAATGGAGGAAATCCTCCAATTTTGAGTAATATTGGGGACTTAGAGGTGTATATGCGGTTATTGTTTCTAACCGCCAACCATAATCACTTTAAGTGGTTATTGAATCTTCATAGCACTGTCAAAATAATACTCTGCAGGGAAGGGGACCACTTCTCCACCATGGTAGAAGACTTTAATTTTCACGCGGCATGCATGGTGTTCCAAGGAAACTTTTTTTTTTTTTTATGCTTTTGGAGATAACAAGGGCATCAAGGAAGAGACCATCGTGATTAGCTTTGTTTCTGTAAATTCAAAAGAGATCACATGCCTCATTAATAAAAATATGAAATAGCTGGTATTTTTGCTTTGGAATGCCCAGAGACTTCCCAGGTAAGAGGATGGGGCAGAACAGTTTATTTTAAGTTTAGATTAGGTTTGTCTGGATTTGCGGTTTCAATAAATAAGATAAAGTTGATAAATATTAGTAACGTGTACCGAGAATTGGACAATTTTGCTCTCCCATTTGAAGGAATAGGCTCGTCTCTGGTTCAAATACTGGAGAGGATCGGCGTGCTGTAGACCGAGGCTTCGGCTTCGGCTTCGGCTTCCACAGTGTTCTGTAGGTTCCTCGAAACACAGAGTAAATAAAAGTGAGTGAATAGCGTAAAATGGATAAGCCCCACTCGCCAAAATCAGGTGTGTGATCCTATCCTCACGAACTCCAAGATTGTTTGTCGTGTCCGATAGCTGTCCCTGTGCTCAATTAAAAAGCGACCCCCAATCACTTCACTTCTCCCTTCTATCGACACAGGCAGCTATACTTGGTAAATAGCAGACAACAACATATTCCAACATAAAATTGTAAAAACAGAAAATTTCATAGCAAATTTTGATTTTCTTTTTCTTTTTCTTTTAAGTTTATATAGAATATTGGAAAATAAATCCTACTTTAGTACGACTGAACACGTGTAAGCGTCGCAATCGGCACTGTGACAACACCAGAGCCGTGCTTTTACGGTTGCCATCAACAAAGCTGACTCGGAAAGGCGACTAGTCAGAGAGATGAAGCGTCGGCCTTTAACGTAAGAACTTAATTTATTAGAATTTTATTGTAAGGGGTACTTAATTATAATTATAATGAGATTTAAGATTTTGTTTAGATAATTATTTTTAAGTTAAATTCTTTTGATTTAGAGGCTTGTCCCTCATTTCTCATCTTGTATATCTTCGAACTTTTTGGTATCAATGGTTAGCATATGCTGATTCGTTAAAAAAAAAAAAAAAACTTAATTTAGACTTAAAAAAAAAAAAAAAAAAAAAACTAGACGAGAAAAATGTCGGCTACAAATATCAGTATACTATTGGAAAAGCAACAGTTGGAATGGCAAAATGTATACACACGTTCCCCATATCTCTATGGATCTGACTATCTCTGTATAGAAGCCACGTGGTGTTGGTGACTGACGAGTGAAACCCATTGGGCCACGAGGTGTTGCCCAATCTACCACTCCTCCACCTCCGTTTTGATTTCTCCTAATAATTAATTATTATTATTTTTAATATAAGTTCTCCTAATAATTAATTGAATAAACAATTAGTAAAGAGGTTTAGGGAATGAAAGCGCGGACAGCTGTCCCTTCCTCCCTCTAAAACAGTGAAAACACCAAACAGTAGGACGCGTTTCACAAATCATTTGTCGGCGTTGGATTGCCGCGGGGGGGGGGGGGGGGGGGGGGGGGTGGGGTTGAATCTACGTAGTTATCTTCATTTTATCCACTTCCCATACTACCCTTTTTTGTTTCCAAATACGATATGTTTTTTTTTTTTTTTACTTTGCCAGTTTGGTAATATTTTAGAATTTGGAGGGGCAGTTTTGATCGAACAATTTATCAGTCTATGTTGGGTCAAACGTTATCGTGACTTGGGAGTACATATGCGACAAACATTATCTTCGTAGAAAAAGGACTTCACTTCGGAGGTTTGTAATTTTAGTCAAATAGGAAAAAATTGTGATGGTGTATTGATTAAATAAATTAATTGATTAATTTAATTAAATATTTATTTTAATTTAATTAAATATTTTACATGTTAAATCAAACTACACTTGAGAAAAGTGTTAAAGTATTGATTAAATAATTAAATTTACTATTTTCTATCGACTTAAGTTTTGAAGATAAGTAGTAATTTAATAGGTAAATTCATATGGCTTAATGGAAAAATTTTATTCATTAAATTCCTGTACAACTTGCATACAATCAAACAAGACAATAATAAAAATTAATTATTAAATTAATGGATCCGGCTTGCATGCGATAGTTTTAAACTACCGTATGCATGCTGTAGTGGAAAACGTTACAATTTTTCACTTAAAAAAATTTGCAAAACTTAAACTTAATAATAATTTTTTTATTAAAACTTAAAACTTAAAATAATAATAATAATTAAAAATCAAAAATATTAAAACTTAAAAAAACAAAAAAGGTGGCCGGCGTTGCTAAGGGGTGGCCGTTTTTGGTTTTAAATTATTATTATTATTATAATTTTTAAGTTTTAATAAATTTTTTATTATTAAGTTTAAGTTTTGCAAAAAATTTTAAGGTTAAATACTCTATTAGTAATTAAATTTTAAGTTTTTTTTTTTTTTTTTTTAAATTTAGTATTTGAGTTTTCATTTGTTTCATAGGTAGTACCATCCTACCTATAAAACAAATAAAAATTCAAGTATTAAATTTAAAAAAACTTTTTAAAATTTATATCAATAAAATATTTAACCTATATTTTTAAAGCATCATTTTTTACGGCAGGCAAGCCGAATCCTAAGTTAATACTTTAATTTTTAGGATCGCGTTATCTTTTTGTTTTTTTTTGAAAAGGAAGGATCGCGTTATCTAATTACATAACAGATATGCATGAATCTTAATAAATATCTTAACTCGGTTAAAAAAGCAATTTCAACGAAGCACTAGCGTGTTTTACTGTGTTTTTGTCCATTTTGGTGTTCTGCCATTCTGGCCAATGGGTTCGTGACGGGGGGTAAAAATATCTTTGCCCTTTATTCAAACCGGGTGGAGGGTGAGTTTAATTTCTGAGTGCTGACCCACTCACGCATGACGAGTCCTATTCCTAAATACAATAAAAGGGCGGAAGGGAGGTACGTACGTGTCTCGTGTCCAGGGTTGTGGGACACTTTTGTCTCTGAAGGGTCAAACCTGATTCTGCACGTCAATTCGTCTCACCTCCCCCGCGGCCCTACGTGTGGATTTCTCTGATTGTTCAAATTTTTTTTTGGTGTTAAAACCCCAAACTTCTTTAAGTTGTAACGTCACCCACCGTAAGAGTAGGACTAGTCTCTGTAAGTTAATTTCATTCAGCCTCAATTACCCACAATACCCTAAAGTCGTCACGCTCTCTTTTCACTTGCTCCTAGGACAAAGATATGGTAAAAATATGTGTGTCATCATGAAGGCGTGGAGGGCATATTGGGAAGTAGGAGTACACTAAACTTAGTTTGGGTATAAATAAGGTCGTTGGCTGGAACTGTCCTTCCGTTTATCTTCTTTTCTTTTCTTTTCTTTTTGCCCTTATCATATGATATCATGAAATGAGAAACGAATGATTCACGAAAGCCCAAACGCCTGTCTTCCTCTCTCTTTCTCTCTCTCTACATTTATTATACGATCCCACACCAGAGTCTCTAATTTTGATTCATCAATGAACGCTTTACCTTCTTCACTTGTATTCTTGCCATCCCTTTCTCACCCGTGCTTGTGCTAGCATCAATAATTGACACTTAGATTGCTTTAGCATCTAGTTAGTTGATTATCTGTACGTGTGGAGGAGATTTTTTTGGATATGGCTTCAGATGAGACTATGACCATCCACTCTTCTACGCAGGGAGATGAGTATGAAGATGATATCTACGACGGGTATGATCATGATCAACAACCCCATCCCCTCAACTTATCCAGGCTTTCTGTGTGTACAAGCAATTCCATTTATGGGAATGATGAAGACGATGAAGATGGCAATGGCATGAGGATGTTCATGTCGCGCTTGTCCATTGAAAGCTTTGATGCGGACGGGGAATTCTCCGATGAAAAAGAAGGCAAAGAACGAACAGGGCTGTCGTCTGACTCCGATGATGAACCGGGTTGTTATTCACTTCCACCAACACCCCGGCGACGTAGGAACCGGTCGTGTGGACTGCTGAATCTGAATCATCACCGGAAGCTGATAGGGGTGAAAGAGTACGCCAGCGAAAATGAAGCGCAAAAGGGTGTTTTAGTAAGAAAAAGGATGCGGAACAATGCAAGGAGGAGTAGAATGATAAGGGAGAGATCGGTCTTGGAAAAGTGTAGTTGGGACAATTTTGATTGCAACAAGAGCAAGAGCAACATGATGATGAGCGCGAGCACGGGGACGGATGTTAATTGTCATAGCGGCGTGAGTGGGGAAAGTGACCAGGGAGGCGGGGCTAGCGGCGGAGGAGGAGGAGCCGGGTTGATGGTAATAACAAGGCCAAAGGGAGGGAAAAGGTCACTGTGCATGGACTTGGAGGAAGTGAAGGCCTGCAGAGATCTTGGGTTTGAGCTCGAACACGAGCGCATGCTGGAGATGCCCTCTCGTCTCTCTGTTTCTGGTTCTACACTTGACACCAGCAGTGGTGGCAATTCCCCAATTGCCAACTGGCGCATCTCCAGCCCTGGTTTGTTCTCTTTACTCTTTTCAGATCATGATAATTAGCAGCTCCGACTACCGACTAGACATCTTTTCTTGAGCGATGAATCTAACCTTATGAAATGTTAATTAGGTGATGATCCACGAGATGTGAAGGCTCGGCTCAAGGTCTGGGCACAGGCAGTGGCGCTAGCGTCTACATCTCGACAGGGAAACTGAAACTGACTAGTTTGCTATCCATCAGTTACGCATTTTCCATTTCTAATTCTGTTAGCTCGGCCTCTGTGTTTTTTTTCTGTCCACGAAAGGGGTTATATATCTATTCTTGAAGCTTCTCTTCAATTTTTCTTTTTTCCTCCTGCTGGGATTTTAGATTCAGCTTCCTTTACATATGTAAATATCCCGATCACTGTTAAGTATAGCAGGGTTGAGGATGGAACCATGATGATTTTTCGAGTTTGGTCTGCCCTTGTATTCACTCTCTCTTCAGTTTTTGCATGTTGATTGATTTGAGTGCTTACTTTACTCCATTGGAAAGATGATTATGTATAAATGTATAATACCGTGTGTGCAGGGAAAATGCATGTGAAATTATTCAGTGATATTTTTTACATGATGATGCCGTGGGATTGAGGAAACTCATTTGCTTGAATTGCAGCATCTTTGTACATGTCCCATTTCAATGAAAACCTGGTCCAGCCATATAAAATTGGAAATTTTCTATTCCCCATTTTAACTGCCAAAGTTTTGTTATAAGTCGAGTGAGAATGTTGTTCTGAGGGTTTAAACACTCTCCACCAAGGCTTCTCTTTCCATCCTATTCCTCTGAGAGAATGGCAGTCCACAATTCACAACTTGCATCAGTCTGAAAGACTCTTTTTCCGTTATAGAGAATTTGTAGTGGAGGGAGTCCAGTAACAAGAGTAGATTTCAAACACAAAGGTCTGCTCAAACGAAAATACAAAACGTGATCTTAGGGTTGATCTCAATTCTAAGTTGTTTTAGCGCATCATTCACTTTTCAAAACCCCAAAGACGGGCAATATGCAAACAGGGACAGTAGGCCATAATAGTTTGAAGTAATATTTCTCTTCACGTCCATTTATAATACATCCACTACCACCTGTATTAAACATCAGAAAAAGAAAATGTGGCTTGAATGAAGATTTTTAAATGATTTCAGGCAATGTGACATAATCTCTGCATGGAGACTGCCAAAGATATGTCAAACTCTTATGGGCATCAAGCTTATACTTGGCGGGCAACCGGAATCATCACCTAATGAATAACAGGCTTAATAAACAGTATGACGGGCACTTGCCTTTAACAGCATCTCCCTCCTTTTACGGATATTGATTAGACTTTGATGGCTACAACATGATACTGCTTTCATTTCCTTCCAGCATTAAATTCTAACCTTATCAAACCAACAATTAGAAATCTTCTTTTTAAGTATCGTTCACACACTGGCCAATTACAAATTGCCTGAGGCACCAATACTCTAAAATTACTCTGTTTGGGACTCATGGTAGTTCAAAAATCTTCCTGGTAACAAACTTGGTTTTCAGAAGTTTAAAGAATCCATTGTATTTGCCTAATGCCTTTAGGGAGTTGGTGGGAGGTTGGTCGCGTACAGTACAAGATTTAAAAGGTTAGCAATTGTGAGAAGTTAAAGATTTGAGGTCCTATGTGCTGCAAAAAAACCTACAGCACCTATGCTGTAGTTTCTTTAATGGTCAGGATCTAGTGTTGAGCGTTTTATAAAAAAAAAAAGAGAAGATGAAGTTAGATGTTAACCATTGAAAAAATTACAGCACGGTGCTGTATTTTTTTTTTTATAGCACTAGTGTTTGTGTGTGTGAGTTTGCATTATTTCTGGAAATTTGGGTATGGGGAACCTTCAAGATACAACAGAATCTCATTCATAAATGCATGGCCAAAACCCATGGGCAAGAGTGTGCTAGCTATTATAGTTTGCACTCCTCATCGAGCATGACTTTGTTACCTTAATAAATGAATGTTACAATTTTCACAGTTGGCAATAGGAAGCATGATGAATAAAGAAGCAATCTGAGGAGTCATTGAATAAATTCACACTCACTTGAAAACTAAATTGTGGCAGGTGCTGTCACAGGGGTACGGGCAGTCAGTAGCTTTCACATATACTCTATCAAAATACCAGTCTCCAACAGACTCTGCAATCCCCTGCATAAAGAATAATGTAACCAAATCAATGACAAAATTCATAGATAATGTTTTTTCTTTCTCACATACAAAAATATATACAGAAAAGAGAGGATATGTATCTGGAATTTCGTAAAGATATTAATCAAGGCGTATAGTCCATTTTAAGTTTTGGCTCTTTCCAAACTAATATGTACAGTCGTCGTACAGCAAATACCAGTCTGTCCCTACCGTCCTACCTCCTTCTCTCCTCCGCCTCCTCAAGGCTTTCAGCTTGCTCTCTTACTCATCTATTCAATATTCCTTCCAATGTCATTTTAGCTGTTTTTGCAATTTGGCTTCAGTTGCATGCTGCAATGTTGGTCTCTAGCTTTGCAATATCTCACTAGCAGATGTTGTCAAACATCTTAATTTTCTCCTGTACCTTATCTAACTCACTTAAATATCATGTAATACAATAGTATAGTTACCAACCCTCACTTCTTATACCATGTCAATATAATGGGTCAAAACACCCTCTACTTCAAGGCATTCTACCTCAAATCCCAGATAGCTACAGAAAAAAAAAATGCGTTAAGAAACTAAAGCATCCATCCATATGGAAGTCCCGAATATGAACAGATATGTGTAAATTTGGATATAAAAAGTTTTAACGTTGCAATGTGAGAGATAGCTACAGAGATAGCTAGATAGTGCATACCTTGTTTGCAATTAGGGGCGAATCATCTGCGAACCAGGTGTCCTGCCTCTCAGACTGGCAATGAGCAAAACAGGAATTTATGAACAATCCATTTTGACTGGACCTTGAGAAATCTCTGATGGCATGGAGCATTTGATTTCTAAAGTCTGCTCCATAGGGGAAAAAAACGAAGAAAACCAGAATTATTTAATATGCCTAAATAAACATTTTACATCAAAGAGTGAAAGGAACAAAAATATGAATAAAAGATCACCTTGGAGAAACTGGATCTGTGATGAATTACACTGGGCATGGTTCAATTTGCATTCATTCCAATAGCCATTAGGATCGGCTGATCGTGGAGCTAAGCTAGCTTGGAGCTGATGAAAACAAAAATAACAGATTTATCCTAGTAATTCTAGTTACTGAACACCATTTAAGTCAAAATATGATTATACCGCAAATTCAAAAAGGTCACAGAACAATGATTGGTCTACTTGCCTCAGAGGTATTATTTTAACCTTATAGGAAATCTATTGATTCCGCCAAACAAGAAGGAACATGCTGTTTGTTAACAATGGCAGTTTGAAAAAAGAGCCAATACAGGAGAGGGCTCAAAAATGAATTGCATAAGACAATCTAGCATTTGCAACTCGTGGGTAGTCAAGGAAGCACAGAGAACTAATTATCAATCCTTGCCACTGATAGTTATTGGATTGGATGGGATATAAGTGGCCAAAACGAAAAACAAATTAATGTAAATTTGAAAGAAAGGAAAAAAAAAAAAAAAAAAAAAGTTACCTGCCATGCATCATAGGCTGCATTTAGAAGAAATAATGGTGTCTTAATATTCGCTATCAAATTCTGAGGGAAGAAGCACTGAAAGAGAGAGAGAGAGAGTGTTCAAATATGTCAAATTCTCAGATGTTCTCTCTTACTAAAATTAACTCAGAAATTTCATGATGATCAAGGATAGAAAATCACCGAAGTTGGATCCAGGTAGTTGATACAAGTATTTGGCAGATTCTTTTTCACTTCCTAAAATTACATATAGATATCCATAATAAACCTTTTAGAGATGCTAAGCAAGCAAAAAAGTGTTCATAACCCACAAATTAGATAATGCTTCAATTCATTAAAAATAAAAATAAATCTTTGCGAAGATGATTCTTCACATTTAAATAACATAACTTGGGCAACTGATGCACATTACCTGTAAGTTAACCACGCCTTCAAACATATTCCTTAAAGTGCGCCCACCGGATACATCAACTCTATATGGTCAAATGAAATCATCAATATAACTTGTGCCGTTCAAAAACTTACATGTTAATAGAAGTAATAAAAGATTTTGGGAATTATAGCTGATTACGCATCAAGGAACAATCCAGCATCACTAAGACATTTCACTTTGGTAGTTTTTGGAAATAAGTCCCGAAACTCATCGCAGTGTAGTATAGATGCTAGACCCCCAGCAGAGCATCCAGAAAGAAGAGCCTGAAATACATTTCAACATAAAATAACTAGAAATAGCAAAGCTTAATAAGAATAAAACAGTAAAAGTTAAACAATAAACCTGGTTGGCGTTCTGCATTCCCTTGGACATTAACTCCTGCATAGCAGCTAACCAAATCCGTTGTCCTCGAAAATTGAGTTTCGCCTTCTAAAACAAGAATCAATCCACGCATGAAATCAATTGTACAAAATTTTAAAGTCAGAACAATCCTTTTACCCCAATTGACCCTGCAAACTCCGTCCATAACCAGAACTAACAAGGTGAAAAAGTCTAGTCAGATTAGTAGATAAAGTCAAAGCCAATAATCATAAAACATGGAGTTTTCATGCGTTTAATACTTTTACAAGAAAACAGAGTTTTGCTCGTCAAACAATTATACATCTTTATTCTTCCATGAAATACAATTCATCCAACTATCTAGGAAAAATAAATGCCACTAAAATCACAAAAGTATAACTACAGTGGGTCTAGCGAGAAGGGTGAATTATTAGCTTCCAGGCTAGAAAAGGTCTTTTAATCATTTAACTTGTTCAAAATTAATGACTAGTGTGTTAAACTTGATAGTAGCACAGCTAGAAGCACCTTGTTAAACACTAAAATCATGTCTGCTTGTAATATTTAACACTTGAATCATAGAATACACCGTTTTTGGCTTTAGGGGCTTATAATTTTGTAAATGATTGCACCTCACCTCTTTAATCAAGTGATCAAATGAAACAATAAGTCTTCAATGTCCAGGATGTTCATGCCAAAAGTATCTAATGTATCAGGAAAAAGTGGGAAGGCAGAATATGCTCCAACCAACCTCATTCTCACTATCCCCGCTGAAAGATGCCCCATCACAGTAACGTAGCTTGACTCTGTTCCAGTTGAAAAAATCTGCAAGCTCAGCCAACCAAACAACAGGAGCAAAAATTCAAAAATAAAAAAAATAAAAACAAAGAGAAAGTTATTTGATATAGATAGAGCATGTATCAAGGCTTGGAAAATAAACCAGGATTTTCTTCAGCTTTATTGCTCAATATTCCTATGAATGGTATCTGCTTTTCCATGTATTTCGATGAACCACGACGAGTTGTTTTGCGGTAAATGCAGCTTCTTATCGTATTGCACCATCCCCCACCCTACATCAATCCACAATCATTAGCCAAAACAATATGTTTGTTAAGTGTTTTAAAATTATTTTTTGTTTTTTGATTTGAAAAAAGTTTTTGATAGTGATATAAAGTTGGGAAGTGTTTTTTGTGAGTTTTTTTTAATTTTTTGGTGGGCTTTACTAAATAAAATTGTGTGATAAACTTTTTGAAAAACATTTTGTGTTACTCGACATGGTTATTTTGAGAGAAGAAGAGGTGTGGAGTTGACTTCTTATTTATTAAAAAAAATAATTAAAGTGTTTAAGGAATAGAAGACAAGACTAATTTTTAGAGTAAAAGCCACATGTCATTTTCATTTAGTAACCACTTCATACTATATAGAGAGCCAATTACAAGCAAGGTACTTTAGAAATCAAACATGGATAAAGAATAGAAACATCCTTGTTCAGAATCCTAGAAATCCACTACTTGAATGAGGTGTCACACACCTCTAATTGAATGAGCCAACTGTTTGCACCAGATCCATAACCCTGATGCAGATGATAACCAGGTAGCGTCCCATCCAAGCAGACTGTTGATATAGAAGACAGCAAACAGAAAACTCAATTCCCATGTATGAGACATTTCACGATACACAATGTACAAGACATCCATTACACCCAAGTTACCCTATGAACAACTAAGATAAAAGAAGGAACACCCCAATTTGGTTTTGCCATATAAGACTTGATAAACATGTCGTTGTTAAACCACCACTACAAAGAGGTAAATTTAATCATTTAATCAATACTTTAACAATCCCCTCACACGTGGACTCAAACTCTCTTTTAATAGATGAGACCCAACATGTAAAATATTTAATTGAAATGAGAGGTAAATGAAGAACATAATATTCGAACTTAGGACCGCTCCTCTTATACCAAACCTAAATCACCACTTATCCTAAAAGCTTAAGCTTTTAAAAATAGGTAAATTTAATTATTTAATCAATACTTTAAGAGTCGAACGGAGCCACAACTACTGCGAAAAGAATAATGAGGATAACTTAATGTCTCAAAAAAAAAAAAAACATGATAGTTGTAACTTTTAGCATTAGGCAGCAATGGGATTGAGGCAGTCAATATATAATCGGTTTGGATAAATATTTGAGCCAACTTCAGCGCTGTCTGCAACTAAAATTGATAAACTAATTATAGCTGCTATGGCTCACACGAAAGGGAAATTGCTGTCCAAAGTCACAACCCAAATATAATATGAGAAGTTCAAAAAAAAAAAAAAAAGAGGAAAAAATGGTTATGAATGATGGGAACAATGGATGCCAACATAATGAATAGAAGTAGCTTCTCAGCGAAGCCAATGTACAGGGCATGCATTACACAATCACAAAAACAAATAGGAAGAGAGAGAGAGAGAGAGAGAGAGAGAGAGAGATACCAGCTCCTTTAGAAGCAGCTTCCTGAATAAGAGTGAGAGGGACCATGAGAGGCTTTGGCAAAGAAGGTGATGCCGCCGCATCATTCTGCACAAGAGAAAGCAGGCCGTCTTTCTCTTTCTCTATCTCCAGCTCTTTGAGATTGAGCTCCTCGAAAGAAGCAGAAGCATGATGCCCGGATCCACTCAAAACGAACCCAACAACGCAACAAACGTACCCCAGCACAGTCAGAGTCGCCTTCATTCTTCTTCTTCTACTTCTTAATTATCCCCAACTACTCACCTCATCCTCCTCACTCTGCTACCCAAACTTTACCACACGTTTGCTACTTTCTATTTTAGTAATGAGAGTGTGTGGAAAATGGAAATGCAATGCAGGCCTTTTTTCTTTTTTTCTTTTTTTTAAAAATTATATATATATATATATATATATATATATATATATTTCACTCCACAGTCAAATCCAGGCTGCCGACATTTTTTTTTTTAAAAAAAAAAGGGTCAAAACAATTGGGAAGAAAGAGAGTGACACTGTAGACCTTTGTCTTTTTCTGTGTCTCTGCCTGACCGACTGTGGAGCATGCGTATAGCTGTAAAATCAATCTAGTTTTTTCCTTTCGATTTTATATTCGCTGTATTCAAAATCCATATACAGCTGTTTTTGTTGGAAACTAATAAAAGCGTTAAGCGTGTGGAAGATTAGTCCGTTAATTGACAAGGAAAATAAAGACAAGTTTGTTTTAAATCTCTGTATTTATAGAATGCTTTCTTTTAATCTCCACGAAAGTCATTACATAATTAATTAAGTCCACTCTTATTGTGATGTGATCAATGATCATCTCTGAAACTGAAAGCACCTCATGAGTTTCCTCTTCTAATCATTCTTTCAGTAAATTTATTTTGTCAGTATTATCACTCGCTCCCACTCTCGCCCTCTTTCTCCACTGGCGTGCCACCGACACATATCACCTTCCCTAAATCCACTCTCCATCAATTGCGCCCTTTTTTCTGGCCCAAAAATATATTTATTAACCCAATTTTTCTTCTTTCAAAACCCAACCCTCTGTCAGCTGTTAGAACCTGGAGTAGATTACCAAACAGCAACATCATTTAACTTTATTTGCTTTGCTATGCCCCTTCTCAGTTCTCACCGGCAGCTTCTATTTAGCTTTGTTTTTGAAAAATGTAAAGACCATGTACATGTACCTTCACCAAGTTACAACAATTTCTTTTTCCCTTCTTTTTTAAAAAAGGTAAAAGATTATTAATTTTGTAGGAAACAAAAATTTCAAAATGTTTAATCATCGAAGCTCTGTTCAAATTCAAGCCCTAAGGCTCCGGAGAGCAAAAAGTCTCCATATAAGCTCAAAGTCTAGAGATTCAATATTCATGAGTTCATCACCGATTCAAGAAACACTCTTCTTGAAACCCTCGCATAAAAATCCTTTTTGAAGCAAAGAATGACAAGAATATTGCTTCTTTAAAGAAATTATATAAAAAGAACACATATCTTTCAATATTTTTTCCAACTCGAAATTTGTTTAGTACACTTAAAACAATCAGGATCCCATACCTAACATGTTGATGGATCCCCCACATATGCAAGTGATCCATTCTAATTGGCACAAACACGATGTTCAATTTACAAACGGCTCCATATAATCTCCCCCCCCTATAAAAAAGTGGAGTTTGGATCCTCTCCATTTCATCCCATTTAGTTATAAAGTGGTGACATAATTGTTTTTTCACATTTCATGAAAATGTGAAAAGATAACCATGCCCCTACTTTATACCTAAAGGGAGGATTCAAATGACTCCTTTTATATCATCGACAAAGCATTTTAAATGTCTTGTCTGGTGCAATTCTAGTTTGATTTTTTCCCAACGAGGTAAACTACAACCTCTCTCTCTCTCTCTCTCTCTCTCTCTCTCCATTTATGATGCTCGCCAAGCATAGTTGCATGCAAGACTTATTACATGTAAATTTGAATAAGATAAAAAATAAGTTATAAGACTAGTAGCCTACGAAGAACTTGCGCCACTTGACAAGATCTCACCATCTTCTTCACCAAATTGATGATGCTCATAAACTTGAAGTAATAATTCCCTACATGGTACAACAGCCCCAAGTTTGACGCAGGCCAAAAATGCACCTGCAAGCTTCCGATGAAGACTGTAGACTTCATCAGGAGGCGGCGTCAGCCTATGCTTAAGCATTGTAGCCCCAAGGTTGGAGACACCTTGAGTAATTTTGGTGGAACGAAAGTCATACCCACCAGGCTTCGAGAAAGGCAATCCCACAATAAAACCCGCTTGAACATGGGCATCTAGCATTATCTCTGACTCCATTCCTGTGAGGAACCCGAGTCTTATCGACATCTCAATGACTGCATCTCTATCACCGTTTGCACATGCAATTACCTGATCAAACATACATATGAACGGAAATGGAGCTCAGCAGAAAAAAAAGGTCTAGTATTTAAACTGTTAGCTAAACTGATCACGCTTCCAACTTGAGTTTGACATCTCACATTATCACAACCTCAAGGCAGACCACCATAAATGTTAGAACCAGCAGCATTAATCCAACTATCTAGCATTAACTTCATGGATTCTATTGTAATCAATCATGGTCTGAAGTTATTGTATGACCGGCTATCAACCTGACTCAGCCCACTACAAATTAGTGCAAAACTCAGAGCCAAGTTGGGACGCTAGCGGGGCCTGCCACAACCCCTGGCAAAAAAAAATCCATAGCCCACACCAACCTCTCATTAATTTCAAACTCAATACAACCAAGGTGGACAATTCACAGCTCCCACAGGCCCTAGAAAACGGCCTTGTCATGGAGGGTGAGAAACCCAGATTTTTATGACAACTAAATATATGTCCTATTAATGAGGACCTTATGTTTAATTATGAGTCATGTCCTGGCTATTAGGAAATTGTCGTTAATTATGAAAAATCCACATTTTTTTTTATTAAGTAATGCCATATCATTAATAAAGCGCAGAGGGGTGCAACCCTAGTACACATTGAGTATACAAGATAATTTCTAATAGGAAGAAAGAGAGGAACATAAATTCAAATTATCTACAAAAGTAAAAACACTCAAGCTATGATGTGCCGGTATCCATATATATAACATGTTAAGCAAAAGCTTCCACTTTTAAGTTGATCAAATGAAATATTGAACACCAAAATATAGCTACTTGGTTGTTACAGAAAGCAAGGCAGGTGAGTTGAAATCAACACCTCATCATATGCTTTTCGATGTCCACGCACTCCTACACATGCATGCCTTTGAACAGACACAAACACACGCACACACACAAAGTCGGTTCAAAAAAATCTAAATCCTCTTAATCCGAACAGAATGGGGCTGCTCAAGATTCAAGGAAAAAAAAAAAACAAACACACACACACACATGCAACCAAACAAAGTAGAGTGACATCATTGCCATTTCAAGGAAGAAAAGAGAATGCTTAGTGCTCTATTTGCTTCAATGGACTTCTTTGAGGTCAAGTGTGCCTATATGCTCATTGAGTCATTCCTTTTCTCCCTCTGTACTATATCATCTCTATAGATAAATTATTAAATAAAATGTCATCAATGTGAACCGCATAAAATTTCAAAGGACAAGAGAGAGAGAGAGAGACCAAAATTCAGAAGTTTGAACCTCAATAAAGGCACATGCAAGAGAACATGAAAATGGATAAAGATTTGAGATCAAAAAGTAAACCAAGAGTAGAGCAAAGAGAACTCACCATTCTTAAGTAGTCCTCAACAAAGCTTTTAGGGAAGTCCCGAGCTGCTCCGAAGTCGATGAGATTAATTACTTTTGTTGCCTCATCGTACAAAAAATTACTCCAATTAGGATCAGTCTGCACTAGATCAACAACAATACACGCAAGACAAAAATACACCATAGTTAGGGGGAAAATTCAGCAGAAGTGTCAATGAAACTCTTAATATTACTAAGAAACTGAGTGAAGAAACTGTCAAATATATAAACACAACAAAACTGGCAAAAAAATGTCTGAACCAGCCAAAATCGACATGAACGGCTGAAAAAGAACAGAACCAGTCAAAACTCGCTGGTAAATGCCAAAACCATCTAGAATCTCACCGGCAAACAATGAATTTGACTGAAGCAAGCCAAAAGATACCAATGCCGGTTGAAAGTCGCTAGAAAACATCAACATCAGTCAAAAACTCGCGGAAAACACCATCATCAGTTGAAAACTCACCAGGAAACACCATCACCAGTCGCAGCTCACCGGAAAACATCAATATTTGTCGAAAACACCGGAAAACACCAATACTAGTAAAAAAATTCGCCGGAAAATACCAACACCAGTCAAAACTTGTTGGAAAACATCGTCACCGGTCAAAAAATCGTTGGAAACCATTAAGTCGGAGAACCACTGTAACCGACTGAAACTAGCCAGAACCAAATATACCAACCAGGTCAGATATAGGCCTGCATTTTTTTGTTATTGGGTTTGGACTTGACTCGGGTGAATAAGATTCAGCCGTTCAGGTATGGACCGAGCTTTGAACTTAGGAAGGAAAATATTAGGCTGGCCCAAAGGTAAAACTAGAATAAAATAGACCTGAAATAGGATTAAACTGAGCCAAGAGATATTCCAATTTCGGAGCAAGGATAGTGTGCACTTGTAACCAAACTGACCTTCGTCTTCCAAACCGGCTGAAGATTCACTGTCAGCAACCATATTATGTCGACAAACACCACTAAGGAAGAAATCTATGTAAAATGACCACACTAAGGGACGGTAACCACAACCAACTACCGGCCACCACTATAACCACCGAAGATACTACCGACCACTTCTTCAGATGTGGCTGATCACCACAAACAACGTAAATGACAAAAAAAAATCCACACACAGCACCACTACCACAGGAAAACCATTGGTTACTACCACATATGCCAGACATTTTTTTTTTGTATCCTTCGATTTTACTTATTAAAAAAAATATTTTCTTTTTCTTTTGTCCATCACTCACAGCCATTGACCACCACATGGATATGGTCAATCGCACAACCATCAACCTCCAATAGGGGGAAAGAAAATGCAAATAAGAAAATGGCAAAATAGGGGGATAGATATATTATTATTATTATTATTATTTTTAATTCCTAGACTTTGATACTATGTCAAGAGTAGTGTATTTCACAAAATAGAGTCTAACCCTCACAATTCGTTGTTATATATATAGGAACAAATACAATATTCTGGAATATGAACACCTCACCATAGGAACTCATAGGAAAATCTCACCACCTTCTAGAATAGGGACACTTGTCCCTTTCTTTCTAACACCTAGCATGCTCCTTAAAGCCAAGAGCATGTCATCCATACCCAACTATCAGCGGCATGAAATAATTAAAAAGGGGGAATTTCTATCTTGGAACATTATCATCAGCAATTCGCTCTGCAAATTGAGCTACCACTAAGATAACAGCAATAATTCTACAGCAAGGCTTAGGGCATTTCAGCTACATTTTAGTTACTTCTGCAAATTTGACATTCCAATGGGTCACGACCGCAAGTAGGTTTTTATCCTAATCCCCTCAAACTTTATTACATTACATTATCTGATCCAAGAACTCCAAACAATTTGAAAGGAAGTTTCAGTTTCAGATACCATCTCATATCAGCCACTGCAGCTATGAACAACCTCAGTAGTTGATAGCAAATGCCCAAGCGATTCCTAAGGTGAAGTACAGTAGATGCATATAGGAGATAGTAAAAGAAACACAAACAGGATACAAGACAAAAGTTAAGAACGACAAACACATAAGAGTTAAAGATACTTTATCATATGCAAAGAAAAGAACATGCCTGCATGAAACGATATACAAATAACTCCGTTAAAGTAAGCTCCAGCAACTTTTTCCCAATATAATTACGAGTTTCCTGGTCTAGCAAGGCGACTTTATCAATTGGAATTCCTGTAACAAGGGAAAGTCAATCTCATGAATTCAAACTCCAGCATTGATAAAACAGATTTTTTTGTTTGCTTCTTATTTCTGCTCAGTAATGATAAAAACGGATTGTATTGGCATCATATTAATATACAATCTCCCAAAGAGAAGATTATCTTTATTGAAGACAAGAAGGAGAAACCAGGAAGAAAATTGTTCAATATCTTCAACATGAACCACGGCAAGAAACACCATTTGCACTTATTGAACTGCTTTTATTATATAAAGAGCTAAGATAAAATTTGATTAGAAAAACTAAAAAGATTGTACTCATGTACAATAGTTTTATGAATTAAAATATAAGCTATTTCCTTTTTTTATTAACTCAAATATTGGTTCAACATGTGGGGCCTTCCATAAAATCCAGCTGCCAATTAATTTATAGTGAGATTAAAGCTATCATATATTTTGATGCTTTTAATAAATGCCAATCTTCCTCAACAGCAATTTCTGTTGATGGTCACAACTATTGAAGCAAGGTGTCTTCTCACCAGCACTTGGGTGCATATTACGCCTGTCCAGTTTAGATTTAAAGCAGCTCAAAACAGATAATCTATAAGTATGAACGTCTCTACAACTAATAAGGATCTTGGAGAAGTTTTCAATCTGCCTCTTCATGAAAATACCTCAAAAGTCCTTCCTTATCAGTGTATAAAATAGAATTCAATGTATTTGAACAAAAGGTGAAACACATAGTTTGGCAAAAGGATGATGACATCAACAGACATCAGAAAAACTCCTTCATTAAACTCACTTCTCCACTTTCCCACACTTCTCTGTCCAATTATGCCCATGGCTTTTCGTTTACACACAAAGCATGTGCCACATTTCTTTTGTTTTTTCTTACTCTGTATCTTTGGACGGTGGCTTTTCTGTCTCCTCTGTCGCTTAGTTTTTTCGATTTCTTTACTCGTTTTTCTCTTCCTAGTTAAGTGTTTCATTTTGTATACTCTAGGTGTACTTAAGGGTGCCTTACGCTTTCAATAAGACTTGATTTACTTATTTTTTTTAAAAAAAAAAACGAAGACAAGATGGGGAAAAAAAAAACTGTAATGACTAGGATTTTTAAGTTGAAAAACATGCTGAATGTTACAAGAAAGAAAATGCATACTTCTTGGAGTCACAAATCATGCTTATGCAATTTAATTTATAAGTAGCTCTTCATGTGGCTCATGCTGAAGGCTTTTGTTTTAATGCAACTGCGCAAATTGCCCATTTACCTCTCGGAGTTTCGACCATTGAGGAGCATTGATAAAGTTTGGGTTTAGATTGCACACACCTCATAAGTAAAACAAGAAAGTATGATAGAGGATGTAATATAATTACCAGAAACAAGTTCTGTAGTTAAGACTTTTTTTCTTGAAAGATTGTCCACAACCAATGGAACATATAATCCCTCCGTGCCAGATAGAAGATTACGGAAGCGTTTTTGATTTGCTGCCTCCAATTCATAGTCACATTCACGAGATAATTCTTCTTTTGCCACCTACAAAAACTTCAAGAACATAAGCATGCATTTTCAACAGATCTATACATTCTAAGCTTCAGCCAGCATCTGCAGTGAACCAATGAGATAAACTGGGTTTTGCAAAGAATTTTAAGTAGTTTGAGTGTCTCAGAGATTGCATGCTCAAGAAAATGGTGTTAAAGGCTAACCCATACAATACATTGATATACATACTTGAATGCATATACATATACATACCTTAATAGCTCTGTCAAGATAAAGTCCTTTCGGAATTAGGTTTGTATAATCTAAAAGAAGTCTCACATTCTCTATGTCACTTTCAATGCTATCTGCAACACCAGGATACTGAATTTTCATTGCCACTTGAATACCAGCCTTTGTGACAGCTCGGTGCACCTAAAATTGTTTTAGAACTGTGAGGCCAACAGAAGAAACATTGTGAACAATATAGAAGTAGACAACATCTGTTGATACCAATTATCTACCATCTTTACTCATTTTCTCGTTCCAAAAGCAAAGGTGATAGGATGAGACTAAAGGGATGGGCGTGGGATACAGGTGTTGGGAGGGGGAGATTTTGTTGACGAGACTAGCATCCACAAATAATACTGAGCAATGAAGCTGTCTTATCACCTGGCCTATGCTTGCAGCAGCAATTGGTTCATAATCAAAACTAATCAACTTCGATGACCAGTCAGGACCTAATTCAGCATCCAAAACTTGGTTGAGCTGGCTTCTTGGCATCACATCTGCCCCTTGACGAACAATATCCAGAGCAGCCAAGATCTACATGGAATTGAGAGACATCAAAAAACACAGTGAAGCATAAGACACACACACACGCAAAAATAAGACTTAATCAGTGCAAAAAAAACTTCCCAGTATTCCAAGCATATGTAACAGTACTAATTACAATAAACCAAGAAAATGAGAATGATCATAATCACCATTTTCCTAGAAAAGCCCCCATAGCCTAGTATAGTTCCACTATGTTTGATAACAAATTCATATTTTGTAAAATTATGACAATTGATGTAAAATCCTTCCCATAGAACCTGGCAGTCATCCCTTGCAAGATGGCATTTAGCAATCACTGCGCTCACCCACTACATTCAAATGATACATTTTTATAGAACAGCCAAGTCAAAAGCCCTCTAACTGAGCAGTTATTTGATTACAGTTTACTGAAAATATAAGAAAAATTTAAAAACGTATCGGATCGCATGGTTTGTAAGCTCAACAACAGCTCAAAAATGCTGACACTCAGCAAATCATTCCCAAACCTCTTCATTATCATCATCCACCATGAACCTCTTCATTTAATAGTACACCTTCTCAAGAATAAAGAAGCAACCTCAAACAACTGAAGTACACGCATTAAGGGGAAAAAAAAAAAGAGAATACCGGAGGAGGGACGAGGGATTCATCCTGTATACTCAGCATCTGCCCTATTTTAAGAGCAGCTCCACGCATTCTGCAAAGCGCAAGGGCTAGACGTTCTGCATTTTGTTCGGAGAGGAATGGAGAGAGCGCAGATTGCTTGTTTTGTGGTGGCGCGCCAAAAACAAGCCTCCTCGCAGATTCCTGTAGGGTTCCCCACGCAAGGCCAGCTCCAAGACCAGCAAACCTTATTACAAAAAAAAAAAAAAAAAAGAGACAATAATAATAGAGTTGAAGAACTTGAATAAGCGAAAAAAGTTATGTCATCCATAAATAACACATGCAGCTATAGAATCAAAAGAGCACCGACCCAAGCGCTCTGGAAAATGGGGTGGAAGGAACTCTCCTCTCCCTGGGCTTCCTCCTCTTAAATTCCATCTGGGCATTAATGCCCCTGTCCTCCTTAGCTTCTTTGACCGACCCAGACACATGTCTAATATCCAAATTCTCCGCCGCGGAAGAAGAAGCATCTTCTCTCACATTATTATCGGTATCATTGCTAGCATCGAATGATGAGGGTTGTTGTTTTTTTTTATCAGGGTATCCTAATGATGAGGGTTGTTGTTGTTGAAAGGTAACAGGCGTGGCCTCCTCGGAGGAATCGTTACCGGTGGTACTTGTGAAGTGAACGACGGAATCGGGGTTGGAGGAGGCCGGGTTTGAAAGGCGGCGGGCCTTGCCCTTGGTGAGGCCGGAGAGGTCAGTCGCGGATACAATGGCTTTCTTGATTAGGTTTTGGAGATCTCCATTCTTGGCGGCTTCCAGAACTTGGGAACGTTTCACCAACTCCTTGGCGATTAAAGATAGCCCATTCACGAGCCTATCCACCTCCTTCAACGAACCCATACAATTCACTATTTCACCAATTTATTTTAGAGGATTCTTCTGCGCCTTGCCCTTTCCTTTGTCTCTGCCTTTTGCTACCAAATTCTCTTTTCAAACTAAACAGCTACAGACACAAAAACTTCTTCAACGGTAATTGGACTTGGGATCTTCTCCGTTTGATTGATTGAGGTTTCTGAGGTTTAAGGGTTGGGATTTCATTGAAGAAAAAGTATCCTAAGGTGTAGAGACTGCCACATCACTACTGCTATGACCAAAATAGCTTCCGACTCTGTATCTGGTCTGCGACCACAGGCAGCATTGAACGGGCAATCTGTTGAGCTCTTAGCACAAAAACAGCCCAATTGCAACAAGATCCACGGAATTTGGACCAAGTCCAGAATGTGGCCCAAGCCCACGATGCAACAACCGCTGCTTGGAGCACAATGGCTAGACCAGCTGGGTCTTTTGGGTGAGTGGCCAGGCCTTGAAAAGCCCAAGAGTTCCTTCTGATTGTAAGGGGCCATAACCAAATGAAACGAGACCAACCAAAAACCCATTTTCGGAACGGAAGCCTATCCCATGCAATTATGCAAATGCAAACTCCTCAGTCCTCTGACTCCTATCTGCGCGCGCGCTCAACTTTTGTGAAATTCAAGTTCCAGGGACATATGGGACTTTTTGACACCTATAGAATAGAATTAGAATCTCCCCGGCCTGTTGCCAACCCCACTGAACCCAGTCCATTGTATTTGTATGGTAGGGGCAACTTGTTCCGGCAAAACGAATTTGTCGTTCTAACATCAAGTTCCACCAACAGTTGCCAGCCAGTTGCCAAGCTGCGCGCTGCAATTCAATGACTTGTCCTTGAAGCGATCGAGGTATATCGTTCATGGCTGGGCCTGGCCACGTCAAAGGGGCAGCATATGCATGGATATGGCCTGCTTGATCGCAAAAGGCATGGATCACATCGCATTCGCACAAGAGGTCTAATGGTATTATGCGGAATATTACCATGCCCCTGATTAGAATATAATAGCTAGTAGCTACAATGCATTTATCCGTATATGACCTTGGGAAAGAATAATCCTTCTCTTATAATATATATATAGCCCACTTTTATTATAGGTAATGTCACCCCATATATCCTTGATTCCAAGATGCCGCACCAGTCTCTACTCGTCCTGGCCAGTTCCCAGTCCCTTAACAACAAAACAAAAATGCCTCTTTTAAATGCATGCTTGGTGCTTTTGTCATTGGGTCATAAAGTGTACGTAGATATTGAAAATGAATTCCAATAGGCAATGGTATATATGGGTAGCCCCAGGGTGTGATGAGATGAGATATCTCTCAATATATACTATATACAATCGCAGAAAATGACGGGGAACCGAAATTAAAGCAACATGACTCGATCTGCCAATATGGAAAGATAAAATATGCTCTCCACATCAGACATATATTGCAAGCATCACTTCTCACATTCCTCCCTCAGATTGGTGGGGGCTTCATATCCATGTATGTATATATATATATATAAGCCCTGTAAGTCACTATTGGATCACGCGTCTTAGCAGTTATATATAGTCGATCTATTATTTGAAGGTATTGATTTATTATGTTGCACTATATTCCTTTGTTTTTGTTTTCTTTACATATACAAGGCTTTGAGATTGTTTGTAGTTAACATTGATGGGCTTTCATTGCTTTCATCATAATAATCTTTATGAAAATTGCTGAACATCTTGTCCTTTTACATCTGGGAAGATAAGGTTATCGATTCTATAAATTGGAATCTTGGAGCCTAGCTTGAACGGCTGAACCTCTATGCTCTTCCATATATTTTCTTACACTTCCTGAGAGGTTCATCAGGTGTTTCTTTCTTTTGTTTTCATCAAATTTGGTGTGCTTTCTTCTGAATGGTTTTTTATCGACTCTTCCATCTTATAATAAGCTAGAAATATTTCCTCTTTGGTATGTGAGTGGACAGTAGCTTTATAGAGTAGGATTTTTAAAAACAGACTCCCTAAAGCATTATCTTCAGCAATCTTATGAAATCATGAAATGGAATCATCTTGCAGTTACGTTCTTAAAGATGGATGCTTCTGGGAGGTCCAATGGGGCCAAATATGAGTGCTTGCTCTTTGGTATGTCATACTTCTGCAACTTATAATCTAGTTTGTTTACAACGTCCATGGAGAAACATCAATCCTCATATGGATGATAAATTAGATATGTAAACGTCAATGATTTGTGGGTACCAAACATGTTATACAGATATGGATGACACTCTGTACCCCATGAGCTCTGGTCTCAACTTGGCTTGCCGCAAGAACATAGAAGGTATGACCATTAACAATTATCATGATGAGTAACACAATTACGATGATAAGTGAAATTGAGCTTCTTCTTCTTTTCTTTTTATTTTTTTTTAATTTGCAGAGTTCATGTTGCAACATTTGCACATGGAAGAAACTCAAGTGCCAAGGATGTGCTTGGAATTGTACAAGGAATACGGGACAACAATGGCCGGTCTAAAGGTAAAACAGAGCTGGATTTGACCGAAATTTTTAATTTTCTGTCTATCTTAACTATTTTGGTCACAAATTATAGTCTTTCCTTTCAGGCTCTGGGTTATGAATTTGATAATGATGAGTTTCATGCGTATGTCCATGGAAGACTACCCTACGAGGTCCTTAAGCCCGATCCAGTTTTAAGGAACCTTCTACTTTCCATGCCACAGCGTAAAATAGTATGTCAAAAAGGCTTTCCAACTCTTTCACATAGATTTTCATGAAAAAGATTGCACTATATTGGTAACGCTAAGCCGTTTGTACTGGTATTTTAGATCTTCACTAATGCCGACGAAGCACACGCGGCTCAAGTTCTCGATAGGTTGGGTTTGGAAGACTGTTTTGAAGCCATCATATGCTTTGAAACTCTTAACCCTCCCCTTGAACCAGTTGATTGCATGGATGTGCCAGATGGTGATGCAGTCCTCGCAGGAGATTATTCCCCGGAGGTCAATGCCATTGGTTTAACTGGTGGTACACGATTAAGTTTCAGCTCCAAATCACGAATCCTCTGCAAACCCTCTGTGGAAGCCATTGAAGCTGCCATTCAAATAGCAAACATTGACCCGAAGAAAACAGTAAAATTAAAATCACACCTCCAAAAGAAAATGAATTTGGGATTATATAAAGCATTGTTCGGAATGAGTAATGGAGATCGTCTTTTTCCTTTTTTCAGATTTTCTTCGATGACAGTGTCCGAAACATTGCAAGTGGGAAAGCAGCCGGACTCCATACTGTTATTGTAAGTTCTGAGTTGCTTTGAATTGTAAAGGCCTGCAAGTTTGCAACTTTACCTAACTCAAAATAAGCCTAAAATTAAAAAAAAAAAAACAAAAGATGTTACATGTCTTGGGAGACTCAAAAACCGGAAGAAACCCACCAACTAGAAAACAGAAATAATAGTTGAATTTTGAAGGGTTATTATGTGTATAGACCTAATCAGCACAGATGAGGACGTCCTCAAAAAGAAATGCCTCAGATCGCAACATCTCGTGTTGTTATCAGTATTTTTGTGTGTTGCTTGGCAATTGAACCTGTCACGTTAGGATGGAAGATGGTGCCTTCTTTGGAAAGAACATATAACAGATTCACATCAACACTGCATATCAGAATGAATCACTACTTTTCTGTACTACCATAAGGATGTTATAGGTAATAAAGTAAACTTTGTTCGTAATTGATGAATGTGAGAATGTTGATAGCAGGTGGGGAGCTCAATACTGGTGCCTGGTGCGGACCATGCCTTGAGTAGCATCCACAATATCAAAGAAGCACTACCTGAAATATGGGAAGGTGAAGGAGAACAGATTGAACAAGTTATTCCGTCCACTGCAGTTGAAACCGTTGTCCTTGCATAGATTTCCCATGAGCCAGACATTACAGCTGCTTCTCATGCACAATTGTGAAATGAAGTGAATGCAGAATCCCTATGTTTAAGCTTATTATACCTCATCACCGGGAAAAAAAAAAAAAAAAAAAAAAAAAAACAAAAAAAAAAAACAAGAATACAAAAACCTTATCCAAGTTGTCATTACAGAATGGTCTGTGAAGTGCGTATAAATTCATATAAGTGACACAAACTTGTTGGCCACAATACATGTCAATCCTTGTATTTGGATCCACCCAAATAACAATACATGCTCCTCTACCGCCAGCTTATCGAAAATTGTCCAGATTTTCCTCAGCTAATACAAAGTATCTGACTTACAGGATTTTTCGCTAAATCATTTGCAAAGTAAAGTGATTAATTAGGAAAAAGAAAGGAAGAAACCAAGGGGCACAATGAATCGACAGATGAGTCAGCCATCTATAGGCAGCTCTCCGCAATTGACAATTCTGCATGGCACACGGGGAGTATCTGACCTGCTTGTCTCCTGGGATTCCAGTTTCCTCACAACATCCATTCCTTCAATAACATTTCCAAACACAACATGGCGATTGTCCAACCAGGGAGTCTACATAAAGCAAATTCACAGCATTATCTATAAAGACTTTGAGCCATAAAGAACCAACTTAACCAAACACAAAAATTGGGGTATAACTATTTAAATTGCTAGTGAAACCAAGGTATTGGCTGATGTCATGAGATTAACAGACAAGTAAGTACGTGGGCTAGATACAGTCAGTGCTATAAAAAAGAAGGAGGTCCTTCAACCTGAAATGAACACGGTTCTAAGATAATAGATAAAACTCATTAAAGTTTCTGATCATTCTGCTTTCCTATTCACGTGTCATGTGTGTTGATATGAGGCCATCTGTTCAAGGTCTCTCAACTTGACATTTTGTACTTTGACAAGCAAGGATCATGCCTCCAGGCTTGCCTTGAGGCAGGACTCCGGAAGTCTTGAGGAAGAAAAATGTCAATTATTAACCTTGACGACAGATTATGGCTAATGTATATACATCACTAACCTGATAATTTTGAATTTTGAATTTTTATTGCTAGGTTATACACCCACTCGTTGACTCTTGATGTAACACCCCGATCCTACATTGGGACGATAAATAGCCCACATAGAGTATATGGTTTATAACAAAACTCATACGTGCTAAGCCCCACATTGCTTACTTCTTAAGTGAAACTATGTTTTATAAGTGATTCTAGGGAAGCTCCAAATTGACTAATCATTTTTGGGTGATAGTGCAGATATGGCTAGCGTTTTCCCTAGGTCGTTACACTAAGTCTCTTATTGCTTCCTTACTAGGTGAAAATAGGCGTTACAAGTGATTCTACAAAAGCTCCAAATTGACTAGTCTTTTTGAGGTGATGGCATAAATGTGGCTAGCACTTTTCCTGGGTCGTTACACTTGAACCCAAAACTCACCTTATCCCATATGAATGGGTGGAAGAGGTGTTATTTTAGTTTATTTTGATTTGTAACAGGTTTATTCCTAAAATTTGTGAATAACCATGACACCACATTAACGCTGCCATAAGAATGTCCATTAGGGGGAAAGAACATTTCTAGGTGTTCAAAAGACACATTCTGATATTCAAAGATTACTAAAAGTAACATTTGCTAATACTGCATGAGAGATTAGATGGCCAATCTAGCTCTAAAAGTGAAAAGAATTCAATTTCAGAAATGCTATCTAACAGATTGAAAATGATTACAGCAGCTATCTCACCTTCACTGTGCAAATGAAAAATTGGCTGCCATTGGTATCAGGACCAGCATTGGCCATGCTCAAAACTCCAGGCCCAACATGCTTCACTGCAAATTAGTGCCTGAATATCAGTACCATACTTTCCATTCATTCAAATAACTCCTAGAAAACTGCAACTAAATTTCTTTTATTATGCTTCTCATTATTAAAGCACAATACTCTCATTGAGGCATAGTAAGACATACAGGCAAAGCTCTCATCTTCAAATTTAGAACCATAGATGCTGATTCCTCCAGTTCCCTGCACCCAGTGAATACCACAATCCTTGGCTTAGTGTTAACACACCTAGTTTTCTGCTCCACACACACACACACACACACACACACATAGAGAACTAACATCTCCTTCTGTGAAGTCCCCTCCCTGGATCATGAAATCTTTAATAATACGGTGAAAGGAACATCCTTTGAAACCATAACCTTTCTCTCCTGCATTAGCAATATTACGATTTCATCTTTAAAGTGAACCATAATACAATCTATATCAGAACAACAAAAATAACAAAAGTGCTAATGCCTCTAAAGAATTATGACTAATGTGAACAAAGCTTACCTGTGCACAAGGCTCGGAAATTCTCAACCGTTCTTGGAACGACATCTCCAAAGAGGCCAATTACAATCCTGCCCGCAGGTTCAAGCCCGATTTCTACATCAAAGAAGCACTTGGTTGTCACTTTGGCTTGCAGCTCAAGATCCTAAAACAACATAACCAATATAAGATAATGAAACCAACATATTCACCAGAATCAGAATAGCTACAAGGATTACAGGAACTATTCTATGACATATAACAACAATGTCAAGATGCTGGAAACAGGAAAGTAATAAATATGCAAATTTTCAGCGGCAAACATGTAATTTTGTCAGTATCATGAGATTTTTGGTTTCTATTGATGGAAAATCTGTCTTCCATTGTTTAAGACAGGCTATAGAAATTCTCATTAAGAATTACCAAAAGCACAGCGATTAAATAAGAAGACTTACATTTGCCATTGAGTTGCACACCATTCTCCGGTACTTGATTGAAGGTGCTCTAGAAAGTTTAATGACAGAAAAACTTGAGGCATAGCGTGATCTCGATGTCAGTGCTCTTGCAGGACAGCTTAAATTTGGAACTTGGGAGTAGACTGACCGCAAACTTGTAGAGCCCCACATAGCATGCGGCACACGCACATTAGACACACTTTGGCTATGACTACCCTGAAAAAGCAAACATAGCAGGGTAACAATAAAGAAGAAGGAAAATTAAGCATTGACCTACTTTCTGGGGAAGGTGATAAAGAGAAAAAGGCAACCCAACAAAAAAAAAAAAAAAGGCTTTAGCATGGAATGAGTGAAAATAGTGATTAGTAGCAATAAATAACAAAACTTGGGATGTGATGTCAGTTGTGTTGAAATGTTGGTGGGCAATCCAGGCATGGGAAAAGCAACCCAGTTGCAAGTTATAAGGGAATTTATAATGAAAAAATTAACAAATTTGAACAAACATGTGGCGACATGTATGTGTATCGTCAAATTTTGCAACAGGATGCCGAGATTAATTGGTTGCTTCTACGAACCACTCAAAAAATAATAACGGTTAAGGATGCAAACGTAGCTGAAAATCTAAAGCGCACTTGGGATTAAGTTGAGTGGTTTTGATTAGTAATAACGTTGTGAGAGCATTGAGATTTGAAGAACGAAAGTAGAAAAAAGAACCTGAAGAAGAGAAGGGAGAGTGCTGTGACAATACACCGCTTGCATTGGGACTGCAGAGGCCATAAGGCTGACAATTGAGATTAGTTACAGCAGGAAATGCTTCAAAAGACTTATCTCAGCTCTCTCAACTGCGCAATAGGGCTTTGGATAGGATAGACGGCAAGGGAAATGAGAAGAGGCCAAGAGGGGTTCTCCTTCTTTATGTTTATGTTTGTATAGACCTGGGAGATTGGGATTGGCAGGCGTTTTCTTTTTTTCTTTTTCTTTTTTTTCTTTTTCTTTTCTCTCCATTTTATGGTCACGGACTCACGGAGGGCTGGAGGCCTTGTCGTCAACACTCACCTTATGCACACGGGTCCACAACGACCCAAGCCCGCATCGGTATTTCAGTCTCAGAGCCAGAGGTGTGGTCTTCGAAATCTTCGCAACTGAGTGATCTATAAAAATAAATAAAAAAAATAAAAATTTGTCAATTGAATGATCTAGTTGGCATAAATTTAGGAAAAAATATTTTAGAGGTCATTAAGTTTTCAAATTTTTAAAATTTATCAATTTACTTTTTAAAGCTATAACTATTATCAAATAGACATTTTCATTGAATTTCTAAGTGCGCTGTCACGTTATATCTAATTAGATTTTAATAAAAATAAATAAAAATTCTAACTTTGGAGAATAAATTCATAACATTTAAATCTTAAAGATTAAATAATGATCGACAAAAACCGTTGTAATCGAGCCGAGCTTTAAAATTTCAATATTAACTTGTTTATGAGTCGAGCTCGAATTCGAGCCAAACTATGAAATGTGTGTTTAAGATTGGTTCGTTTAAAACTTTGACAAACTCGAGCTTGTTGAGAATGTCATTCGAGTCAAACCGGGAACTCAAGAAGCTCGGCTCAACTAGAGCTCGAGCTAAACTATTAAATTTTTTAATATGTGATCAAAGCAGAGTTCAAATTCTAGTTTGTTAACAACCTCTATACAAATATTTAATATGTAACTATATAAGGCATATTATAAAATATAATACATAACTATAGTTTATAAGTAACAAATTAACAATATGTTACAATATATAAATAGAGAGAATAAACTATGGTACATGTATAATGTGAGAAAGTAGTAAGTCCAATATACTCTATATAACTATAGCATAAGTATGATGTAATAATATAACATAAGCATAAGTATGATATATAACAATTGTTAACCATGTGTGATGTAATATATGTATGTTTATATATATAATTATATACTTATATACTAACTATTCAATATAATTATATTGTTATATAATAACTATTAATAACTTAATATGTTATTTTAACATACCTAAATACTATTGTCAAAGTATTATAATTAATATGTAATACTATATTTACTTACCTAGTATATTATATGCTTATTTAGTGTATATATATATATACACATAGAAATATCAAGTAACATATGGTTAATTATATAATATATGTTAATTAACTAAATAATATGTTAGTTTATGAATTAACTAGTTAGTATGTTAACTAATGCACACACGTATAAATATTAAGTAACATATATTACTTAATTACGTACTAATATACATACTTAAATTTATATTACTCATTTTTAGTAATATATTAACATATATATATATATATACAAAAGATATGAACAAGCTAACGAGTTGGACGAGCGATCCGGTCGAGTTTTAAACGAGCTAAGCTCGTGAGCTCCTATTGAGTTTGCCGAACGAGTCGAGTATGTATCACTTACTAATCGAGCGGGTTTCTACAGTATCGAGCTTAAGTTTGAATTGAGCTAAATTGAGAGGTTTGTCGAACGAATTGATTTATTTACAGCCCTGTGACACTCATACTTTGTAGTATTTTATTTTAGGGTTAAATACATCTCTGGTCCCTAAGTTTTGAAAATTTATTTTTTAATTTTTGGGTTTCAATTCGCATCACATATGATACTTTAATTTTGAGAAATAATCAAATTAGTACCTTGGTCAAGTTTTCCATCCAAAAACTAACGGTCCGCCACATGTCAACATATGAGGTTAACACGTGGCATTATATAAAAAAATTAAAAATCTTTAAAAAAAATTAAAAAATTAAAAAAAAAAAGATTAAAAAAAGGGAGTGGCCATTTTGGCCAAGGGGGTGGGTTAGGCCACCTCCAAGGGCCAAAACCCATCTTGACTTTTTTTTTTTTTTTTGTGTAAGGGGTGGTTTGGCCACCCCAACTCGCCCAAGGAGGTAGGTCAGCCACCCCCTTGTTTTTTTTTTAATTTTTTTTTTTATATAGTGTCACGTGTCAACCTTAGATGTTGACACGTGACAGACTGTTAGTTTTTTTACGGAAAACTTGACTAAGGTACTAATTCGATCATTTTCTAAAATTGAAGTATCATATGTGATACGAATTGAAACTTAAAGACTAAAAAATAAAGTTTTTAAAATTCAAGGATTAAAAAGGTGTTTAACCATTTATTTTATTGAAACTTTGTCTATTATTATAAGGAAAGAAAGCAGGAAAATAATTGATAGGGCCCAGAAGTTAAAAGGCCTGGGCTTCTGATGAATTGGATTAGAGATAGGGCGGGCATGAAGGAAAAAAGCATGAATCGAAGCCGAACTCCCCGCGCCACTCCAAAAAGCCGGAAGTGTGAAATGAGCGTTAGAGAGCAGAGAGAGTAGAGATAAGAAATTAAGAATAAAGTGATTCGGGCTTGCCATGGCTACTGTTGTTGTGCCGTGTGGCAGGTGGGTGGAGGGGAAGAATATGCGCGCCTTCCCTATAATCTCATTACTAGAACCATTACCTTCATCTCCGGTCTTCTTCTTTAACGCTGCCGCTTCTGCTTCTGCTTCTGCCATAATAATAAGTTTTAATAACCCAAACAATAAGAGACCCCAAATTCTTGCTGCTCCAAAAAGAAGTATCTCTCTCACCAAGTTCATACGATCTTCAACTTCAAACGTCGATTTGGGTGGCGATGATTCTGATGTTGACGATTATTCTTCTTCGCTAGATGAGGAGGAGGAGGCCAAGTCAGAATTGGAACGGGGGGATGGTGAATACTTTGAGATTGAGAAGCTCGGGAAGAACACTCGCAGAATTCGATCCAGAATTATCATTGACGCTCCCTTCCACACCCTTTGGAACATTCTCACTGATTACGAGAGATTGGCTGATTTCATTCCTGGTCTTGCCGTTAGCCAATTGCTCCATAAGACTGACAACTACGCTCGACTTTTCCAGGTGATCACCCTTGACCTCACCATCACATTCTTCTGTCGTCCTTGTTTCTTATTTATTTTTATTTAATGCTAATACATGATTTAAACGATTGTACACCCATCATTACAAATTTTTCATTAATATGGCTGATTTGATAGCTCACATGTGCTCCAAATCCACACAGTGGATAACACTTATGGATTCTCAATCTAAGTGGATATCCCTCTTGAATCTTTGATGATTTTCACGATAATGGTGACGAATTTCAGCATGATATTCCCACAAAAAAATAAAAATAATAATCAATGACCCTTATTGATTAAATGCCAATATGAACTCCAAGGTAATGAACACAACCGATATTTGGCAGAGGAAACCTTACCAACAGGCTCCTACACCGTTCAATAATCTCTGCAGTACCTAGGCATATAGTTAGGTGTCCAATACTTGTTTACAAATTGCAATGGAATACATGAAGGTTGTTAAAATATTAAATAAAATAAAATATAAGAGACAGAGAGAGCAGAAGCGTAGTTTGAGAAGAGAAGAAAGCCAGAAGGGCAAGGATTTGAGGTTGCTCGGCCTTAAAGGCTACATCTGCCGTTGTAATGCCTAATAGGACGACATTATGATTATATATTGAATTGTATATAATTGTGTTGCAATAAGTTTATGGAGTAGGTGAGGTAAGTCATAAAAGGCAAACATTGTAATTATGGAAAAATAATTAGGAACTTTCTTCTTCTTTCTTTTTTTAATCGAGTTGACTCGGTGAGTACATTCGCAAGTTGGCTCAGTGAGTTGACTTGAGGGTCCAAACTTGGACTGGTGCAAGTGAGGGCCGGGTGGGGGCCACGGGTTTGATAGTGTTAGGTTGAGCCTTGGATCAGTTGTAGTAGGGCCGAAGTGGGTCGGGTGAAGTTGAGGATAATGACATGGGTTGGATCGTGGGTTGGACCAAATCGGATCGTGGAACAGAAGATCTAATGGATGCTTGAGAGGCGTGTGAAGCGTGTGGGCAAGTGAGGCGCATGAGAAATACTCATAAAGAAACATGGTGGCAGTGTGGCGCATGGAATGCATGGGATTGAGAATTGTATCTTTAAGCGGCGCATGAAAGCGTATGCAGCATCACAATGTGAAACTTTTCTTGGTCCAACTGATCGGTGGCCTCTGAGTCTATTTTTGAGATTAATTTGCCAGACCAACGAACTTAGGCGGCGTATGAACGGCTTTTAGTGGTGCATGACGTGCATGATCTGCACAAGCAAATCTCATAGGGGAACATGAGCACGCGTGAAGTGTAGTAATTGCCCCGCATTACCTGCACGGTGTAGATCAAGGTTTATATAATTGTTGGGTATTGTTTTTGAGCCAAGAAAATATCCAAAAGGCACCTGATTTTGAAAAGAAACGTGCCGCTGCGGTTTTCAGACACTTGTATTGTGGCAGCATGTAACGCACATGAAAAGCAGTACTTCTAGAGGCGCATGAATGTGCGTGATCTACATAAGCAAATGCTTTGGAGGTACGTGAATGTGTGTGATCTGCAAAAGCAGATCTTCTGGAGGCGTGTGAGCATGCATGAAATTTCAGAATAACTTTGATTGAAACGGTTTCCATACACACCAAATGACAAGGCTCATGTGATGTGCATATGAAGTGTTAGAATATTTTTGAGTCAACAATTTTCAGACACACCAAAAGAAGCCATAAAAAAATCGCTCTAATACCATATTAAAATTATGATAAATAAAATATAAAATAGCGGAAGCAAAGAGAGAAAAAGCTAGATATTTGAGGTGGTTTGACATTAGAGACCTACGTCCATGGTCATAATGCCCAACAAGGCTTCATTGTAATTATATTTTGAATTGTATATAATTGTATTGCAAGAAGTAAGTTCTATTTATAGAGTAGGTGAGTTAAGCCATATAAGGCAATTATTGTAAATATGATGAGAAATCCAATTAATATTGTAATCCCTGCAAATACAAAATGAAATCCTATGGGTTCTAACAAAGGTTTTGGGGTTATTATGCATCAAATTTTTGGGAGAACAATCTACACCATAAACTGCTATGACCATATAAGGCTGTCAGCAGGTATGAATTCTTTCGGGCTTCGGTCTTGGGAACTTTTGTGCGTAGGCACCTATTGTCTAATGGTTTTCAACTAATTTATTTAATGAATTTCCAAATGTACATAGGATGATACTTGTGAGTGACGACGCATTAGTTATTGATGAATGATATTCTTTGAGGCCTACTGATGTTTTAGATCCAAGAATTTGACATTTGAATTTTCAGGGTTTAAGTTCATTGCGTGTGAAATTTGATTTTACCTCTTTCTCAAGTCACCTGTCACTCATTTTGGTGTGCCACCTCTTTGTGCTTGCATCGGTTTATGGTGTGCATTATTACAATCAATATTTTTTTCCTCTATCAATCTTCGCATGCTTTCTTTACTACACATTGATATTTTTATGTGGACTAGTAGACTGAAGATCTCATCTTCAACTAGGTTTTCCCATGAAGGCTAGTTCGGACCTTTTGTCTTTGATCCTACTTACTGCACTGTTACAACCTTTCAACAGATTGGACAGCAAAACTTGGCATTTGGGCTGAAATTTAATGCAAAAGGAATTGTAGATTGTTATGAGAAAGAACTTGAGAGCCTTCCTTTTGGTCAAAAGCGTGATATTGAGTTTAAGATGATTGAAGGAGACTTTCAACTCTTTGAAGGAAAATGGTCTATCGAACAGGTAAGCTTTTGTTGATTTAGTGTCACTGGGTGTCTTCTGTGTAAATGGTGTTGACTGTATTTCTTTATGTTCTCAATTATGTCTTACATTTCATGCATTCGTTTCTAATGCTAGATTGTTTGTGTTTGTATTTCTTTTCTTCTTTTTTTTTTTTTTTTGGGGGGGGGGGGAGGGGTTTGCATATGTATGTATATGCATTTTATAGGTGCTCTTATATTCAAACTAGCTCATTTCGAAAGCACTTGTTTTCTAAATATGTGTGCGATTCATTAACTTCCCAACACTGTTTAAAGCATAGGTTTATAGGAGGCAAAGATTGCATATATGACTTGGAAACTTGCATGTGACTCCAACATTGTCTCTGTGTCTTAGCAATTTCATCAAAGATCATAACTGGCCTTTAGCAGGTGAAAAATGCATTCTAGCTTAGAAAATTGAATCAAGATAATCCAGGTATGGGGACTATGATCGCCAAAAAAATCGACAGCCAAGCTGCAGGCTGCAGGCATCTTTTTATTTGCATATGAAGCATTTCTTTTGTTTCTGCCTTTTTTTTTTTTTTTCCAAGATAGAAAACTATTTTAGTTCATGGTTAGGTGGGATTAATATACAGCTTCCCACATTTCAATCACTGATCTAGGTTTTAAATGATATTTGGCAAAAGTATAATGAACATGAAGCTATAGATGAAATTTTTATCTCGCAATTCTCTAATGTGATTCACACTTAACACATTCAAGTGGAATTGTGTAACATATTCAAAAACTTACTGTTTGAACAAACAATGGATGATGCAGTCCAATAAAGGAAGAGATGAAGATAGGGAGTCCTTGGTAGGCCAAAAATTTTATACAACTCTTTCGTATTTAGTTGATGTAAAGCCAAAGCTGTGGTTGCCTGTTCGTCTGGTCGAAGGTAGACTCTGCAATGAGATTAAAATGAACCTTGCAAGCATCCGAGAAGAAGCACAAAAAGCAGTTCACAACACTCTGAATGGTTGTTAGTATTATCGGCTTGTTCTGATTTGTTGTGCTCTTTAAGTGTATTTTCTATTAAGTTTTTACATAGTTAGAATCTCGCAATATTCAATACGATTTGCTGTTTTTTTTTTTTTTACATGATCTAAGCTATCTTATAAGTGTATCTTAAATTGCAGATATGAAAACATATATCTTATGATACAACATGTAAAATGATGCGCAACATATCGATCAATGTACTCAATACACTTGATTTACATACTTTCTCTTACTTTTCTTTTTTAAGTTTTGATTCATAGGTTTTTTTCCTTTATTTTTTAATCGTTTTTCTATGGGGTCTTCGAATGTGTTGCTGTAAGTTGTACATAGTTAAACTAATATATTTGTCAATTATTAGATTGAAAATAATTGAGAAGTAGAAAATGAAAGATCAAGAGAAACAAAGAGCAAAAGATTGAAAGTTGGGTGAAACTATTATTCTAATGAAATAATAGCTTCTTTTTTCCCCAAGCAACCATCTCATTAGCACCCTTCCCTCCCTTTCACCTTTGTCATCCTGTAGTGCCGCATTGAACATGCAACAAGTTTCTAAGATTCATCCTGAAAGACTAGGCTCATGGATGTGGATTATTTGCACTAGCGCCAGCATATACAGTCACTTCCCTTTCACTCATCCAACGTTACTCTTAGCGAACGTGAGTTGCTAACTAAACGCATATTAAATGATAGATGTTTTTTGTCCGACCCCCTTTTTTAATATGTTATCCTGTTCCTTTACTTAATTTTGTCTATTGCACCAAAAAAAGAAAGAAGGGGCATTTTTGGGACAAACTCTTCATTCAAGAGTTCAAGTGAAGAAACTTGAGCATGTAAATAGGATGCTTGCATTAGGTGACTGAAAAGGTAAAACCATCACGTAAGAGAATTTGGTGAGAGATTGTGGGTTCGTTTGATAATGTTCTTTGGGTGGTATTTTTTGTTTTTTAGTTGAAAAAAATGTGTTGAGGTGATATATGAGTAAAATTAGCTATGAGTGTTTTTTTTGAGTATTTTATGTTTGAAGTTGTTTGTGTATCTGTAGATCAAGTTGACAGAATCCAGTTAGTCAAGTAAAAATAAAAGTTAAAAATAATCAAGTTTGATCAAAATTATAATAGTATGGAGGGGAGGGCAATAAAAAAAATAATAATTGAATATTGATATGATATTAAAATATTAAACAAATTAATAAATAAACACATCTAAAAGCTTGTGATGAACCTTGAATAATTGTATTGAGCAATAGTAAGAAATTGTTTATTTATTATAGTCCTTGTGGAGGATAAGAAGCTTATCAACAGACCCTGGGGGGGGCGCATGGGACTGATTTTTTAGTTTTGTTGTTTTCTTAATTGCTTGCTGTGAAAAAAGAGAAGGAGAGCAGCTTTGAAGGGTCTTACTGTCTCAATAAAGCATGAGGGGGGAAAAAGTGGGGGGAAAGCTAAGAGGAAAAATCTGATTGTATGAACGGGTGGACAAAAAAATTGTATTATGTATCTTGTAAGGAGGTCATTAAACTTTTGAGGCTAAAATGTCAAAGTGATTATATATATATATATATATATATATATATATATATATATTTTGGGATAAAATAATATTTACGATGCGTAAAATAGTTAATGCTTCTCATATGCGTAAATTAATTTTTGTAGCTTTCCCACACCTTCGATCAGGCAATTGTGAAAGGTCCTTTTTATAAGACCTATTTGTTCAAGCTAATATTAAGTTGTCCGAACACCTACCTAGGCAGGTGAGCTTTACAAGGACCCTCTCACAATTGTTTGTCTAACTTGTAAGCAATATCAGCAAACAATTGCACTAAATCTAAATTCCACCTTCAAATGCTTTTTATTCTCACACTTTCTTCCTCCTTAGTTTAGCTCCTCGGATTATATAAAAATACAAAAAATATTTGATGATGATTTTTCATTTGAAACAAAAGCTTAAAAAAAAAAAACAAAATTTCGAAGCATTTTAAAGGTCGCGGTAAAAAATAACCACCGTTTTCAAAAATGTTTTCAGCTCCCAAAGAAAAAGAAAAAGAAAAGAAAAGAAATTAGGTGGAAAGAAAGGGCCTAAATCAAAACCATTTGCAGTCTTGTGTACAGTTTTATCCGTGCTTCGTCCTTCTAGCTAGCTGTTGATAATTTATTGGAGTAGTGTGTAATTGAGGAACATGTATTATTGGGATATGGAATAGATGGATGGAGCAAGAGCAAGAGCAAGCCCATGAATAGGAGACGGCTTTATATAAATTCGGGAATGGCTTTAGAGGCAATCCAAGCTAATCATGATCTTGTAGACATAATGGTCAAAACCTATGAACTTTTGGCAAGTGATAATCAACCAAACACCTACAAGTGGATCTCCGACAAAAAGGAATAAAATATTTTTAGTGACCACACTTTGATGACATTCTAATCCATATCTCTTCTCAATTCATATATGCCTACTCCAACATCACTTTCCTTTTTCATTTCTTTTCCTTTTTAATACTATCCCAAACGACCCTTCCTCACTTACACTTTTGTTTCATTTGGATGGTTTGATGGATCGATGAACTGTCCGGTACCCCAACTCCAAATAATATATATTATATAATTCTGTGGCCTTAGACTTGTTTCGAGATGTCCACTTCAACCACCTTTTTCTATGCAATTTGCTTATTTGAGTAATGTTATTTATTATATTATTATTATTTTATTATACTGACGTGTCATTAATGTTAATGAGATATATTATACATCAATCTCTTGTCTATTTTTTCATTCATTTCTTTTCTAAATTTGTCATTTAATTTCTTCATTTCTTGTATGGAGATAGACAAGAGATGAGAAAAAAAAAATGAAAACCAAACATTTCTTATATATTGTTAATCCACGTTAAACGTTAGTATAGTAAGAATATGATTGGGAATGTCACGTTAACATAGTGAGATAATGATGTGATATATATCATGCATTACTTATGTTATTTAATCACCATTATCCTATTAATATCTCATTATGCTAAAGTAGTATTGTTAGTAATTCACCATATATATATATATATATATTTAATAATGGTTGATAATTGTGGATTGATAATGCCACATGTAGTGAGATAGTAGTGTAGTATATAGCATTATTATATTCTATTTAACTATGAGTAATATTACATACCACACACACATCTTACTTTCATTAATTTTACTAGGCTGAAGTAGCAGTACTCATTAGCCTTTAGATTTACTTTTTTTTTTAAACAATATATGGCTGATCCAATGATTGATAGACACTGCTACATCAACCTAGTGGGATATGATGATGGTGTAGTATGTAGTATTACTCTTTAATTATTATTGTTAAATTATCACTTATTTTAAAATTTTAATTATTTAAATAGTATTTTAACCCACAATTAATATTCTAGCTAACAATTATGTTCATTGATCTTGAAAATCTAATAATATTATTAGTGAAGATACTTTTGGTCTGAACAAGCTCGATCTATTCTAATAGCTTTGTAAAGAGAAAAAAAACAAAAATAAAATAAAATGGGACGAGGGTTTGCTTCTTTGCCGTCATCATCTACAGATCGACTACATCTAGTGTGTTTGGTCAACAATGTGGGGGTGGGGGTGGGGGTGTGGGTGTGGGGGAGTGGGTGCTTGTGGAGTCGGCCGTGCATATATGATATATATTGGGCAGGACAGGAGGCCAGGGTTCCTCTTATTACTTTACTTTTCTTCTTTATTTTCTCTTTTGTAATTAGACGAAGCTTTAAACTTAAAATCTATTATAATTTCACCTCACTTTTGTTACACAGTCGAACCGATCGAGACGACAATATTCGATCGTCATGGATGTAGCAGAAGCAGAGGGCATGAATCTATCATCCAATGAAAAAAATGAAATGGCCGCACGCATTTTCCTGTTTACATGCATGCTTGTACATAAACTAACCATATAGGATAGGCCGCTGGGAATCCAGCTCGAGCCTCGAGTGGCATGTATGACATAAGAGATCGATAAGACTGTCGTGCCTGGAGTTTTTTTTTCTTCTTTCTAGTTTCTACAACGAGATCATTGTCTGCTATAGGTGGTTGGAGATCGATTTGGAAATATTATATATATATATATATATATGGGCCCTTCCCACTCAACCGGAAAATTTTGGGTATAGTCTTTTTTAATTCGCGGCGGTGGATTTCCGCCCTCCAAATCTCAATATACATAAATGTTTCTTTTTTAAGTCGGGAATAACAGGATGCTGCAAGAATTTAAGAACTAGATACTAATGAATCGTTTAAAAGTTGGAATAGGATCCTCCAACCCTTTCATGGTCCATCCAATTAGTTCAATTTCTACGGTGAAATATCACAATTTCCTCCATTAATGTTTCGTTTGTTTCGGTATAAAATGATTTCCGTCGTAAAATATTTTCAGGCAAGTCGTTTTAAAAAAAATTATTTTTCGGTGTTTGGCGCGTACGAAAAATTACAAATGTTTTTTTATATTTTTATTCAATCATATTAATTTATAAAAATTTAATTTTATTCACAACATAAAAAAATATTAATATATCCTGGCCAAATCTCAGCCAGCTGGCTGAGATCCTGCTGTTATGGGGGGATCTCAGCCTGATTAGTTGGGGATCCAGCCGTTCTGGCCAGATTACGGTCAGTCTGGCCGAAAATCTAGCATAATACAGCCAGAATCTAGTGATGGAGGTCGACTGCGTCGTTTAAAAGAGGGTCGACTACGTCTGTCATCTACAGAAAATGATTTACGCTTTTAAAAAGTATAAATTATATTCCGAAATTTACTAAGCATTTTTTGTTAAACGGAAATTATTTTTCAGTTAACCATTATTTTCCCCCTTACCAAACATCGAAAAATGCCAAAATCATTTTTCAGAAATCATTTTACGCCGAAACAAACGGAGCATAAAAGTATTAGTAGTAATTTTTTTAAAATTCATTTTATTCCTTAAATAAATATAGGAAAAACTTATTAAAAACCCTTTGAAATATATTCTATTGTTGTTCTCTAAACTAAAAGGTTATCTTTTTTTTCCTGATACTTAATTTAAATAATGTTTAAATGGTATATAGAAATGATAAAAGAAATTATTGTGAAGTTTATTTGAATAAGAAAACAACAAATAATTTAATTCTCCATATTTTAAAATAAATATAAAAAAAACTTTTGCTAATACTCTTCCATAATTCCATTATCCCATTGATGCGGGTTTCTTGGTCATGTATTTGTGATGTGCTTTGTCAAAAGTGTCGTTTTAATCACTCATTTAACGTGACCAGTAGAAAGGAATATATAATTATGTACGAGCTCAAAACCTGGATTAGTATAGATTACAAATGGCACGATTTGTCCAATTTTCTCAGTCTCAGGTTTCATGTATAGTACAATGTTTGAATTCAAAACTTAGTTTTCATATCATGCTAAATAATTAATTATTCAAAAAATTTAAATTGATAAGAAATAATAAATTTAACTATTTAATTGATACTTTGGATCAACATTTGTAAAAAAAAAAAAAAATTTAATTTTTACTGCCACATCATCACAATTATTGTAGGACAATTATACAGTAGTATATTAAATAACATTACAAATATAATAATTGATAAAATTAATGGGAGGCTGAATTTTAAAAAGCGGGGGAAAATCAATAACGAAATTTCTGCGGATAGAAAAATAAGAGAAAACGGAGGGATTTAAGGAGAAAATTTAGGCGTAATTATAAAGAGATTTGAGGAATATGTTGACTCTTCAGGGACATTATTAGGAAATATTTGTTTGAAAGAAGGGGTTCAATGGTTGACTTGGAGGGTATTAAATATATGAAGTTAAGGGCATAGGCTCCACAAAGGGCCACCAAAAAAAGAAAAAAAAAAAAAAAAGAAAAAAGAAAAGAAAATCAAATAGAACATACTTATACCGTTTCTTTCGAGTTTCTTAAATTCAAGATTCAGTCAAAAAGAGTATTTATTCAACTAATGAACGGAAGACGCCAAGGAAAAATAAAAATAAAAATTAACTCATGATTTGAAGACAACTATTTTTTTTTATATAAATTAAATTAAACAAAGACTAAAGATTTATTTTATCTCCCTCATTTCTTAGATATTCATTCTGTCGTTGTTGTTTATTGACTTTTTTTTTTTTTTTTTAATTTTTTGTAGGATTTCTTTAATTCAAATGTGTAGATAATTTTAGAACATGGGCATATATAAAAAGTTGTTTTCAAGACTAAATTAAACAACAAAATTTTAAATTTTTGCCTTGATTACCATCTGTTGAGTGTTGACATGGTGACATCTATTCGGTCAAGCTGATTTTTATATTTCACAAAATTGCGGTAAAACTTTGAGGAGAAAAAAAAAAAAGAAAAAAAGAAAAAGAAAAAAAGAAGGGGTTGGCGTCCCCACTGGCCACTGCATCCCCAACTATCCGATTTCATTGATGAGCATGATGATGGGTTAGTGCTTATTTATTGACTCCAACAGCACCATTACACAACCAATCATTTGTTAGAAAATTAATAAATTAAAGAAAAAGAAAAAAGTACCCAACCCATGTATAAACGTAATATATTTATATATTTCCATTTCTTGGCCTTATTTTTTTGGGCGTGGTTTCTTTTTATAGTTTTTACCCTCCCAAAACATTTGAAAACCCCAAGAAAGAGACCCTCCTTGATGAACTCAACTTTGATTCTCCATCATCAGACCAAATCCCAATTTTTTTAGTATTTTTTTTTTTTTTTTTATATATATAAATATGTTTCAACCGAAGCCCACAATTTCTGCTCTCTTCTCTGCTCCCCCTCTTCTCTCCCCAATTAGTCAAAATGCACACACTCCAGCTCTTAATCCTTGATTTCTCACCGAAACTCTTTTTCTTTCAGTCTCTTAATTCTCTTTGAATGCTCTCTTACCTTTTTTTCTCTTGCACAGTTGTGTATGTCTGCATGATTCAATCATGTGGGTATTGCTTTCTCTTATTTGGATATTTGTCAGATTCCACAAAGATATATCTGAAATGGGTTTGCGTCTTTCTTTGCTTCTGATGTGTTCCATTCGCTGATTCACTGTCCTTTGGCGCTCCTAGATCTGTTTTCGGCTCTGCTCGATCTTTATTCTTGCTTTACCACTACCCACAAGGTCAGATCATGGCATTTTACCGTTTATAGTTGTTGCTTTGTTTCGGTATTTTCTGCTTGCTATTCTAATTGATGAGAGAATTTAGCTGGTTTGCGCCGAGTGATGCACAAAAAGTTGGGTCTATGTTGTATGATAAACACTAGAGGCTCTTTGATGCTCTGAGTCCGAGAACTTGATGATGCATAGGCACCAAAGCAATAATAAGGTGGTTGGGGGGTTTCTTGGGCTTTTGCTTATTCGGCTCAACTCTTTTATTCTATATTTGTTCATGGTGCATAGTTGTACAAACCCTCCATCTCAGAGGTATCTGTTTTAAGTTGTGAAAGTAGGTAATGGGCAACGGAACTTCTCGTGTTGTCGGCTGTTTTGTGCCTTTCAATGGGAAAAATGGTGTTGATTTAGAGTTCTTAGAGCCACTAGATGAAGGATTAGGCCATTCCTTCTGTTACGTTAGGCCATCAATTTTTGAATCTCCTGCCATTACCCCATCAAACTCTGAAAGGTATACTGTTGATTCGAGTACCCTCGATTCTGAAACGTTAAGTGGGTCATTTAGACATGACATGATAGATGATGCCTCGGGGTTACACAGAACATACAAGGGCGTCCCAGAAACCACATTTAAAACCATCTCAGGGGCTTCGGTCAGTGCCAATGTTTCCACTGCTCGGACTGGTAACCAGAGTGCACTGTTTGCCAGTGATGTCCAAGAGCCTGCTGCATCATTTGAAAGCACCTCCTCATTTGCTGCAATCCCTTTGCAGCCTGTACCTCATTGCTCTGGACCATTGAATGGATTCATGTCTGGGCCTCTTGAGAGAGGTTTTGCTTCCGGTCCTTTGGAAAGGGGAGGTGGTTTCATGTCCGGGCCAATTGAGAAGGGTGTAATGTCTGGTCCACTTGATGCTACTGATAAATCTAACTTCTCTGCACCACTCGCGCGCATACGCAGAAGACCTGGCCTACAACGTCTCATGAGGAGTGTGAGCGGGCCTGTGAGGAACACTTTCTCCCGGACCTTCTCAAAACATTCTGGGGGGTCTGGTTGGATGCAACGGTTTTTCTTGCACCCGGTGTCTCAATTGGCCTGGCATCCCAAGGAGCCAAAGTTTCGAGCAGATGCCTCACGAAACTGTCCTGAAGGGGTGCCATCTGAAGGGGAGTATAGATGTATTCACAACCTGCAATGGGCTCATGGCAAGGCTGGTGAAGATAGAGTTCAAGTTGTGCTTTCCGAAGAACAAGGATGGTTGTTTATTGGGATATATGACGGTTTTAGTGGGCCAGACGGACCAGATTTTCTGATGAGCCATCTTTATAAAGCTATAGACAGAGAACTGGAAGGACTGCTATGGGATTATGAAGACAAACCTCTTATTGATCCATTGAAACCTGAACCCCATAATGCTGGACATAGAGAAGCAGCTTCAAAGTCCAGCAAGGAGGACCAGCCAAATCCTGATTCAAGTCAAGTAATTTCTTGTGGTTTAGAGGATGCATGCAGACATCGATTTGTCAGAGGTCAATCGTCTAACTGTGAAATAGTTGAGGAAAATGAAGAAGTTAGGATGGGTGTCAAACCCAGTTGTGAAAAGCCCAGCATCTCAGGAACTGCAGCTGTTTCTGTTCCAGCTGCAAACTTGAGTGGTCAAGGCAGAAAAAGCATGCGGCTTTATGAGCTACTTCAGATGGAGTCTTGGGATGGACAAGGTTCTATTTTAGTCTCGGAAGTCGGGAACCGAAGAAAGGTTTCATGGGATTGTCAATTGAGCCAAGAAACTTTGGATTCTAGGCAAAACTTACAAGAAAATCAGGGAAGATCTTGCTCGTTGGACCCCCAAGGAGAGAGTTGTAGCCATCGGGGTGAAGATCCCACTATTTCGGGTGAAGATGTAGGGGTTAGGGTCGAATCTGCTAATCATGGCGTTGTAACTGCTCCTTCTGTTTCAAGCCAAAGGCAGAATACTAAAAAGTCGTTAATCAGTTCAAAGATTAGAAAAATGTATCGAAGGCAAAAGTCCTTGCGTAAGAAACTTTTTCCTTGGAGTTATGATTGGCACAGAGAGGAGACTGTTGTTGACGATAGAATGGTGGAGCCCTCAGGGCCTATTAGGAGATGCAAATCTGGTGTTATTGATCATGATACGGTTTTAAGAGCGATGGCTCGAGCTCTTGAAAGGACAGAAGAGGCTTACATGGAAATGGTGGAAAAGGCTCTTGACAAAAACCCGGAGCTTGCTTTGATGGGGTCATGTGTTCTAGTAATGTTAATGAAGGATCAAGATGTCTATGTCATGAACCTAGGGGATAGCCGCGTGATCTTGGCTCAAGAAAGACCGAATGACCGTTATCCTAATCCAAGTTTTTTGAAAGATGATGTGAGGCATAGGAATAGATCCAGAGAGTCATTAGTGCGCATGGAGTTGGACAGAATATCGGAGGATTCTCCAATGCATAATCAGAACAGTCAGGTTAGCAAGATAAATAAAAGCAGAGAGATTTCGTTATGCAGATTGAAAATGAGAGCAGTACAGCTTTCCACCGATCACAGCACAAGTGTTGAAGAGGTGCGTTTCCAATTTTCTTAACGATTCAATTTAGTTACGGATATTTGATTTTTCTATAAAATATTTATTTCATTTTGATTTGTGTATATCTTTGACATTTCTCAATTATATTTTTTTTGCGTAAAATGTACCTATGTACCCCTTGTTGTTTTATGCAATTCTATTAACACTGCTTGAGTTTCCAGTTCTTTTAATCACATAGATATTGTATCCAATTGTTCTAATCAACTACTTCTTTACACTTTCCATTTATATCATTTAAGAAAATTAGTCACATGAGAATAGTTGTATACCAGGAGATGTGATTAAAGAAAGTTTCTGGTGAGTGTGTGTGTGGAGTCACACGTATCTCACGTGACTAACTTCTGTTAATGATTGTAACAGGAAATGAATGGACATAGTTGACTAAAATAATTGGTTACAAAACGAGTGCGTTTCATTTCAGTAAGACTTAATTTACTTCTAAGAAAAACAAAAAGGGGTGCGATTGATTGGAAACCCAAGGGGACCTGTTATTTTGTAAATTGTAAAACGGTGCTTTACCCCTGTTCTCAAGAGTATTTGTGCATTTGAATGCCACATTTATAGAACTTATTGACTATTCCTAGTAAACTGTCCTCCATCTTAGAATTAACTTTTTTGGTTCAGGTATTCTGAGAAAACAAGAACATAGATCTTGTAAATTCTTGCCTTTTTGGTACATCTTTGATTTAATTCGCAGTTTTTATGTACTTGACATTTGGTTATCGACTATTTTTCATTACACTGGAACAATAGTTAGACATTTGCTCGAACAACAACTGGTCTTTCTTTTGTGCCTGTTAATTAAATCCAAATGGTACTTCTAAAAAACAACATTAAAAAATCTGAATGGCAGAATTTGGCTGCCAAATCCATGCTTACTTGTTAGGGTTGTAGTCGAGTTGTGCTTAGCCGAGTATTGCATGTTCGGACTTGGCTCAACTACATTAGATGTGTATCCAAACTCGGCTCAAACTTGAGCCGAGTTTTGAAGACTTGTTCGAACTTTCCTTGCCGGGTAGTTGTGTTCGAGCTTGGCGTGAACATTGTAAGGGTCATGAGCCGAGCCCCCAATCGAGATTGGCTCGAGCTCGAGATATTTTTATTATAAATTCGGATTCTTAAATAATTGAATTAAGAATCTGAAAGTTAAAAATGTGGCAAATATTAATATTTAACTTATGCATCAAGCTAGGGGTGCTTTGCACAAGTTATTTAGATTTGCAAACCCATGCATTAGGTTCCATTTTTGGAGGGATTCTCTTATGGGATTATTTTGCACCTTTCCGATGTGGGACTTGTGAGAAAAGGATAAATTAGTAAGCCTCTGTTCAGTGCCAGAATCCATTTCGTCCCTTTGGTCCTGGTGCGCTGGTTCAAAGATTTTGAAGTCTCGCTTAGGGTTCCCACTCCTAGGGTTTTGATCGACTTTGAGTCTCCGGTGAGCATCATCCCTCTGTTGAGGACAGGTGCAAGTGAGGCGAACGCCTAGAGTCTTTGGTTTGCAAAGCAAAGAGTATGATTTGTTGTAATTCATCTCAAGGAAGATTGATGAGTGAAGCTGGATCTTGGTTCTTTCCTCATGTACAATGAATAAAAATTGCGACGTTCTCTGGCCGGTTGTAAGGAAAAGGGCCGCATCAGTGTGATCATGAATTACTGGAAAACACGATTGTTGTGTTTTCAAAAATTGTCCATTATAAGTGTCATCTTTGATTCTGTGTTAAATTTGTCCGAAGATCAAGAAAATGCAGTCTTCGATACATTGAAGCCGCTGGAAATAGACTTCAGTGAGACTGAAAAAGAATGAACCTTTTGCTTGTACAAAATATATATATATATATACAGAGTATATAGTTTAGATGAATGGAAAATAATGAACCTTTTGCTTTGCTTTAATTTGCAGTTTATCTTCTTCTTTAGTTGTTGTATAATTCACTTTCAATTGAGGGATTTTTTTTTGATAAGTAATAATCAGTCTTATTAAAAGCGTAAGGTGCCCCTTATTTTGTTTTTTGGTGCTTTTGGATAGTTCATTGTATTTCCTCTGTACGGTTCTCGGTGTTCATCAATGGCTTTCCTAATGGTTTTTTTAGTAGCTCCCACGGATTGAGACAAGGGGATCCCTTTTTACTCGTGTTGTTTGTTTTTGTGATGGAGGTTTTGAGTCGAATAATTTCTGTTATGGTCAGTGGGGGTCTGCTAGAAGGCTTCAAGGTTGGCAATGCTACTTTCTCTCATCTTCTGTTTGCCAATGATACTTTGATTTTTTGCAGTGCTCGTCCTTCTCAGTTGAGTTATTTGCGGAGTCTTTTCCATCTGTTTGAAGCTGCTTCGGGTTTGAAGGTTAATTTGGCCAAGTCAGATTTAATCTTGTGGGGACTATAGATCAAGTGGGAAGTTTAGCCGAAATCTTAGGGTGTGGGGTTGCCACCTTGTAGGTGAAGTATGTAGGTCTTCCGTTTGGGGCTTCCTATAAGTCTATTTCAACTTTCAATTGAGGGAATATTGTTTATGGTTGTGTGGTTTCGATCCGAAAGAGTGCAGAACTGTTCAATGGACTAGATGTTCAGCTGATTATAGTTTGGTAGAAGATGATGCCATTCAGATATTTAACTGGGTAAATTTTTGGAAGGACCAACAATATGGTACATAAGAATATAACTTGATGTCTCACGGCTAAGCAAACATCATCATCTCAATTATGCTCAAGTGCCTTTTATTTTTGATGAGTACGTGCAAGTTTCTGGGCCACATATTATACTCATATACTATATACTATTATATATTTATAAATATAACATATATGATATTTTAATGAAAAATTTAATAAATTGGTTTAATATGAATATATATAGCTAATTATCATATATGTATACAAATTTATTATATTTAAATGCAAACAGTTTAGTGTAATAGTAACTACATAAAAAATATTGTTACATAGTGAATAGAGAACTTCAAAACCTTGAGTGCGATTTCAATTATGATGCTAGGAGTCTTGGTTCTATTCGGAGCAAAAGCAAGATAGTTGCTATGATGTAATGTTATAGAGGGTGTTTGGGTTTTTGTTGGGGTGCTTTGGGTTTTTTATTGTGGTTGGGTCTTTGTAGGTTTTTTTTTTTTTTTTTTTTTCTTATTTCTCATCTTTTTCTTATTTCTCTGTTTTTGCGTCCTTTTGTATACTCCCTGTATCTTCATAGGCGCTTTCATCTTTTATAAAATTTCTCTTGCTTATCAAAACAAAAAAAATGTTATTATATATAACTATAGTTTTAATTATATAATATGTTAATGTAAACATCTTCTATAATATGGTATATAGCTATAACTCAATAGGTAACCATAAGTTATAACTACAAACTATAGCATATGTGAGTAGCTAATATATTATATATAACTATAGTCTAAATATATAAGATGTAAGATATACTTTAATACTTATATAGGGTAACTAGGTTAACTTTCTCAATTTTTAATGAAGCCTAAAATATTATCTTGGAATGCGAGAGGATTGAATGAGGGGGATAAATGCCTGAGGGTGAGGAACTTACTTAGAGAGTGGAAAGTTGATATTGTCTATTTTTGAGAAACTAAGCTAGAGGTCATGTCTCATAGTGTAGTGCGTAGTTTGTGGGGTTGCCATTATGTAGATTGGTGTTGTTTGGCCTCTAAAAGGGCTTCCGGTGGCATTTTGATTATGTGGGATAGGACGATGGTAGAAAACATTGACGAGTGTGTGGGGGAGTTCACTCTAGTTGTTTCATTTAGGAACGTTGAGGATCACTTCTCTTGTACTTTTGCGGGTGTTTATGGTCCTAATTCTTATAGTGATAAAAGGTTTCTTTGGGATGAATTGGCTGGTTTGCTCAGTTAGTGGAACCTGCCTTGGTGCATTGGGTGGGAAGGGGGAGAGGGGGGGGGGGGGAATGTTTAACGTGACCTGTTTCCCTAATGAGAGATCGGGAGAAGCCTGTTTTTGCTCAGCTATAGTTGAGTTCTCTAATTTCATTTTTTTATCACGACTTGATGGACCCCCCTCTTGTTGGTAGAACGTTTACTTGGTTGAATAATCCGGAGACGCCCTCTTGGTCAAGGATTGATAGATTTCTTGTTTGTCTAGTTTGGGAAGCCCAGTTTCATAGTCTGTCCCAGAGGAGGCTTCCTAGATTGGGCTCGGACCACTTTCCGATCCTTCTTGATTGTAGTGACTTTCAAGGGGGTAGTAGATACTTCAAATTTGAAAATATGTGGCTAAAGTGTAAGGGTTTTGTGGATAGGGTGAGACAGTGGTGGGACTCTTATCACTTCCAAGGCTTGTTGAGCTTCATTTTGGCCCGCAAGCTTAAGGCTTTGAAAGTTGATATAAGAAGATGGGATGAAGAGGTGTTTGGCAATGTAGGGAGTAAGAAAAAGATCCATTTGGAAGAGTTACGAGTTCTTGCAATCTTTGAAGAAGAGAGGGCATTAGGTGACAAGGAGAGATTGAAAAAGGCAAAGGCGTTAAGTGAGATAGAGAGCTCCACTGTCATGGAGGAGGTGAGTTGGAAGCAAAAATTTAGGGCCTTGTGATTAAGGAAGGGTGAGGTGCACAAAGGTTTTTTTTTTTTTTTTTTTTTTTCTTTTTTTCTTTTTTTTTTCTCCATATAATGACCAAATCTAATAGAAGAAAGAACTCCATTGATTCTTTGTTAACTAATGGTACAATTTTTAACGACTGGTGGAAATTAGTGAGCACATTGTCTAGTTTTACAAAAATTTGTATACAGAGCAATTCAGTTGTGGCCTATGTTGGATGACCTTTCTTTTGACTTTATTGGTGGTTGAGGCTAATTGGCTGGAGAGAGATTTTGATGAAGGGGAGGTTTTGGAGGTAGTGAAAGATATGAATGGTGACAAGGTGTCGAGCCCCGACGGTTACTCTATGACGTTCTTCCAAGCTTGTTGGGATGTTTTAAAAGAAGACGTTATGAAGGCCTTTCGTGACTTCCATGCTAGAGGGAATTTTGAAAGAAGCCTAGACGCTACATTCATCGCTCTTATTCTGAAGAATTCTGGGGCCAGGAGCTTTTGCTCATTGAGCTATATTTTTTTATTAGAGATTACAATCCATAACAAAATGAGGATAATTTATTGGCAAGAATGTTAGATCACAAGGATAGCCCATTGTATCTTGTTGGTTCTTTTATTTATTTATTTTTTATTTGTGTTGGTGAACGACACTTTCACTGGGTTTTTTTAGTAGTTCCCGTGGCTTGAGAGAGGGGAGTCCTCAGTCTCCACTAATGTTTGTCATTGTGATGGAGGCTTTGGGTAGGTTGATTTATGCTGTAGTGAGTGGGGGTTTGTTGTTTGACTTCTTTGTGGGGACTGGGAATGTTGGTGAGTTTGATATCTCTCATATTCTGTTTGCTAGTGACATGATAATTTTTGTGGGGCAGACCTAGACCACCTCTGTCATTTGTGATGCTTGTTCTTATGTTTTGAAGCTGGCTCAACCTTGAAGATCAATTTGGCAAAGTTAGAATTGGTTCATGCACGTTTGATCAATAACATAGAAGGTTTGGCAATTGGGTTGCAGGGTTTCATTTTTGCCTATGAAGTACCTTGGTCTTCCATTGGGTGCTTCTTTTAAAGCCAAACCTATTTTGAATGGCATTATTGAGAAGGTGAACCGTTGTTTGGCTGGTTGGAAACGGTTGTAATTGTCTAAAGTGTTAGAATATAAATTAAATGATTAAATTCATCTTTTCCTATTAGTTTAAGATTTTGGGATAAGTGATAATTTAACATGGTATCAAAGTCAAAGGTCCTGAGTTCGACCTTATCTTTGTCATTTGCTTTTCATTTCAATTAAATATTCTATGTGTTGGGTCTCACATATTAGGAGGGCCCACATGTAAGGGGGAGTGTTAAAATATAACTTAAATGATTAAATTCATCTCTTCCTACCAGCTTAAGTTTTTAGGATAAATGGTGATTTAACATAAAAATGGTAGGATTACCTTAATCAGAGCACTTTATATAATTTGCCTACCTGCTTGTCGTTGTTCCCCTCCCGACTAGCATCGCCAATCGAATTGAGAAGTTGTAGTAGAATTTCTTGTGGGGAGGTATGGGTGAAGAGGTCAAATTCCACCTAGTGAGATGGCCTAAGGTATGTTCTCCGATCATTGAGGGGGGTTTGAGGGTTTGAAATTTGCACATGTTCGACGGAGCCTTTCTAGGGAAGTGGTTATGGCGTTACGCCTATGAGAGAGAGGCTCTTTGGAGAAGGGTAGTGGTTGTTAAATATGGCATTCAGTAGGGTGAGTGGTACTCTAATGAAGTCCCTGGGTCTTATGGGGTGGGTTTCTGGAAGTTCATTAGGAAATGATGGGAGTTCTCTAGATTTTCTAGATTCAAGGTGGGTGATGGCTCCAAGATTAGTTTTTGGCACAGCATGTGGTGTGGGGAACAGTCCCTTAAGGTAGTGTTTCTGGAGTTGTATAGCATTGGTTGCCTTAGGGATGCTTCTGTGGCAGTTCATCTTTAGTCCTCTAATGGCTCCCTTTAGTGGAGCGTTATTTTTGTTAGAGCGGCGCATGATTGGGAGTTGGAATTCTTCTACTCATTTTTCGATCAGCTATATTCCATTAAGTTGGAACAGGATGGTGTTGACAAGCTTTATTGGAAACTCTCCAAGAAAGTGTTGTTTAATGTGAAATCGTTCTATAATGTCTTAATTCCCCATGGTAGCAATTCTTTTTTGATAAGTAAGCAAAAATTTTATTAAGGAAAAAAAGTGTAAGGCGCCCTTAAGTACAAAGGAAGTATACACATGAACAACCAAAGCTAACCCACAACAACCCAACAAAACCCACAACCTAAACCCTAGAACCTGATAAAGAGCACCCAAAAACAACCTGCACAGGAACCCAAACAAAAACGCAAGGCAAAAACCAAGGATTCGCAAGACAACCCACAAAACCCACAAAGGCTCACTACCCTACATCATGTGAACCTTGCATTTCCTACGCCTAGAGGAGGCTTTAACGTCGCTATAATCGATGGAGCTTTGTAAATTTAGGAGCTTCCTCTTGCCTTTGGACTTCTGGCGTACTATCATCTTGTCTCGCATCAAATCTTCTACCATGGCATCCCTAATAGCCAAGGTCTCCTCCCCAAAGGTGCAATTCTTTCTTCCCTTGAAGGTGTATTTTGTAGAGTAAGGCCCTTTGAGAGTGGCTTTCTTTGTTTGGCCTGCCGCTTTAGGTAAGATCCTTATAGTGGATAATTTAAAAAAGTGGAGAATCGTTGTAGTAGATTGGTGATGCATATGTAAGAAGTGTAGGGAAACCATTGATCACCTTTTACTCAATTGCAAGATAGCTAGTGCCTTACTCTATCTTCAGTTTATGCGGCTTAGTGTTGGTCATACTTTGTCGGGTGAGAGGTCTACTTGCTTGTTGTAGAAGAAAGATTGATAATTCTCGAAGTGAAGCTTTGTGGAAGATGATCCCGCTCTATTTGATGTGGTGCATTTGGATAGAAAGAAATGACTGGAGTTTTGAAGACATTGAGAGGACGGTGGCGGATCTAAATGCCTTATTTTTCCATACCCTGTTTTAGTGGATAGCTGCTTATGATTGTTTTCACATTTCTAGTTTTCATGACTCTTTTTTTTTTTTTTTAGGTGCTTCTATTGTATACTTGTGTACTTGGGTGCGCTTGTTGGGTTTTAATGAATTCCTTTTACTTATTAAAAAAAAACTATAGTATAAATATATAGTATGTAAGATATGCTTTAATACTTATATAGGGTAACTAGGATAACTAACTAGGGAATATGTTAGTATATTATATATAATTATAGTATAAGTAAATAATATGTAAGCATATTATATACTATAGTATGTAACTATAGTTAACCATATGTTATATACTTTAATACTTATATAGGGTAACTAGGGTATAAGTTATAACATATTACATATGGTTACTAACTACTTACTAGTATTAGGATATTATACTATACATGGTAATATAGTATCTGTATTATACAATAGCATACACATTATACAATAGTATATATATATTAACATATTGTACATGTTACTACTTACTAGTATATGTATCTACTAAGTACTAATTAGTATACCTATTATACAATAGTTACTATAGTATAATATGTAGCTACTAACTAGTTAATAAGTAAGCACTAGTAATTATATCATAGAATTATAGACTATAGTTAATATATAAAGCATAAATAACTAAGTATATTATTATACTTAAGTGTATAAGTCTAGAAGTATATAATTATATATATAGGATATTACTAGGTATAACAATCTTATATATATATATACACGAACGAGCTAATGGGTTGAGCTTATATGAGTGTGTCTCGTTTAATAATCGAGTATATTTTTGTGTTCACAATTGACTCATTTATTAAACGAACCAAGACCGAGTCGAGTTTATCCAAGTTGAGCCCAAGCCTGTTCGCAAGCGGCTCTGTTTGTTTAACGACCCTACTACTAGTGGTTCAACCGATTAGTTTTGTGGAGTTTTCTTCATCAATTACAATAGACTCAAATAATCTACTTTCATTTATGATTTATGACACAATAAAATTAAATTTTAGTTAATGGATCAAGGAAGAGAAATTTGTGCTGCAGGAAGTTTTTATGTACCAACAAATTGAGATCTTTTCTATTGTCTTGCAGGAAGTTTTTAGAATTAGGGCTGAACATCCGGATGACAACCAGGCTGTATTTAATGATCGAGTGAAGGGGCAATTGAAAGTTACCAGAGCATTTGGTGCTGGGTTCCTGAAGAGGGTCAGTTGCTCTTGTAAATTTAACCTATCTGAAAATTTCTTTCTTGGCCACACAACAATCTTAGTAACTTTTATTTCTTTGAATGCTTCAGCACAATTGCAGTTATAGTATGCAAATATTATCCGTGTCCATATATGCCTTTGTACATATGCTTGGCATAACTTGCAAGGTTGCTTAGATTCTGGAGAATGGAGGATGAAATGCAACCACGAAAAATGATGCATACATTATATTATTCAGAAAGAGGCATTTTTTTTTCCCAATCAAAACTACCTCTTCCAAATTTTGTCTTATTAGTTGAACATTTTTCTCATAGTCAAAGAATTCTCAATCTTTTTTTTGATAAGTAATAATGCAACTTTATTAAAAAAGCGTAAGGCGCCTCTACATACACATGCAATATACAATAGAACTCTTACAAACCTAGAACCCAAAAACAGCAAAACAACTTGTCAAATCCTCCCGGCTAGAAAGCACCCACAACACCCAAAACCCAAAAGAATTCTCAATCTCATTTAAACTCATGTCTCAATATCCTTTTTATCTTTGTTTTTCTCTCACATCAGTATTATCTAATTTTCACACATGCTAACCAATAATAGACTAATAGTGCCTGTGGCCTTTTGGCCGGATGATGCTATAATTCTTCCATAAGAATAGATGGTGGCTGAGTGGACAGGTACAAATCCTGTGAGGGAGTTATTTACTAATACAAAAAACAACTATAATCTACCTATAAAAATGATAGCAAAAGACAAAAGCGATAAATAAAATGACAGTTTGGAACAAATCTTATATATTCACTGATAAATTTTGATATGTACACTTCTCTCGTTTTTGTCTTTCTTCCTTGATGTTGGAGTTACCTGGTTGGAGCAGTGGTCAAACCATAGATCATGATTTTGTAGTCTTACCAGTGGTGTGTGCTGAATCAAGTTGAACTTGATTTGGGCAATCTCATGCCTTAATTGTGTCACTATGGTCCTGTATATAACGAATCTGCTAGTGTATGATTTTACATTTTGATTTATATCCACTTTTCAGGAAGGGGAAAAAAGCCCGTCTATTTGCTGTAATCCATCTCGGACAACTTTACAAGATTTTACATGCATATAATGTCTCCTAAGGATCAATAACATAAATGCTTTTAGTTATTAGTATGCCTCATGGAAAGCAGAAGAACATTGTAATATCAGAAAGAGTGCCTCTTAAATGCAAGTGTGGTAATAAATGTAGAATTCTGACTGAGTTATCAAATATGCTTTTGCTGTGGAACTTATCATAGTGAAACCGTTATTTCCAAGTCTTTGTGCTGCGTCAAACTCTTGCTGACACTCTCCAAACATACAACAACGGTCACACAATTTCTCTTTCAGCCGTCGGTCTCTGAAACTGTGTGCCCATTGTTGGGTGACATTCTGTGGGATGTTTGTGCAAAAGCAGTTCAACAGATGGTGGCATATCTAAACAATATCTCATAATATTTTGCTGTGGAATATAGGAATTGTGCAGTTGTTTAACTAGGCCCAAAGTTGGGTGGTTAAAGCGTCAGGACCTTTTCTGAACAGAAGTTGATCATGACAGCTTTATACCGTGTAATCATGGTCCACTGTAGGCTATCTTTCACAGTGCAGATAACTATAAATGGTGTGACTTTAAGGCGAAGATCTTCTAAATGATACTCATTTATTTGAATTGTCTGAATTTAAGCTCCATGTTAGACAGTTTATTCTTGTTTGCTTCCATTTGGTTATGTTTTTCTCCAAGAGTTACTTGGCTTATAATGAATCTTCAGGCATAATATGGGACTCTAATAAAGTTGAGATCATATGAAGTGTTGAACTAAGACTACTGTGCATCCTTCATTTCCTCGAAAGGAGTGTCATTGATGTCTACCTTTGCAGATCATACATTTACAACCCATATCTTTTATTTAGGTTTGTGTCATTGCATTTATGTAGAATTGATTGAACAATTTTATGGTTTCACTTGTTGGGTGCAGCCAACTTGTAACGAGGCTCTGCTGGAGATGTTTCGGATTGATTATCTGGGAACTGTTCCTTATGTCAGCTGCATTCCTTCCCTTATTCACCACCGACTTTCCTCGAGTGATCGATTCCTGGTACTCTCCTCTGATGGACTTTACCAGTACTTCAGCAACGAAGAGGTAGTTGCTCATGTCACTTGGTTCATGGAAAATGTTCCTGAAGGGGATCCTGCTCAGTACCTAATCGCAGAGCTTCTCTTCCGTGCTGCCAAAAAGAATGGTCAGTTGATTGATGTACTAGTCTTTTTCATTTTGTTAGCACTTTATGTAAGCTTTGATTGGATAATACTTAATTAAGCAAAAGAAAAAGAAAAATCTTCTGTGGGATGACAGTAAGTAGAATGTAGTATTTTTCAGTTTGATATGCATGGATTGCAAGGTAGCACACCTTCCTTTTGTATGTTCGTTAAGCACATTTCTTTGCTCAAATTTCTGTCACCATAGTATAATTTGTTAGACTTTTCTAAGCCAGTACAGAGAGAGTTGATATCATTGTGTATGCTATGTTGCTTCATTATTTGAAAGCTAGAGATGCTACGCTCTTGGTGTACTGAGAGAGAATTGACCCCGGACAACTTTGTACGTTAAAAATTTATAAAAAAAAAGGACCCTCCTCAAATTGAGGCACTTGTGGACTTCTCTTGCTGGAGCTTTTGTTTCCCAAATTAAGAGCCGATTGGGGAAAAATGCTATGAAAGAAAATTTTAATGGAAAATGGTAGTAACTGATGTCTGCTCTTCTCTTTCTCATTCTTATGAGTGCTTCTTGATGATTGTTTGCAGGAATGGATTTTCATGAACTGCTGGATATTCCTCAAGGGGATCGACGCAAATATCATGATGATGTTTCTGTTATGGTTGTTTCACTGGAGGGAAGGATCTGGAGATCATCTGGATAATTGTTTACATCTATTCTTTTCTTTCTTTCTTTTATTTTTTATTTTTTTGTCTTTTTTGGTTCCTCTCTCTCTCTCTCTCTGCTAGGTTATTTCACATTGGCACATTGCATCAACAATGTCACAATTTTCAGGCAAGGAGTAAATCATTTATGCATTTCAGAAATCAGAATCAGTGTCTGGACATTTTTTGAAATAGAAGTTTTCCTTTTATTTATTTCTTCCTCCTTTATGTTTAAGATTGGTAATAGAGGGCAGGATGATCGATCTAACCATGTTACTCATCTTTTTGTTTTTTAATGCTTTTAAACATTGTTTCAGGGTTTTTAGTAGATTGATAGTGTAACAAAATCTTGGCTTTTCACTACGAAAAAAGAGTCAAGATTTTAAAAAATTGCGTTGAATAAAATACCATAAGAATTACAGTCGATCCGAATCCACTCAAGACCAAATGGATTGCCTCTTCAATTTCAATTTCTCTAGCTGTTGCATTATCCAATAGGGAATACCTTTTATTCGGATGGGCTGTGAACCCCTCATTTTACAGCAATCAATTATAAATGGACAAGTCATTCAAAATTAGAAAATACAATAGACATGAAAACACCAAATCTTTTGAAACAAATTAAAGAATGACGATTTCTAGACAGTAGACCCTTCATTTCAAGACTTTTACCTTGCCGATCTTCAAACTCGTTGCGGAGGTCTCGCTAATACTGTCTTCTCTGCTAAATGAACTTTCTGCTTAAATACAGATTAACAAAGAGGATGGGCAGTTGCCTTATACATCAACCGAAACTTGTAAGTCATGGCTGATGACAAAATCCCTATGATAAGAGTCTCAACAACTTAAATAAGTTAAAGAACACTAAAAACCGTTGGCACGAAGGAAATATACACTTGTAACCATATATTTGAGCAAAGGTGATACTAAAAGCTCTAGCAATTACGATGACATTGGAAGGGAGTTACTAAGCAATTCTGGGATATGAAATGAGTAGTAGTGAAACCTATAATTTATGCTTGATGAAGTCCTTCATCACCCCGCAAATGAAAAACAACCCAAATTAAACACAGAGAGAGAGAGAGAGAGAGAGGAAGGCAAGAAACTTCATCGGAATACAATGGTCTTGGGTGGTGGCCTTCTACAGATTCAGCAGATTCTGGGGGTGGCTAAGAATTTGGCAGATTCTTGAGGTTCCTTGCAACAAGGATGGAGAATGAGAAAGAGAAAGCACAGGGAAACTTGCCGAATAAAGAGAAGGCGTTTGAATCCTTGTTTCAGTCGTAGATCTGGCTAAGAGAAGGAGAAAGGCGCAGAGACAGAGACGACTAAAGATCCAATAGGGTCTTTGCAAAAAAGAAAACTCAAAAAGTGCTCTTTTATCCATTGGTTTTGTTTTTTTGGTATAAAATCCGGTATTTTCATGTTTAATGTTTATTATGTGTTTAAATGATGTGTCAATATCTTGTTGGAGGTTGCAAAAGTTGAGTTTTACAGTCCATCCGTATCATAGGCCAAGGGGGCTCTCTATCCAATAATAATATTGTGCAACAATGTCATTGCGAGAGTAATTTATGCTAACTTTAGATGCCAAAACACATTTGGATAAGGCAAGAGGAAAATTTCTATTCTTTTGTCCTTTATCTAATTAATGCTAGTATTCAGAATCAGTATACATCTCCGCATGACAAAGACTAAACTATGTTTATTTTGATTATACACAAAGTTAACTTCTGTTCGAGAAACTTTGAAATAAATACACAGCTAGTACTACGAAAGTGAAGGCGAAACAAAGCAGTAGTTGTGCTGTGTACCTCGGCGGCGAGTTGTTTGAATTAAGTTTGGTCGGTGGGTGATGGCAATGTTCCCCTCCCTACTATTTCATCGATAAATTGTTCAAAATGTTTTTGCGACGTCTTTTTGACTGTACGGAGCAAAGTTGCTTTATGTCCTTTATAAGTTATCACGTTACCATCTCTCAACAACCTGACCTCGTTGAATTTGCACTTTTACGTGTTTGGTTTAATTGATCAAGTTGTCTCTTAATTAGCAAGTTTACTCTTTAAAAGCCGGAGGGCTAGGCTGGCAGTTAGCTTTTCCCACCTATATTGCTTCGATTTGTGAAGTTTAACCAACACAAACAGTCTATCATAATAACACCAACAATAACAAACAAAAGAAACCAGAAACATTAAGATGTATCATGTACGTAACTTTCTTCTTCGATCATCATTTCTTTGCTCCATGAAACAAATAATAATAAATAAAAAATAACAATTTTAATATGGCTCTTCATTCATTCGGATTGCTTGTCATTTAAGTTGAAATCCTTTTCTCTGCTTGAGCATCACATCAGATTTCAGAGTCTCTCTCTCTCTCTCTCTCTCTCTCTCCATCTGTAACCAATAACCATTCGTTCTTTATATGTGTATATAAATAAAGCAGCCTGCCCATTCTTTCTCCATATTCAAACCAAAGATTCAACTCTAATTTTCTTAGTTTCACTAATATATATCAATCAAAGAGCTCTTTGCCATCCCTTTCAAATTTCCAAGGATGGTGGCTAATGTTGTTGCATATCTGATCGTCTTTACTGCAATCTCCAGTACCGTTGCATCTGATCCTGACACCCTTCAGGATATCTGCGTTGCTGTTCCCTCTTCAGGTATAATAATATGTTGATTTGGTAGCCTCGACTGAATGAAAACATGGAGCTTTTTTGTTTTCAACTGCTAAGACCAAATCATTGGACTGACTTGTTTTCTTATTATATATGTAATAGGGTTAAAGGTAAACGGGTTTGCATGCAAGCAGGAGGCAAATGTTACGGCAGCTGATTTCTTCTTCGACGGCTTGGCTAAGCCAGGAGTAGTTAACAACTCAGTTGGGTCAATTGTAACAGCGGCCAACGTGGACAAGATTCCAGGTCTCAACACCCTGGGGGTGTCACTGGCGCGCATTGACTATGCACCTGGTGGGCTTAACCCTCCTCACACGCACCCGCGTGCCACAGAGATTGTATTCGTGCTTGATGGCGAATTGGACGTAGGCTTCATCACTACAGCAAACAAGCTCATCTCCAAAACAATCAAGAAAGGTGAAATCTTCGTGTTCCCAAAGGCTCTCGTTCATTTTCAGAAGAACAACGGCGACAAGGCCGCCGCTGTGATCTCCGCCTTCAATAGCCAATTGCCTGGCACCCAATCCATTGCTGCAACACTTTTCACGGCGACACCCTCCGTCCCAGACGATGTGTTGACAAAAGCCTTTCAGGTTGGTACCAAAGAGATTGACAAAATCAAGTCGAAGCTTGCTCCCAAGAAGAATTAAGTCAAATTATATAAGCTGCAGAGAGCTTATAATTTCCCTGGGGAAGTAATGTTTGGGTCTTTTTTTTTTGGTACTTTAAGAATAAAAAATGTAATTTTTTTTTTTTTTTTTTTTTATGAAGAGAAGAATAAAAAATATAATTTAAAACCGAGAATTTGGCGACTTTCTTCTGGTATGCCAATATAAATTTTTTTCTTTTCTTCTTCTATTCAAATAAGGGAAAAATGGGGAAAGGAGAATCTGGTCAGCCAATAGTTGTTAATTATTTGCGGTATAATACGTGATTAGACATGGATACGTACAGCACTTGTAAATTCATAATATGAATTTTGTGGGTGATTAGTTGGATAATAATAATAAACCAGTGAAGTTTGGTACAACAATTTGGAATGAAAATGACTTTGGCCATCTTTTATGCTAACAAAATAAATTTATATAATTGTATGGATAGTGGTTGTGGTTAAAACATAAATTTCATGGTAGGGTAGGGGAGGTAAAGTGGAACTGCATTTTGGTGTTTAAGTTTAGAAAACTCCAAAGCTAATAGAGAACCCACAAATCTCAATGAATGGCTAGTGACTACTCCCAAAATAAAATAAAATAAAATAAAATAAAATAATAAATATCCAAACGGTGGAAAGGTATGCGTTTTGAGGGAAGTGCCAGAAACGGTGCGTTCTAGTAGGGCACGCCCGCACGCGTAATCGTGAATATGTGCACTCGAAAAAAGGGGCAAATCCTCCCTCGGGCCTCGACTTGGAAGAGCGGAATCTGAGTCTGAGAGGAAGAAGTGAGGACTTTTTGGATATTTACATATATATATATATATATATATATATATATATATATATATATATATATATATATATATTAATTGAGGGTCGGGGTTTGCCTGAGTTCGATGGAGCTGCAGAGGAAGAAGAATTTCAGGAAGAGAAGGGCAGAGGAAGGAGCAGAAGGGGAGGGAGACCCTCATGTCATATCCGACGACGAACAAGAAAGGAGGTATAGGGTTTCTTTCCAATTTATAATTTGGATTTTATTACTAGATTATTCCTTTCAATGATTCGTTGGATTTTATCACTAACTCTAGTTAGAGAGAATAGGATGACACTGGAGGAGGTGAAATTCCTGCAGAAACAGAGGGAGAGGAAGTCAGGGATCCCTGCAGTTTCTATTAATGCATCATCGTCATCGTCTTCAAAAACAACGGGCGCTCCAGGTGTAGGGTTTGGGGTTGGCTTTGCTAAAGTCGGCGGCCATCGTGACAGTGCTAAGAACGACGCTGCCGGTGCTCCTGACGCCGAGAAGGAAGACTTGGTTCTCCACGACAACTTCGCCCAGGAAACTGCTGTCATGGTTGAAGATCCCAATATGTATGTCATCTCATCTCGTCTCTTCTCTTCTCTTCCAGTTATATATATATTTATAATCTTGTATGAGTACTATGAACGCTCAAATGCTGCCACTTTTTTTTAAAAAAATTTAATCTAAATTTGAATTTGCATAGGCTAAAGTACGTTGAACAAGAATTGGCCAAGAAGAGGGGCAGGAAAATTGATCCGACAGACCAAGTTGAGAACGACTTAAAGCGTGCTGAAGATGAATTATACAAAATCCCTGACCATCTGAAGGTGACTCATTCATTGTCTTCCATCTTCTCTGTACTTTCCTTAGTCCAAAATGTTCCCCTTCCATGCTATGGTTGGCGTACGGCTGTCACATAGTTGACAACATCTAATATTACTCCAAGAAACAAGTCAGTGGATAAATATTTAGACTTATGAATGTTTTTACTACTTTATTTGCTCTACTTATTTATGGACCAAAAGCACGTGGACATATGCACTGGGCCAAACTAGACATAACGAAGCATGTATGTATATCTCATTTACTAGGATTAGCTACCAGATTCCTCTCCTTGCCTTTCTCATTGCCTTGCCCTATTCTTTCCTGGCAGGTGAAGAGACGAAACTCAGAAGAAAGCTCTACTCAGTGGACCACTGGAATCGCTGAGGTTCAGCTTCCTATTGAGTATGCCCAATTTCCTTTCCTTCTCCACAGGATATGTATTATCATTATTTTCTATCATCTGTCTGCCCATTTTTGTATATTTCCAATGCTACTTTTGATCTCTATTTTCCTTAACAAGACTGGTCTATTGGCCTTGAGGTGCGTTACTGCCATCATGAGACAGTCATGATTATAACCACATGCATAAAGAAAGAGATTACTATAGCCCTGTTCAATTGTCAATTGGATTTCTTTCTTTGTTTTGAACGGTTGCAGATACAAGTTGAGAAATATCGAGGAAACAGAGGCTGCCAAAAAGATTCTGCAAGAGAGGAGGCTCATGGGTCGGACGAAATCAGAATTTACCATTCCATCAAGTTACAGTGCTGATTATTTCCAACGTGGCAGGGATTATGCTGAAAAACTAAGAAGAGGTTGCTTATCTTTGCTTCTTTTATCTCTTCTTTCTTATTTTTGTGGGCCGTTCAAATGGTAGCAAATCCTGCCAGTTTTAGTGTCTGTTTAGTTTAGCGGTTTCAAAACACTTAAAAAAAAAATTACGATTTCCAAACATAGTTAATGAAAACGTAATTTTTAAAAACGTATTTTAGTGTTTGGTAAATTTGCAGTTTAGCCTTCAAAATTGTGCTTTTTTTTAAAATGCATCCCCTTACCTATGATTTGAAAATGTGATTTTTTTTTTTAAAAAAATTTATTATTATTATTTTTTTCATATTTTCAACCGTCATTTTTTTCAAATATATTCTCAAGTAGGACACTTTCCATGATTTTTGTTTAAAAATACACTTTTGACCTGCGAAGGGGCAAACGGACTATCAATTATATGAGTACATTACCTTTGATTGACTTCCCACAAAACTAGGGAGGTGAAAGGCCAGGTTAGTCTGGATTGGTTTGGTTTGTAAGTGTCAACCTTTTATTCAACTTTTCTGTATTGTATCTGTTTTATAAGTCTGCAGTTTTATTTGGGCCTTTTACCTTGTTATTCTTTTGAACCATTTACCTTTTTCTGACAACAAATGGGAAATCCGCAGAACATCCTGAGCTGTACAAAGACAGAAGTGTACAGGATGATGGCGCTGGATCCAAACAAAATGAGACTGGCACAGATGCAGCAGGACAAAGGCAAGCTGCAACAGATCAGTTCATGCTAGAGCGCTTTCGCAAACGAGAACGCCACCGTGTGATGCGGAGATAACTTGCACTTGATTCTTGTCACAATTGCAGCTATAGCTAAGTTGCGAGAATGGTTTTTGTACTGATTTGTGTCCTATGACATGTCATTTATGCTACATTTGCAGCTCCCGGTTGTTAAATTAAGTGACACATTACACTTGTTGCTGCAGAAATTGTTGGTACCATTAATCTTTTGATATGCTAAGTTACTAACTGAACATTATTTGAGTAGATCTACGTACTTGTATTATGCAGATGTCAACTGATGGGTCCAACTCCTGTTTTAACAAACAAAAAAGTATATTGGAAAAACTTTACTTACCACCTCCTCTGATATTTCACTACTTTTGCAATCATACTCTTAAACTTTAAAAATTATCAATTTATGGTTATTATTTTTCAATTTTTTGCATTATCAACCCTCGAGTCTAAATTCAACGTTAATGCATAATGCTTTTGTACATTGATCTGGATCCCTATTTTCTAGTTTTTCCAGTTTACGATGGAGAGATGCATTCTTGCCAAAGGATTTGCAGTATTTGCTTTAGCGTTAAGGTTAGTCAGCAAGATTTTTAAGGTACTTATATAGGTGTTTTGAGACAGGTAAGTGGTAAGCATCCACAATGTCCGTTTGCTTCGAATCTCCATGCATTGCAATTTGTGCTGTGCTGTTGTCTGGATGTTTACTGTGGGTTGCTTGCATGAGGAAGGTTTTATCTACTAGGATGAAATCGCTGCTACTTGCTTACTTGCTACATATGGAACCTAATTAATTAAGAAGCCCTGAAAACCAGTTGTTTCTGTATCTCAACTTCTCAAGTCAAACATTGTGCTTGTGGGTTTGTTTTGTGATCTTTTCTGCTTTTCGACATCTTATTGGTGGCATACTAAATGGTCTTGAAGGTCAATATGTGATTCATCCTTCTATATAATAGATAGACCATCTATTTCCACTAATGCTCCGTTTGTTTGGTGCAACTGAAAATTATGGTCAACAAGAAAATATTTTCAATTTAACCGTAAAAATCTCTTTAATTTTTGAAAAACGATTTACAGTTTTCACGTTTTTTAGATTTAAACTTTTATTTCTTGAACGTACATATGTGAGAATCCGTCACCGCCGGGCATTGAAATTTGTTGATAGCTCGAATCTACTGCCATATTTTGGCCTCCATCGCTGGAATCCTGCCGGCCAGTGATAGAATCTTGTCATCGGTGGTTTCGTTGAAAATATTTTACGTCGGAAAACATTTTACGTTAAAACAAAAAGAGCATAAGACAGTAATTTCAAGGTCGATTTCAAGATGAACTTTATAGAAGTAAATGTCTCGCCTTTAAATCCAATCTTAATGCAGAATAACCTAAAATTTAATTGAAGGGGGGGTAAATATAACAAAATAATTAGAGCAATAACAATAAGAATAATAATAACTCTGGCAGAGAAAAAGATGAATAATATCGTTCTCTTTGTTGATTCATCTTTACCGGTTAAAAAATATAAAAGCAGAATCTTCAGATTTATGAATATGAACATATTATATTATATTTAGTCCACGCTTCTCGGCTTACATAATATTTTGCCTAGCATGTTGGGTTGAGCCACGTACAACTCGAAAATAATACAGAAAAAATTACGCTAGAAACCATATAAGGAATATTGATGGGCAATGAATGCCACGTCAGTAGAGTGTGATCCAAAACCAAAGAGGAAAAATGATTTAGAATTGAACATCGCTCTTGAAGGACTGGCCAAACTTCCAATCAGAAGGCACCAGGTCTAGAGCCTCGCGGATTTCTCCATCGCTGGTTTGGACTCTAAAGGACAAGCTCTGGCCATTGAGATAACGTAGACTCTGCCAATTGGCACCCCAATTTCTTGACATGGTTTCCCATTGATCTGAGTCGGATGCTTTGATCCAAACATTAGAGATATCTCCAGCTCCCCCTACATTGGATATGAGCACTAGTTCGAAGTAATTTCCCCCGTTGATGGTAAATCTAATGCCTCCATTACTCTTGCATCCAACTCTGGTGAATTAAAATTTATGTCGTACAATAAATACGTATGCATATTGCATGGCATAGGTATAGTAGTAGAAAGACCAAAAAGCATGTGATAAACAAAGGTAAACATAGAAGGGATAATTCCATAAAAGAGTATCGAATTATACGCCGTTTTGAGATAATGGTATAATGGGTATTGAACTAACAAACTTCTTAAATTAGAGTATTTACGTTTCCAAACGTCTCACTTAAGGGTACTCCGTTAGGATTTGCTATTAAATCCTGCCAAAATTTTCAAAATACCCATTTGTTTTTTAAAAAAAATTATAATTTTTTTTTTCAAAGATTTAGGCATGAGTATTTTTGTAAATTCTGACCAACACCTAAATCTTAGCATTTTTTTTTTTTTTTTTTTTTTTTAAAAAAAAGATAAGTATTTTGGGTACTCCATTAGGATTTAACAGCAAATCCTAACGAATTACCTTTAAGTGAGACGTTTAGAAACCCCAATTTGAGATGTTTCCTCGTTCATTACTTTTATCTAAAAACGGCGTATAATTTGATATCCTTTTATAAAATTATCCCAACATAAAAAGACCAATTAGGCCGGCAATTAGCAGATAATCAAGAATGATAAACAAATTAAAATTAAGTTAGTTATTATAACTATAGCATACTTCCTATACTGAACAGGTACAATTCCAGCCCTGTAAATGGCAATTGTCTCAAATGCAGGTTGAGACATGTCGAAGTGTGGTCGAGGAGGATTGCACCAACCACCATCATCACTAGGGAGATCATAGTTTGGAGGACAATAGTTTGTAGCCGTAATTTTAATAGAAGTACCCTTGAGGCACCATTGGGAATCCTGGTTCGCGTCACACGCTATCTCATAGCACCCACCACATGACTTGCCATCGTTGAACAAAGCTGTGCTAAGAGCTGCCGTTTTGATGCCATAACCATCGGTGTTGAGGTCTCCATAACCACAGGCACCCCCTAATAATTAAAGAGAACCAATCGTCGATCACCAAATCAGCTCTTATATATATATATATCTCTCCATGCATGTTGTGGAAAAAACAATTTCTAGTGTTGCTAATAATTAAGCTCTAAAACGGGAAACAGGAAGCAAAAAGTTGCACTTACCCATCGTTCCTGAAGCATCACTTCCTCCATAAAAAGTTGCATGGGCTTGTTGCCAATCAGCCAATGCTACTCTAAATTTTGTGGTGAATAACCCCAGAAACAATATAAAACTAGTGAATACATGGATCTCTTCCATTCTCTCTCTCTCTCTCTCTCTCTCTCTCTCAAAGAAGCACCTGCTTAATTTGATGCTGAAGATGGCGAGTCGATCCCCAATTATTTATAATAATATATAGCTATTAAGGGAATTAGGATAGCTGATAAGAATTAGTCGTACGCAAAAACCTTTTCCTCAATTTAGAGAATTAAACTACTTTTTGCTCTCCTATATAAATGCACTTCACAATAGCTTCATTTATCATTTTCTTATACCGGCCATTTGAATATTCTTCCTTTTCTTAAGTAATTCTAGAAGTCACTTTTATAGTAATTCTATAAGTCTTTCTTATGTTCCTCAAAAAATGAGGTAACTTTTAAAATCACAATTTGATCAAATCAATCTCAATAGACAATAGTGACGATCAATCACAAGCCTAATTGAAATTTTAAAAGCTACATTATTATTAGAGGGACACAAAAATGACATAAAAGAGACTTCTAGCATTACTTTATTTTTCTATACCATTTAATTATTCTTTAAATTAAATGTTAGGAAAAAGAAAGACGAAAGACGAAAGAGAAATTATTTAAATATTGTTTTAAATAACTATTAGAGAAATGAGAGAGAAAAAAAGAAAGTTTTTTATATTAAAATAATGTTAAAGGAACCACTTTTACTCCCTTAAATTAATGGTACAACTTTTAGTTTCTTTTGTGTTTTCTTAATTAATTTTGTGAACAATAAGAGAATTTGATTCAATAAGCTTTTTAAATTTTACATCTTACATCTAAAAATTAAAATAAGATTTAGAAAAACTGATGCTAATGATTATGATTACAAATGTGCCAACTGAAAACAACCGATCGGAAGTCTTTAGTACATGATTAGACATGCACTAGAATTAACTAATTAATACAGTTGAGGATTATCCGTGGTACGTCAATAGTACCGTTTACGAGCAAAATGCAAATTTCCAGACATGGATTAATTATTTCTTCTTCTTCTTTCTGGTTACAAGCTAGCTTGTACTTCAAGCTTGAATTCTGTGATTTAAAATTCTGTTTACCTAAGTACTATACCTTCATATGAAATACATAGAATAGAAGACTTGACTACTGAAAATCAAAGTCAATTGAACGAAAGAAAGTCAGAATTTATATTTTAATCTTTTTTATTTTTTATTTTTTAATTTTTTAATTTGTGATTGCCGTAACATGCAATTGCTAATGCACAAGCAACTGCCGTGACTTCTTTATCAAGATCGAAATTACGTCTTAAATAAAGGAATAAAATGCATCTATATAGTGTAAACATAATTTTCCCATGTGTAGAGTGCCATATATTGTGGCATGTCTTGTGGGACTTCCACCCTTATGGCACATGGGTGATGCCATCTGTGATGATCTCCCTGCAGGCACCGTCACTCATGGGGCACAAAGGAATTAAGTGCCAAAGGAAGATTTTTGAAATCCAATATTTGTCTTTATTCCTTATATGCAAGTTGCATTGATGCCGAAAATTAGGTTGAAAAATGCTACACACATTCCTACTTTTACATTTTCAAGTGTATATTGCCTGACATGACAGTGAAAAATTATTTTTGAATTCAAAATTCAATAGTGATCTATCTAAAATTTAATAATGTTTTTTACTACCACCGTAGAAAGTATATACTTAAGAGTGTGTGTTATATTTACCTATTTGTAATTATTAGGTATGTGATAATTAACTAGTGTTTTTCTAATAAAATTAAAGTAAGAACCACAAGATGGGTTGTTATCTTTTTCTTTCTTCCTTTGTTTGTTTGTTTGTTTGTTTGTGGGAGGGAGGGGGGCTAAGAAATCAAACCAATCAAGGGGGTCAAAGGAAAGACCAATATGAAGGTATTGTTAACAAACTAAGACCTAACTATATCATCATGAGCAGCAACGGGGAAAGAATTAGAAATGGGCATAAAGACCGGTCCAAACAAAGTTCTGACCTAAAGGTTAAGACAAGAGGCCGCAGTTAGGAATTGAGGCCAAAATCTTCACCAAGAGGTTGTGGCCTGTGGGGTCCCCCACAAGGTAGGGAGGAGGGACACTTTAATGCGGATGAAAAAGGGAGTGATAGACGAGAGTCTACTCTATAACCAAACTTTTCGAGAAGAACACCACATGGATGTCACGAGTCAAACCAGAGATGTATTTTGCTGCCAGTCCTCACATCCTATTTCAGAAAATATGGCTTCTACTCTAAACTTCAGTAGCTTCAGCCAGCAGCATGAGTAGGATTGAGGAACACTGACTTTCCATAAACTTTGGCCTTTTAATAGAATTAAGTTTTAGGTTTAGGGTTAAGTCGGTATAAAAGTTGATCCAAGACATAAGAATTCATGTAAATGCAGTTCAGCATAAACCTAGTCGGAGTAAAACAAACATATTTTTTGATTCCGGCATAAGATGAAGGCAATATGTTAAGAACTGATTCAAAGGGCTACAATTTTATATATAACGAAAATGTTAATATTTACTAGGTCAAAATGGATTGTCAATAGAAGTTTAAAAATCTAAATAGAATGGCTCGGTTAGAGTCCTAATTGGTGGGGCGTCCGAATGATAAATTTTTACAATGAACCAAGAATTCAAAGGCAGGATCGTCTAGTTGCAAGAGCAATTTGATGGTTGTTCAAATGGAAGTGGATCAGAAGTCTTACAAAATAGACCGGTCAAACATCGTTCGAATGGGAGAAAGATCGTGCTAGGCAGAATTATTCGGTTGGACCCGCAGTCCGAACACTATTAGCAAGAAAATTGTGAAACCCTAACCGACTCAGCTTAAGAAGTCTTGTTTCCTCTCTTTCTATGTAAGACTCACATATCGTGACTTCCATACAATGAGAGACAATTTATTAGTTGTTTTGGAGAGGTTTCTCTTGTTCTTCAGCCTAAACATATAAAACCTTTCTTATGTTTTCTTGTTAGTCATTCAAACCACATAATAGCCTACAACCGCCAAAGTTCCAGTTTGAAGAAGGCCATAGATTCTGAAGCAATGCGATGGGAGGTGGACGTGTTGTTTGACAGGGTTACAAGATTGAATCTTTATAGTTACAAAAGTTTTGTAACTAAAAACAATTTACAACACAAATCTTCTATAGTGAATGTCTTTGAGGTTTGCTGACCTCTAAAGTAGTCTTACTTTTGAAGAGTTCTTCAAAATATTTTCATTTCATCACCAAACATTGGTTGATTTATTTTCTACTTATTTTGATTGTAGTGACTATCTCTGTGGTGATTGAATTGCTAACTGTTTGTTTGGTAAAATTGAGCTAATAACTACTTCGGGTATAAATCCGGAATTTCAATAAAGAAACAAATACTGAATCATTTGACAAATGGAAGAATTATCATTTATGATATCAATAATAGAATCAGAAGAAATAAGCAATAGTCATTAGAAATTTAGAATCTTGAAAACTTCAGGCCTTAAAAACAAAAGAGAAAAAAAAAATACTTAATATTTTCAGTTGATCTAAATCATATGCTACATTTAAGTGCTATAGTAATTACTATTGGCATTTGGCGGTACAGTCCAATGATACTTCTCTCATTTAGGAAGGAGTTCAACCCATATGGGTGCTTGGTTTGTGAGAATAAGGGCCATGACAAGTGAATGTCCAAGTATTAATTAATTAGCTAGTATTTCACTCATAGAAATACGCCACAGTCAGAGATAAAAGGCATCAATCATATTCTCCGCTTCAGCTCCTCAGAATCCCATTCACATGGAAGGAACAATTAAGGTTGGCAGAGGAAAGGGACGGGTATGTCTTTCTGTGATTAGTTGGCGATCAATGAAAAAAGAGGTATTAATAAAGCAGCAAGGGGTACTTCTTGCTTGGTATATATGCCTGCCATGCTTTAGGCCTTAGGAAAGTTTTTGAGATCTCAGTATAATCACCAACCAAGAGCTCCCACAGTGGCAACTGACATATACAGAGGAATTCGAGAGTTTTAAGAAAATAGACAGCTAGAGATGGGATATTGTGGGCATACCAAGGCAGATGGAGCCTCAATTAACTGTCCGAAGCAAACCTCAAGAAAATCCAAAACCATGAGAGGTAGAAGATCAGCTTAGTGGAGATCACATGCATACCATCTAAAGTTAAATCCTTGTCACAACTTGTGCATCACAGTGGACCAGCACTGCTTTTGCATTTACGTGAAGTTAAGAAACTTTCAAATACTCTTTTTCTGTAACTAATCCGTATACTAAAGAAATTCATACAGTATTGATCAGGCAGCAAATTGTTCAAACCAAAGTGCTTAAAGATCTTCTAACTTGATTTCATCCAACTGAGTGAACGTCCTTGCTCCTTGACAGAGTCTAGGAAAACCTGCTCAAAAGAACCTAACCATCAATTACTCCACAGTGTTAAACTGAAACAATGCCGAAATGATTTGCCAGATATTGATTAGTAGTATTCATACATTTATGAGTGGGGATGCATACAAACCAAGCCGCTCTAGACTCAAGTGAAGCTCAAATTTAACCGGTCTAGTTGCTTAAACTTGAGGAAAACATATTGAAGCCCAAGTTTAAAATGAATTGCAAAATGAGGTGGGTTCATTCAACCCGTAGCTTTGGCATGGTTTGTGAACATTAATGAAATTGACACCTACCTTAACTTGTTCCTCAACCTAAAGTATTCAATGTACAAGTATTATTTACTTACCAGACCACATTGTCTTACTTCTATAAATCTACTCGCTGGTATTATGACTCTACATGGATCATCCGTACATGCCTAAAACCAAGTTTCCTATTTTAAGTCATCTATGACAAGAGAATATAGCGCAGACCTTCTTACACATAAGATAAAAACAGCTTGAAATTTCAATGAGCTAAGATGTTCACGAGCTGCCCTACTGCCAACTAAGCCAAGTTGAAGTTGATCTGAGCTCAAACACTGTTGAAGTCCTACTCGGCCATTATGATAAATACTTGGCTGAGCATATCTCGGTTTGGTCTATTCACAGCCCCAAGATTTGGACATACTTTTGACTGAGTTTATCAATATAACATCATTGCAGCCCAAATAATCAGGCCTACTTCCAGTGAGAAATTCGTCGATGAAACAGAATGGAGATGTACAATATACGTTGCAAGCTTGCTAAAATAGAATGAACTCATTGGAAATTACCTTCAAGAGTCGATGTGAGCATTCTCTAGTAAGTATCGAGCATTATGTAGTAGAGCATTGGCCTCCTCATTCGAGGTATCAAGCAACCGCAGTTCTTTAATCTCGTCCTGCCATTTCTCAATTTGTTCCTTATGTATCCTACAGGCAGAAAATTTAGAGTAAAAAATAATCATATCATATATATATAAAAGCTGAGTTCCAACTTAGAGTTGGCATAGAATTAGGACACGTGGTATGAATCTATACTTTTTAAACATTGAACAGGTCATTTGAGTGAAAAACTGGTAATTTAAGTATATATAAAAGCCGAGTTCTTCCTTAGAATGGCATAGAATAGTGACACGTGGCATGAACCTATATTTTTTAGTGACTAAACCGGTCTTTTAAATAAAATTGAACCGGTCTATTTAATCTCTCTCTCTCTCTCTCTCTCTCTCTCTCTCTATTAATGATATAAGTATAACTCTTTGATATTTTTATATTTTTGGTTAAAATCTAAATATGTTTCCATTTTATTTGTGAAATTTGTGGTTGAACTATTCTTCATTTGAATATTTATGTGATTTTTTTTTTGTTCATTTGATTTTTCGAATGTTTAGAATTATATAGGATTGAAATATAATAGGTATCACATCAACATTAAAAAAAATTCCTGCTAATTTTCTATTTTATATTTTGATAATTAAAATCGTGGTTTTCTTCTTGCTATTTTTCTTCTTCATACTTATTTTCATTATAAACTACACCTATGGGAACAAATATTTTAACATGTTTTAATTTATATATGAATTAAACTAAAAATAAGGATCTTATGTATTAATTCATTTAAATGTTTTATGGAATATTTGTTTTTCTTTTATGTGATTTTTACGATTTTCACTTATTTTTTATAAGTGTTATTCTGCTTTTGAAAATCAAAAAAGACAAAATTTTATTTGATTATTATGCACAAAAGGAATATAAATGATTTTAAAACACTAAAGAGTTAATTAAGCATTAAATTTGAAATGTTTTTTTTTTAATGCTCAAAATTATAAGGATTTTATTTTTATTGAAACATATCATATCATATCATATCATATATATATATATAAAAGCCGAGTTTTTCCTTAGAATGACATAGAATAGTGACACGTGGCATGAACCCATACTTTTTAGTGACTAAACCGGTCATTTAAATACTGAACCGGTATTTTAAATAAAATTGAACCGGTCTATTTAATCTCTCCCCTCTCTCTTTCTCTCTCTCTCTCTCTCTTTTCTATTAATGATACAAGTAGCCCATCTCTCTCTCAATTAATGATATAAAAATGACTCTTTGGTATTTTTATATTTTTTGTTGAAATCTAAATATAACCGGTCTATTTAATCCCTCTCTCTCTCTCTCTCTCTCTCTATTAATGATACAAGTAGCCTCTCTCTCTCTCAATTAATGATATAAGTATGATTCTTTGGTATTTTTATATTTTTGGTTGAAATCTAAATATGTTTCCATTTTGTTTGTGAAATTTGTGATTGAATAATTCTTCATTTGAATGTTTATGAGATTTTGTTTTGTTCATTTGCTTTTTCGAATGTTCATAATTATATAGGATTGAAATATAATAGGTATCACACCAACATCAAAAAAAATTCCTACTAATTTTCTATTTTATTTTTTAATAATCAAAATCGTGGTTTTCTTCTTGCTATTTTTCTTTTTCATACTTATTTTCATTCTAAACTACACATATGTGAATAAATATTTTAACATGTTTTAATTTATATGAATTAAACTAAAAATAAGGGTCTTATGTATTAATTGATTTAAATCTTTTATGGGATATTTGTTTTTCTTTTATGTGATTTTTACGATTTTCACTTATTTTTTGTAAGTATTATTCTGCTTTTAAAAGTCAAAAAATGCAAAATTTTATTTGATTATTGTGAACAAAAGGAATATAAATGCTTTTAAAACACTAAAGAGTTAATTAAGCATTAAATTTGAAATTTTTTTTTTAATGTTCAAAATTATATGGATTTTATTTTTATTGAAACATATCATATCATATCATATCATATATAAAAGCCGATTTCTAACTTAGAGTTGTCCTAGAATTAGGACACGTGGCATGAATCCATACTTTTAAATATTGAACCGGCCATTTGAGTAAAAAACTGGTAATTTAAGTAAAATTAAACCGGTCTGTGTATTTCAAGTAAAATAAATGGTGCATTTAATATGACTAATTAACTATCTTATATTGAATAAAAAATGAATAGAAACGTATTCCTAATCAAATCTCTTCCATTGAATAAAAACATTTAATTTTGTTGTCATTAAATTCTCACTAATTTCTACCTCTCTCTTCCTTTAAGTAAAATCTTTTACTCTAACACTGCTTCCCCTCTCACTAAATGTCCGTTACAAACTAAACCTCAAAAAGTCAAATGTCAGTTTTTTTTTTTTTTTTTTCTGTGGGAAATGTCAAAAGTCACTCCAATATCTCTCTCTTTCTAAAATAAATATATGGAGAAATAATGGTTTCTAGCTATGCAAAACTGCAATGTTGTTTACATTACCGGAGAGTGGTGCTCAAAGCAAAGAAAGCAAAGTTTTTGTTATTATTGGAACCTTTTTGTTTATAATACTGCTATAACCTCTCTTTTTTTAGTTTGTCTTTCAAGTTTGTCGAGGTTGTGTTCAATAGAATTGTAAATAATATGTTTGTATTTATTTTATGTGCTTCTGTTTTTCTGATTTGATTTTCTATCCTTATTTTTGCATTGATAATTTATATTATTTTTTTATTTTTGTTGAAAAAGTATTTTCTTTTACGCTATATATAAGAATGATGGTCGAATTAAAAAATATCTATCTGACCGTAGTTTCTTCCTATACTTACAAATTTCTTTGGAACTGGAAAAAGTATATAAAAAAATAGTTATTTTCTATTATATTAGTGGTTATCATTTTTTTTTACTTTATTTTCTATGATTTTGTTCTTTCTTTACATTTTTTTTTGTCCCTATTTCCTAATTTATATTATTTTTTTGTTCAAATTGCTTTTTTCTTTTTCCTTTTCTAAATTTTACATTGAATTCAAGGAAACCATGGAGAGAGAGAGTTTACATTAATTATTGTTTTGAGTACGAGGTATGACGATTTTTTAATTTACATTGTTCACTGATTTTTTTTTCCCTGTATAATACACATTGTTAACGTGCTTAATTGATAGACAATATTGATTTTCAAGATTTCATATGAATCGAAAAAGTATATGGAAAAGAAAACTCTAATTTATTCTATAAGTATTTTTTATTTTTCATTTTTTGTCTATATTTTCTATGGTTCTCTTATTTCATTTCCTCTCTTCTTCTTTTTTTCTTTATTTTTTTATGTAATTAATATATTATTTTTCATTCAAATTACTTATTTTATCTTTTGTAAATTTTACATTAAATTCAAAAAAATGATGGTGAGAGAGAGTTTCCTATGGTTGTTTTTTGTACGGGGTATGATGATTTTTTAGCGTATTATGTTTATTGAGTAGTTTTTTTATTACTTTGTGTAATACAAAAAAGATAACACTATTATATGGACAGAAATTTCCTACAAACCGGTTTGTAGGAAATTTCTTACAATCCACATATAAGATTGACATGTGTCATTTGAAATGTGAGAAACATATGTTATTTAAATAGCATGTACTTCATAAATGCTTTTTTAATAGTAATAATAAAAAAACATGTGCTTCTCACATGTTTAAAGAATACATGTATTTTTTAAATGTGAGTTGTAGAAAATTTCCTATAAACCAGTTTATAAGAAATTTTTGTCCCTATTATATTATATTAGTGTTTTTCAGTTTTCATTTTTTATGTATATTTTCTATGCTTCTCTTCTTCCCTTTTTTTTTTTTTTTTTTTTTTTATTATTTTATGAAACTGAATTATAAGGAAGAAACCCGCGCATAGCACGGGTTACGAGCTAGTATATATAAAAGCTGAGTTCCAACTTAGAGTTGGCATAGAATTAGGACACGTGGTATGAATCCATACTTTTTAAATATTGAACCGGTCATTTGAGTGAAAAACTGGTAATTTAAGTAAAACTAAATCGGCCTGTGTATTTCAAGTAAAATAAACGGTGAAGAAGATAAAATTGAACTGCTCCATATATTTCAAGTGAAATAAACGGTGTGTTTAATATTCCTAATCAAATCTCTTCCATTGAATAGAAAATGAATAGAAACATTTAATTTTGTTGTCATTAAATTCTCACTAATTTCTACCTCTCTCTCTCTCTTCCTTTAAGTAAAATCTTTTACTCCAACACCGCTTCCCCTCCCACTAAATATCGGTTACAAACTGAACCTCAAAGAGTCAAACGTCAGTTTTTTTTTTCTTTAGGAAATGTCAAAAGTCACTCTAATATCTCTCGCTTTTTCAAATAAATATATGGAGAAGTAATGGTTTGTGGCTATGCAAAACTGCAATGTTGTTTACATTATCGGAGAGTGGTGCTCAACGCAAAGAGAGCAAAGTTTTTGCTATAAATGCTCAAATAAAAAAAAGGTAAAATTTTATTTGATTATTGTGCACGAAATGAATATAAATGCTTTTAAAACACTAAAGAGTTAATTAAGCATTAAATTTGAATTTTTTTTTTAATGCTCAAAATTATATGGATTTTATTTTTATTAAAACATATCATATATATATATATATATATATATATATATATATATATATATATATATATATATATATATATAAAAGCCGAGTTTCAACTTAGAGTTGGCACAGAGTTAGGATACGTGGTATGAATCCATACTTTTTAAACATTGAATCGGTCATTTGAGTAAAAAACTGGTAATTTAAGTAAAACTAAACTGGTCTGTGTATTTCAAGTAAAATAAAGGATGCATTTAATATGACTAATTAACTCTCTTATATTGAATAAAAAATGAATAGAAACGTCAATTTTTTTTGTCATTAAATTCTCACTAATTTCTACATCTTTCTATTCCTTTAAGTAGATCTAGAAAAAAAGAAAAAAAAAAAAAAAGAAGGTAAAATTGAATTGCTTCATGTATTTCAAGTGAAATAAACGTGCGTTTAATATTCCTAATCAAATCTCTTCCATTGAATTGAAACATTTAATTTTATTGTCATTAAATTCTCACTAATTTCTACCTCTCTCTCTTTCTTTAAGTAAAATCTTTTACTACAACACCGCTTCCCCTCCCACTAAATATCCGTTACAAACTAAACCTCAAAGACTCAAACGTCAGTTTTTTTTTTATTCTTTAGGAAATATCAAAAGTCACTCTAATATCTCTCGCTTTTTCAAATAAATATATGGAGAAGTAATGGTTTGTGGCTATGTAAAACTGTAATGTTGTTTACATTACTGGAGAGTGGTGCTCAAAGCAAAGAGAGGAAAGTTTTTGCTATTGTTGAAACCTTTTTGTTTGTAATACTGCTATAGCTTCTTTTTTTTTTTTTTTTTTTAGTTTGCCTTTCAAGTTTATTGGGGTTGTGTTCAATAGAATTGTAAATAATATGTTTGTATTTATTTTATGTGTTTTTGTTTTTCTGATTTGATTTTCTATCCTTATTTTTGCATTGATAATTTATATTATTTTTGTTGAAGAAGTAGTTTCTTTTACGCTATATATAAGAATTAATGATGGTCGAATTAAAAAATATCTATTTGAACGTAGTTTCTACCTATACCTATAAATTTCTTTGGAACTGGAAAAAATATATAAAAAAATAGTTATTTTCTATTATATTAGTGGTTATCATTTTACATTTTTTTTTTTACTTTATTTTCTATGATTTTGTTTTTTCTTTACATTTTTTTTTGTCCCTATTTCCTAATTTATATTATGTTTTTGTTCAAATTGCTTTTTTTTTTTTCTTTTTTTTCTTTTTTTTTTTTTTTCTAAATTTTACATTGAATTCAAGGAAACTATGGAGAGAGAGAGTTTACATTAATTGTTGTTTTGAGTTCGAGGTATGACGATTTTTTAATTTACATTGTTCACTGATTTTTTTTTCTCTGTATAATGCACATTGTTAATGTGCTTAATTGATAGACAATATTGATTTTCAAGGTTTCATATGAATCAGAAAAGCATATGAGAAAGAAAACTCTACTTTATTCTATTAGTATTTTTTATTTTTTACTTTTTGTCTATATTTTCTATGGTTCTCTTATTTCGTTTCCTCTCTTTTTTTTTTTTTTTTTTTTTTTTTTTTTTATGTAATTAATATATTATTTTTCATTCAAATTGCTTATTTTATCTTTTGTAAATTTTACACTAAATTCAAGAAAATAATGGTGAGAGAGAGTTTCCTATGATTGTTTTTTGTACGGGGTATGATGATTTTTTTAGCGTATTATGTTTATTGAATAGTTTTTTATTACTTTGTGTACTACAAAAAAGATAACACTATTATATGGACATAAATTTCCTACAAATCGGTTTATAGAAAATTTCTTACAATCCACATATAAGATTGACATGTGTCCTTTGGCATGTGAGAGGCATATATTATTTAAATAATAAATGCTTTTTTAATAGCATTAATAAAATAACATGTGCTTCTCACATGTTTAAAGGATACGTGTATTTTTTAAATGTGAGTTTTAGAAAATTTCCTACAAACCAGTTTATAAGAAATTTTTGTCCCTATTATATTATATTAGTATTTTTCAGTTTTCATTTTTTATCTATATTTTCTATGCTTCTCTTCTTCCATTTTTATTATTATTATTATTATTATTATTATTATTATTATTATTATAAAATTAAATTATAAGGAAGAATCCCGTGCATAGCACGGGTTATGAGCTAGTATATATATAAAAACCGAGTTCTTCCTTAGTATGACATAGAATAGTGACACGTGGCAACTCATATTTTTTAGTAACTAAACCGGTCATTTAAATACCGAACCGGTCATTTAAATAAAATTGAACCGGTCTATTTAATCTCTCTCTCTCTCTCTATTAATGATACAAGTAGCATCTCTCTCTCAATTAATGATATAAGTATGACTCTTTGGTATTTTTATATTTTTGGTTGAAATCTAAATATGTTTCCTATTTTGTTTGTGAAATTTGTGGTTGAACAATTCTTCATTTGAATATTTATGAGATTTTTTTTTTGTTCATTTGCTTTTTCGAATGTTCAGAATTATATAGGATTGAAATATAATAGGTATCACATCGACATTAAAAAAAATTCCTGCTAATTTTCTATTTTATATTTTGATAATTAAAATCGTGGTTTTTTTTTTGCTATTTTTCTTCTTCATACTTATTTTCATTATAAACTACACCTATGGGAACAAATAGTTTAACATGTTTTAATTTATATATGAATTAAACTAAAAATAGGGGTCTTATTTATTAATTCATTTAATTGTTTTATGGGATATATGTTTTTCTTTTATGTGATTTTTATGATTTTCACTTATTTTTTGTAAGTGTTATTCTGCTTTTAAAAATAAAAAAGGCAAAATTTTATTTGATTATTGTGCACAAAAGGAATATAAATGCTTTTAAAATACTAAAGAGTTAATTAAGCATTAAATTTGATTTTTTTTTTTAATTCTCAAAATTATATGGATTTTATTTTTATTGAAACATATCATATCATATATATATATAAAAGCTGAGTTCCAACTTAGAATTGGCATAGAATTAGGACACGTGGTAAGAATCCATACTTTTAAAATATTGAACCGGTCATTTGAGTGAAAAACTGGTAATTTAAGTAAAACTAAACTGGTCTGTGTATTTCAAGTAAAATAAACGGTGCATTTAATATGACTAATTAATTCTCTTATATTGAATAAAAAATGAATAGAAATGTCAAATATTTTTTTGTCATTAAATTCTCACTAATTTCTATCTCTTTCTATTCCTTTAAGTAAATCTGGAAAAAAAAAAAAAAAAAAGGAGGTAAAATTGAACTACTCCATGTATTTCAAGTGAAATAAACAGTGTGTTTAATATTCCTAATCAAATCTCTTATATTGAATAAAAAATGAATAGAAACATTTAATTTTGTTGTCATTAAATTCTCACTAATTTCTACATCTCTCTCTTCTTTTAAGTAAAATCTTTTACTCCAACACCGCTTTCCCTCCCACTAAATATCTGTTACAAGCTAAATCTCAAAGTATCAAACGTCAGTTTTTTTTTTTTTTCTTTAAGAAATGTCAAAAGTCACTCTAATATCTCTCGCTTTCTCAAATAAATATATAGAGAAGTAATGGTTTGTGGCTATGCAAAACTGCAATGTCTAAAAGCAAAGAGAATAAAGTTTTTAAAATTTTATTTGATTATTGTGCACAAAAAGAATATAAATGCTTTTAAAACACTAAAGAGTTAATCAAACAATAAATTTGATTTTTTTTTTTAATGCTCAAAATTATATAGATTTTATTTTTATTGAGACATATCATATATATATATATATATATATATATATATATATATATATATATATATAAAAGCCGAGTTCCAACTTAGAGTTGTCATAGAATTAGGACACGTGGTATGAATCCATACTTTTTAAACATTGAACCGGTCATTTGAATAAAAAACTGGTAATTTAAGTAAAATTAAACCGGTCTGTGTATTTCAAGTAAAATAAACGGTGCATTTAATATGACTAATTAACTCCTTTATATTGAATAAAATATGAATAGAAACGTCAAATTTTTTTTGTCATTAAATTCTCACTAATTTCTACCTCTTTCTATTCCTTTAAGTAAACCTAGAAAAAAAAAAAAAAGAAAAAAAAAAGAAGAAGGTAAAATTGAATTGCTCCATGTATTTCAAGTGAAATAAACGGTGCGTTTAATATTCTTAATCAAATATCTTCCATTGAATAGAAAATGAATTGAAACATTTAATTTTGTTGTTATTAAATTCTCACTAATTTATACCTCTCTCTCTTCTTTTAAGTAAAATCTTTTACTCCAACACCGCTTCCCTCCCACTAAATATCCGTTACAAACTAAACCTCAAAGAGTCAAACGTCAGTTTTTTTTTTTTTTTTTTTTTTTTTTTTTTTTTTTTTCTTTAGGAAATGTCAAAAATCACTCTAATATCTCTCGCTTTCTTAAATAAATATATGGAGAAGTAATGGTTTGTGGCTATGCAAAACTGCAATGTTGTTTACATTATCGGAGAGTGATGCTCAAAGCAAAGAGAGAAAAGTTTTTGCTATTGTTGGAACCTTTTTGTTTGTAATACTGCTATAACCTTTTTTTTTTTTTTAGTTTGCCTTTCAAGTTTGTTGGGGCTGTGTTCAATAGAATTGTAAATAATATGTTTGTATTTATTTTATGTGTTTCTGTTTTTCTGATTTGATTTTCTATCCTTCTTTTTGCATTGATAATTTATATTATTTTTTTATTTTTGTTGAAGAACTAGTTTCTTTTACGCTATATATAAGAATGATGATCGAATTAAAAAATATCTAATAAGTACGAGGTATAACGATTTTTTAATTTACATTGTTCACTGATTTTTTTTCTTTCTGCATAATGCACATTGTTAATGTGCTTAATTGATAAACAATATTGATTTTCAAGGTTTCATATGAACCGGAAAAGCATATTGGAAAGAAAACTCTACTTTATTCTATTAGTATTTTTTATTTTTTTATTGTTGTCTATATTTTCTATGGTTCTCTTATTTCGTTTCCTCTCCTTTTTTTTTTTTCTTTTTTTTTTTAGTGTAATTAATATATTATTTTTCATTCAAATTGCTTATTTTATCTTTTGTAAATTTTACACTAAATTCAAGAAAATGATGGTAAGAAAGAGTTTCCTATGGTTGTTTTTTATACGGGGTATGATGATTTTTTAGCGTATTATGTTTATTGAGTAGTTTTTTATTATATTGTTTAATACAAAAATGATAACACTATTATATAGACATAAATTTCCTACAAAACGGTTTGTAGAAAATTTCTTACAATCCACATATAAGATTTACATGTGTCCTTTGGCATGTGAGAAACACGTTATTTAAATAGTACATGCTTTTTTAATAGCATTAATAAAATAACATGTGCTTCTCACATGTTTAAAGGATACATGTATTTTTTAAATGTGAGTTATAAAAAATTTCCTACAAACCAGTTTATAAGAAATTTTTGTCCCTATTATATTATATTAGTATTTTTTCGGTTTTCATTTTTTATCTATATTTTCTATACTTTTCTTCTTCTAATTTTTTTTATTATTATTATAAAACTAAATTATAAGGAATAATCCCGTGCATAACACGGGTTATGAGCTAGTAATAAAGCTGAGGTTTAATGGGTTATATTGGTTTAATGGGTTAAATTGGTTTATATTTTGTAAGCTCACATAATCATCCGCTCCTCAAATTCGTTAGTTAGTTCCTTAAAGATTGTCTTCCCTGATTCCAGCAGCTCAGATACCTGCATGAGTAGATGACAATGTATAAAGAGCTTGAGAAGGAGAAGACTGTCACCATTTCAATTATGTTCGAGCTTTCAGTTGAGCACGATATCATCTCAAACTTGGTTGTGATGTTCATGGGCGTTCCCTATAACTATTTCGGGTAGAATACTTGCACAAAACAAACAAACATCCGGGTTTACATACAAAATGAAGTTAATTAATAAGATTAGATCATCCAGCTACATAAGGTCTGGTATTGAACATAGCTACCAGCTGGGTGAAGCGTTCAATCTTTTCAAGAATGTGACTGATATTAAGTTCCATATCCAAAGATCCAGCAATGTCCGCCTGAAATTCTTCCTTTTCTACAATCTCTGCAATTGCTACATATCCTTCATTCTCTTCCATCTAATGAGTATGAAAAATCAGACGCAAGACAGATTATTTTTTTCTAGCTAAATCTTCAAAGTTTTTGGAAGGGCAAAAGGATAATTTACACACGGACATACAGCTGGTTTCATGCGTTTCCTCGTAACTTCAGTTCCTAGGCTTTCCATTTGTGCAATTTAGGTTAAGGCTGCAGAGGCCAGGGCAGGAAATATTAATGTCATTATTTGCAACATAAATGTCAGAGAGCTTGGGGAAGCAAGATGGTAGCTTGATTTACGCTTAACTACATAGATATGCACAACATTATGATATGCGATATTGGCTTTGTATAATAAATATGTCAATGGTTTTTTTTTTTTTGGATGAATAAAGGCATTTTAAAACCAAACTCTGCAGAATACAAATCACTCCAGTTAAAACTGGAAACCCTTCCCACAACAGGGAAAAAGCTCAACCTGCACTAAACAAAACATCAAAAGTTACAAAACAGGAAATACCGCAAACAACTACAACTTCCAAATCCGTTTAAGCCAACTAGCCATATCAGATTGCTCAGTGTTCCTTCTATACATGATTCTACTTCTGACTTCCCATTAAATACGAGCTACAAGAGCCTCTTCAGTTCGGGGGTGTTCCCATGACATAAGTCGTTTCTCAAGCACCACAAGTAATACACAACTGCTGCCAAACAAAGTTTACAGATAAGCACCTGCAAACTACGGCCTTCCATCTTACAGAACCAGTCCACTATATTGTTACGGTCTTCCGTAACAGGGAATGGAAGGTGGATAATTGGGTTAGTTGGTGCGTGTGATAGTAGGGTATTCGAGGTACCCTGGGCCTCCTAAAGTTAGGGTTATTCGAGAAACCCTAAAAAACTCCCAAAGCAACTACTAGAGTTGTTTTATAATTTTTCTTCTTGATATTATTTCATTCTTCAATACCCTATTTATAGGGTTACAAAGCTTGAATTACGGAAACAATAATTAAATAAATATTACATAAATATTCCTAATCCTAATGGAATAAATAATTCCTTTCTTCCCTTCCTAATAAAAACCTAACATAATGGGATATACTTCCCTTAATCTAGGGATTCTTGCTTTATGAGCAAGACTCCTTATTTTCCTAATAATTTATTATACGACTAATATTATAAAATATTAATAAACTTATTATTCTTTTAAAGAGGAGCATAAATATAATTTCAATAATGTCTTTGTCACATACCCCAAGTACGTAACACTCCTACCCTCTTCAAATGACCTTGTTCCCAAGGTCCTAGAAATATGTCTCCACTGCTGCTGCTGATGTGGAGGGTAGCTGCTGGGAATTTTTTTTGGCATAATATTCCATTTTTCAGAGCCATCCGAGCCCCTGTTTGCACCCTTGAGTTTCTGATTTCTTTCATCTGCAATCTTCACCTTAGGGGTAAACAGATGGAGCCAAATATTCCCCTCCACTGCAGGCCCTGATTTCACGCCGCCATAGACGCTCGTCCTTCCTCCCCCATCAAAAACTCGTCTCAATTTCCCTCCAGCAGCAAGGCCCGATTTCACTCCAGCATCAAATCCGGAAATTGGGGATTCTATCTTCGATGTCCCTCTGCCAGTCCAGCAAGAAATGGCTCCTCCGTCCACCTCTTGCCAAGAAAACTCCATGTTTCGGAAGGGAAGGTCTGTGCTGCCGCTATTCAAGCCAAAATTGCCGTTCCTTGCGTAACCATCGTCGGGGGGACGTTTGGGTGCCGCTGATGACCGGAAAAATCATCCGGAGGAGAACCTTGCGACGCTCGAGTCGTCAGAGCTTCACCGATCCTTTCGGCTCCTGTTTCTAGTCGCCGGCCAGGGGATGACGCGCTGGGCCACGGCCCAGTTTGGGTCGGCTCCCCGAGCCTCCTTCTTGCCACCCAACGCCAGTTCGCCGGCTTCATGGAGCGCCGGGTGTTGCCTCGAAGCCCCTGTCTCAGCCTCTTTGGCCCTCCCTTGCCCGAGCCCTGGTCTTCCTTTCCACGACCCGACACCTTCACGCCCAACGCAAGGAACTCGGCAAGCACTCCCTTGATTTTAGTTGCGTTCCTTCTGTCGGCTACACAACTTGGCTTGTGCCGTGCCCTTTTCCTTCTTCGAAAACAATCACAATCTCGTCTTTTCTTCCCTTTTGCACCCGAAAACAGAGCAACATCCAGAGATGTAGTGTTGCGGCAGAGCCTGAAGAAACGGCTATGTGGGTTTGCATCGGGATTGGTGGGTTTTGTTTTATTTTTGGGTGGTGTGCTGAGACAGTTTCCAGTAGGTGACCTGTAGATCAGTGATTCGTCAGAGTACTCCTTCTTCGTCGATCTGCAAACAAGAACCAACACTGCATCAGGAGATGCCGACAACCCCGCTCCGATGCTTAAGTAAGTGTATTGTTTTTAGAGAAAATGCGCAGAGTAAAGTTATATAAATTAATCAGCGTACCTTAATGAATGAGGGGACCTTGGTATTTATAGAGACTAAGGAGCAGTTGAGATTATTTCTATATATACGGGAATCGGTAGTTGACGAAGACGTGGCCTCAGGCGTACGGATATTCCGGGTTCCACGACCGCTAATCTCGGGCGTTCGATCTTATACGGGCGGCATGGCATTGGTGAAGCTTCGGGCGCACGATCTAGTCTGATGTTGTGCGTCGTGTCCCTTAAATTCCGGGTACTCCCGAGATAAACGCGGATGTTAGTAACGATTGGTATCCGGGTCGGCTACATCCGGGTCGGATAGTCGGGTCGGGTGAACATGTTAGGCCCTGATGATCTTGGCGGGCCTGGATGGATGAAATTCTTGAACCGCTTAGGTCCGGTCGGGCGAGCCCAATGGGCCTTGTGCTCGGGCTGGGCCTGGCTACCGAGGAGTACAATATTTTTCCCAACAGCTACCCCCAATTCTCTTATGCAAATTTTGTGTTCAAGAGAATTTAAGAACAATTAACCGTTGTTAACTTGCTTTATGTTTTACCACGAAACCGGATGTGTACAGCCGAGAGTAATCAATTGGCCTTTGCTTCAATCGAGAGCCTCTGTTGTCATTTTTGATAATCCCGCTCTTTTCCTTTTATTTGAAATTCGAAATTCAAATTTCAAATTTTCTTCTCTCATCGAAATCTGTGGGCCTCGGGATTCGCTGACGTGCGCAGGCCGCGCATTAAATTTGATTGGACGTCGGTTCGTCTTTTGAGGCGTGTTGCGGCTGTCAAGCGTGCAACCGGGGGCTCTTCGGCTACCGGTTTGGAGGGATGGAATTTGGACGAGACCCTTCAACTACTGGTGATTGGAGACCGGCTAACCCGGGTCACCTGCTAGTATAAATACTCTTTCCACACTTCGGCCATTCTTATCTCGAATTTTCTTTGAACTTCCAAACCTCTCTTGACTTCCTCCGAAATTCTACCGCACATCATTTTCTCATTTTCTTTTACCAAATGTCTAACGCGGAAGAATTCGAAGCAGTCGATGTCCCGGAGCTTGAAAAAGAAGAAGCTCTGTCCGACGATGATGTGATGCCCGAGCTGGGTGACAATCCAGTTCAGGGAGAGATGGTCCACCGGCATCTTGTGCCTCTCGATCGCCGAGGGGCTTCGAGGATTCGTATCGGGGACGAGTTCCATCTTCGAAACAACTATGACATTCTCCTGCCAGTTCTTCTCCACTTTCAGAATCCAGTCATTCTGGAGATCCAAAGGGTGACATCGTTATTTAATAGCGGATGCTTCTGGCCGGGCTTCGGTTCCCCTTTCCGGACATAGCTCGGGAGCTGGTGTTGTACCTCAGGGTTTCCCCGAGTCAGATCCCGCCGAACGCGTGGAGATACCTCTTCACGTCTTTCATCTTATGGCGTACAATGCTGGAGGCCCGGATGACGATTCCGGAGTTCTTCAATATATACAGGGTCAACTATAAAAGGGAAGGTGTTGTAGAGTTCACCGTTCGGGAGAACCCGATTTTCATTTTCCTCTCCCAGAGTTACTCAAACAACCGGGGGTGGAGATCTGACTTCTTTAGGGTCTCGGGTGAATGGAAGTTGGCTACACCCCTGGCAGAGGACCAGAGGATGTCCCGGGAGTGGAGACCCCTTCAAATCGATTTGAGGGAGGCCCCGGCCCTAAATGCAACCGAGAGAAGGAGTGTTGCCACCATGTTAACCTTCTCCCAGACCCCGGCCAACATCCTAAAGATCGATTATGACAACATTGTTATCGACGAGAACATGTGGAGCGTTCTCAAATATCAAATTCCTCTCGGCAAGGTTTGCTACGACCGAAAAGGGAAAGCAATGGCGAGAAAAACCGGTAGTGAAGTAGCTGCTACCCCCCGGGCCAAATTCTAGAAAACTGCTACTGGGCCGAAGAAGACCGTTAAGCCGAAGGCGGACGCTTCTCAGTTGAAGAAGGTCGCCAAGCTGACCACTAACCCGAGACAAGGTGACCAAACCCCGGCCGTCTTAGCCCAAGTGCCCATACCCAGGAGTAGATCAACTGATACTTTCGGCAAGGAGGTTCCGACAACCTCTGCGTTGATCGCCCCGCCCGAGTCTGCCAAACTTGCGGAGGACTCGACGAAAGCGTCTATGATGGAGGTTCCACCCACCTTGCCCGAGGATCTCCCAGCTGGAGTCGCCCCTGCTCACGACTCCAACGTGATCGAAATTGAAGACGAACCTGAAGAACCGGAGAAGAAGGATCCCTTGGTTCGGAGTGCGAGCAAGCGCAAAGGAAAGGAAAAAGTGCAAGGGTCACCGAAGAGGGCCCACTTTGCCACGAATCCTACGGAGTACGCCCTCACTCGGGCGAGTGAAGCCGAGCTTCTCTTCGGCCGTCTGTGCTTCATTTTTCTAGCAATACCGGTTACACAGGTGGTTCCGGCAAAACCTTTTCTTCCAGACTCCTCTACTTCAGTGGCGCTAGTCACTGTGGAGCCTTTAGGTTGATCCCTGACTGGAGACACCGAGACTATTTTGGAGCCTGAGGCTGGATTGGTATTCGGGGACAAACCGCAAGCGGAGATCGGGACCTCTCCAGAACTTGGGGATGACTTGGGAATCGGGGACCGCGTGGAAATGGAACCCCCAAGTGCCAAGGGACTTGAGGAGCCCCAGCCCGAGGTACAAAACCCTCGGCCCAGCCGTGGGGAAGCCAGTACGTCCCGATCGGGAGCGTTGATAACCTCCCTGAGGAAAGGTTTACTAGCCTGCCCCTTAGAGGCCTTGCTGGAGATACTCCCAGAGGAATCTTCGTCTATGGCCGGGACCGAGTCCTCGGGGGAACTTGCGGAGGCACTTATGCATACCCAACTTCAAGTAAGCCTCATGAGGTGAAAATAACTTTACCCTAATTATTTTTCGTCTTACAAAGCTCTTATTTTTTTTTTTATAGGGCATAATAAGGTCGGTTGCTTTGTGGTGAGGAGCTATTGCGAGTGAACCTTCTCTGCAGGCCAAAGTTGCCGAGATGCAGTTCCGTATTCAGGAGCTAGAATTTGATGTGTCTCAGACAGAGGATCTGGAATCTCATATTGAAGCCTTAAAAAAGGACATTCAAATCCGAGATCGGACCATAGAGGCTCGGGACAAGGATGTGGTCTTAACTCGGAAGCAGGCAGAAAAGGCTCGTGCACAAGTGCTTGAAAGTGAGAAGATCCTTGATCGGGTGTTGACGAATTTATACGAGGCTAACGAAGCCAAGGCAGCTCTGACTGCCCGAGTAGTAGAGGTACAAATGGAGAGGGACTCACTGGCAGCCGATAAGCAGGCTCTTTCCGAGAAGCAAAAGGAGGCTCATGCCCAGTGCAAAAAGCTTCGGAAGAAGAGCCATCATTACAAGTCCAAGTCCAAACGCTTGATGAAGCAACTCGCTTTGGTTCCCTGGCTCCGAGGCCTCAGCTGGGGCCGGGGATCGAACTGGGGATTTGAGAGCTTGAGGACTATGCTTTTGCATCCGGAAGTTTTCACTGTTGATCAGGAGACCGTGACTCCTGAATTTATCGGGATGCCAGAGACTGCCACCGACGAACTTCAAACCTTGGGCGTAGAGTTTTTCCCAGACGTGACAGATTTGATCGAGGATGCTCCAAATCCATATCGTGATGATTTGACATCCGGGCCCTCTGTTTCGGACTGCACTCTCGGGAATGAAGATGCCGAGGAGGTTGAAGCTGGTGACGAAATTGACACAACAGGCAGCCCAAATTTGTAAATATGTATATAACTTTTTTTTTATTATTTTTTTTTTTATACACCCGGTTGTATTTTGACCTGAAGTTTTAAGTTTTACAGCTGAGTTGGCATGTAACCAAGAGTACTACTTTGTAATTAAAATTACCGTTTTGATTTTAATATGTTTTGCTTGTGTTACCGAGTCACCCCCCAATGACTTAGACAAATTTTTGGAATTTCTCTGAGTCATTACCAAGGAAAATGACCGGTGTGCGTGCTCTGGATTGGTTATGTTTCGAACCGAGGAACGCAATACTTTGATTTGATCTGGTTTGACTTGAACCGAGTCACCCCCCAATGACTTAGACAAATTTGGGAATTTGTCTGAGTCATTGCCGAGGAACATGACTGGTGTGTGTTCCGAGTCGGTTATGTTTCAAACCGAGGGAGACAACACGTTGATTTGAGCTAATTTGATTTGATTTGGATTGATTTGAACCGAGTCACCCCCCAATGACTTAGACAAATTTGGGAATTTGTCTGAGTCATTGCCGAGGACCATGACTGGTGTGTGTTCTAAGTCGGTTATGTTTCAAACCGAGGGAGACAACACTTTGATTTGTCTGTGTGTTCCGAGTCGGTTATATTTCAAACCAAGGGAGACAACACGTTGATTTGAGTTGGTTTGATTTGATCTGGATTGATTTGAACCGAGATGATACACTGGACAATCTTGATTTGTATAATACAAACTCCGAAGCAAATGAATTTACTGAAAGGATAAATGGTTACAGGTGATTTACATAAAGTACTTCTTCAGATGCTCGGCATTCCACGCCCTCGGTAGTCTTCTACCAGTTGTATCGATCAGGTGATATGCCTCTTTTTCATGACATTGTATAACTTTGTAGGGGCCTTCCCATTGTGCTCCGAGTTTTCCTTCAATTGGCTATTTGGTACTCGGGTTTACTTTCCTCAAGACCCAATCTCCGAGATGAAACTTCCGTGGGTTTACTGTCTTATTGAAATAACGGGCGGCTCGGTTCTGGTATGCTGCCCATGTTACCTGTGCTTCATCTCTTCTTTCTTGTAATAAGTCTAGATTGAGCTTGATCCCTTCATCATTAAGTCCCGGATTGTAGTGCGCTATCCGGAAGCTTGGAGATCTGACCTCCGCAGGGATGACCGCCTCAAAACCGTATGCTAAAGAGAATGGAGTAGCACCCGTGGGAGTGCGTGTTGTGGTACGGTAGTCCCAAAGCACCTCGGGGACGTACTCGGTCCAAGCTCCCTTCTTCTTGTCGAGCTTTTTCTTTAGTGTTTTGAGAAGTGTTTTGTTGGTGGCTTCCATTTGTCCATTTGCCGGTGCATGAATCGGAATGGAATAATTTCGAATCCAGAGTTCGGCGCACCATTTTTGGAACGGTCCCCAGTCAAACTACTTTTCGTTGTAGGTAACAAAGGCATGTGGGATGCCGAATCGGCATACGCCCAAGTTCCAAAGAAATTTTATCACGTTGCCGGTGGTGATGGCAGCGAATGCCTCGGCTTCGGCCCACTTTGTGAAATAGTCTACTGCGACAAGGAGGAATTTCCTCCTTCCTTTACCGGGTGGCATGGGTCCGACTATGTCGAACCCCCATTTCGCAAATGGCCAGGGCGAGCTGATCGTACTGAGTTTTTCAAGGGGGTTCTTCATCACCCGAGCAAACCTTTGACACTTGTCGCATTGTTGAACCAACCTGACCGAGTCCTTGTTCATTGTTGGCCAGTAATACCCGACTCTCATTGCCTTGTGTGCCAGCATTCGAGATCTTGAATGGTTCCCGTAGACTCCTTCGTGTATTTCCTTGAGCACATATTCCGATTCCGAGTTGGTGAGACACTTGAGGAGTGGCTCGGTATAACCTCTCCGGTAGAGTATTCCTCCAATTAGCACGTACCGAGCTGAGTGCATTTTTACCTTACGAGACAGCAACTTGTCTTCAGGTAAGGATCTGTGACGGAGGTACTGAATAACATCAGTGGCCCACTCGGGATCGGTTGATCTTTCTTCAACTTCCATCATTTCGAACTTCGGGTTGATTGTAGGCTCGGTTTCCACCACGACTTCGTTGGTAGATGTTTTGACATTGGGGCCAGTACCAGAGCCCATTTTGGAGAGGGCATCCGCTTCGACATTTTCCTCCCGAGGGATTTATGTCATAGCCGTCCTGCTAAAGTTAGACTGAAATTCACGTACCTTGTTGAGATATTGGATCATCTTTTCACCTTGGGCCTCGGCAAGTCCCTGCACATGGCTCACTACCACCTGAGAATCGCTTCTGACTTCTACGTTCTTTGCTCCCATCTTCCAGGCTATGGAAAGCCTGGCCAACACGACCTCATACTTCGCTTCATTATTGGTGGTCACGAAATTCAACTTGATTGCAAATCGAAAACTTTCTCCATCCAGGCTTGCAAGAGTGACACCGACTCCACTCTTCCGGTTTGCTGAGGAACCGTCTACATATGCTACCCAGGTCCCTTTTTTGGGCAGTTCTTCGCTCTCAGGTGTAATACTGAATTCCAGGAGGAAGTCAGCTAGGGCCTGACCCTTGATAGAAGTTTGAGGATGGAACTCTATGTCGAATTGCCCCAGCTCTACCGACCAGTTTACCAACCTGCCAGAAAGGTCTGGTTTTTGCAATATCTTCTTCAGCGGATACTCGGTCAATACCCGTATAGCATGTGCTTGAAAATATGGCCTTAGTCTCCATGCCGAGACGATTAAGGCGAAGGCCAACTTTTCGATCCGTGGGTACCTCTCCTCGGCTCCATGGAGTGCTTTGCTGGTAAAATAAACAGGTTTTTGGATACCTGACTCTTCTCGAACCAAAGCTGAGCTGACTGCCGAGGGAGATACTGCTAGGTAGAGATAAAGTTTTTTCGTCCGGGCGGCTTAGGAGTGGCGGATTGGTCAAATATTCTTTTAACTTCCCGAAGGCTTCCTTGCACTCGCTATTCCATTCGAATGCTTTCTTCAAAATCTTGAAAAACGGGAGACATGTATCTGTGGATCTGGAGATGAATTGGTTTAAAGCCGCTATTCTCCCGGTCAGCTGCTGCAGTTGCCTGGTAGTCTGTGGAGATTACATCTCTAAGATTGCACTCACCTTCTCGGGATTTGCCTCGATTCCTCTCTGCGAGACCATAAACTCCAAGAACTTCCCAGAGGAGACGCCGAAAGCTCACTTCGCCAGATTGAGCTTCATTTGATGACTCCTCAACGTCTCGAAGGTCTCCCGCAGATCTGCTATATGGCCGGTGGCTCGGATGCTCTTGACTAGCATATCGTCAACATACACTTCTACGTTTCGTCCGATCTGATCTCGAAACATCTTGTTAACCAGCCTCTGGTACGTGGCCCCAACATTTTTTGGACCGAACGGCATCATCCTGTAGCAATAAAGGCCTCGGTCTATGATAAAAGATGTCTTTTCTTGGTCGACTTCATCCATGTGAATCTGGTTGTACCCCGAGAAGGCGTCCATGAACGTGAGGAGTTCGTGCCCGGATGTAGAGTCTACCAGCAGGTCAATCCGAGGCAAAGGGAAGCTATCTTTGGGACATGCCATGTTGAGATCAGTGAAATCAACGCACATTCTCCACTTCCCGGAGGTTTTTTTTTACTAAAACCACGTTGGCCAGCCACTCTGGGATCCATTTCTCGGATAAACCCGTCCTGTAGGAGCTTCTGCACCTCCTCAGCTACCGCCTGATTTCGCTCAGGAGCAAAACTTCTTCTTCGCTGTTTGATCGGTCGATGACTTGGATCGACCATTAGCCTGTGGACAATCACGGATGGGGGTATCCCGGGCATATCCTCGTGGCCCCATGCAAAAACGTCTTCATTTCGTCTGAGGAACTCCACCAAAACCTCCTTTATTTCTGGGCAAAGCTGCGAGCCTACCTGGATCTTCTTCTTGGAGTCACCGAGCTCAAAATCCTCCAATTCTTCAACCGGCTCCCCCAACTGTGATTGCTACTTCCCATTATGTTTGGTCTTCTCTCCAAGTCCCGTAGCTTCAGGGAGCTTTTTCAGGCTGGTATTGTAGCATTCTCGGGCCATCCGTTGATTTCCCTTTTCAACGCCGACCCCTTCCTCGGTAGGGAATTTCATGCTTAGGTGGGGGGTCGAGGTTACAGCTTGGAGCTCATTGAGTGATGTTCTTCCGAGGATGGCATTATAAGCCGAAGGTCAATCTATTATTAGGAACCGGACCATTATAGTCCTTTGCCTTGGGTATGTTCCGGCCATGACTGGGAGCGCGATCGACCTGAGTGGGAGCACCTGTTCTCCTGTGAATCCAACTAGTGAATGCCTAGCTGGGATTACCTTCCTTCTATTAATTTTCATGAGCTCAAAAGCTGACCTATAGAGGATGTCAGCTGAGCTCCCCGTGTCGATTAAAATGCGGTGAATCTTGTGGTTGGCAATAGCTAAGCTTAATACCAAAGCGTCAATATGCGGGAGAGATATCCCTGCATAGTCATCGTCCGAGAAGCTGATCACCTAGGCATCTCGTTTCTGGGACTTTGGAGGTTTCTGCACCGAGTATACCTTGAAATCCCTTATCTGCCTTGCATATGCCTTCCGAGCTGAGCTGGACTCTCCTCCTCCTCCGTAACCCCTCAAAATCGTCTGTATTTCCGAAAGGTTCTCCTGTGGTGCTAGCCGAGCTAGGCTCCTGCTTCTTTCTCGGTCAACCTGAGGATCTGTTCTGCGCTCTGGTTCTCTGGCTCTTTCTCGATCTCTTTCTCGGTCATTCCGACGATGGTTTTGATTCTGGTGGAACTGATTGTCATCTTCTCGGGGGCAATTGTCGTGCCCTGGGTCTAGTAGAATCCTTTCATTTGCAAGGAATCAGACAAGCTTCCCATTCTCTATGAAACGTTCTATCAAGATTCTCAAGGAAATGCAAGCTTCGGTGCGGTTCTCGGTAGTGTCGTAGAAAGTGCATTATTGATCTGCATATGGTGAATTCGGGTTTACGAGTACTGGCCGGGGCTTTCGGTACATCGGGTTTCACTTTATCTCCAAGAGAACATCCATGATAGGAGCGTTGAGGGGGGTCCAGTTGTGATCTCGAAGCGACTCCTGGTCTCCCTTCGGTCTTGCCTCCTCTCCTTCTGGAACACGCCTACGTTCTTCTTTCTGAGGATCCTTTTTCTTCTTCTGACGCTCGGAAGTGGACGGGTGAGTCTGCTTGGTTCCCAATAGGGCTCAGAGCGTTTCTTCCTGGTTGATGTACTTCTCGGCCTTACTCATGAAGCCGTCCAGATTTTGAGGGGGCTTCCAGGCTATATCAGCCATGAGAGCTCCATCCTTTCGGATTCCCTGAAAAAGGGCACCATATATAAAGTCATCGGTTACTGCCTCAGCTTCGAGCTGCGCTTGGTTGAACCTCATAAAAAAGTATGAGAGACTCCTCGGGTCCTTAATGTAGTGACATCAAGGATCCAGATAGCTTTCTCCTGACCCTCCCGGCCATGAACTGCGTGAGGAACATTCTTCTGAGGTCTCGTCGAAGTGACGGATGGAGTTCGGTGGAAGTTTCCTAAACCAATCGCGAGCATTACCCGAGAGGGTAAGTGGAAAGGCTCGACATGCCACCATCTCGGGTGTTCGGTGGAGGTCCATGTGGGCACGGAAATTATCCAGGTGTTCCACGGGATCTTCAAGGCCTGTATAGAACGGGATTTCTAGGATTTTGAACTTCTCGGGAAGACAAATGTTGGCCACCTCCTCGGTGAAAGGAGAGGTAGTTTTTTGTAACAGATTTTCAACTAGGGAAGCTTTTCCCTTGTCATTTCGTTGGATGGCTGCAGTTAGAACGTTGCATCTTTGTTCCAACTATGCAATCATACCCTGCACCGCCCTTTCGGTCTCGGTTTGAGGAGGGGGCAGATTACCGGGGATTTCTTCCTCGTTATCATTTCTCTCCCCGGACCCCTCAACGCGGCTGCCTTCGTGTCTTTCTTCCTCCCGACGTTCGCCGATATGACTACCACCAGCCTCTCGGTTTTCTGGATTTGTTGCCGTCCGATGGAGTTCTGGAAGCCGAGCTTGGAGTATGGCATTCATGGTAGCCAAATCCTCGATACTTTTGGTCATCTGCTCTATCCTCTCATTCAGCCGAGTGATTTGAGGATCATTTGAGTTTCCTTCCTCTCAGGCATTTCGAGCATCCCGAGACACTCTATTCACTTCTGATCTAGTGTTCACCATAGCGGATTTTTGTAGAGAAACGTCACAAGTTGTTTCCCACAGACAGCGTCAAACTGTCTCAACAGTTTCCGGTAGGTGACGTGTAGATCAGTGATTCGTCAGAGTACTCCTTCTTCTTCCTCGATCTGCAAACAAGAACAAACACTGCGTCGGGGGGGATGCCGACAACCCCGCTCCGATGCTTAAGTAAGTGTATTGTTTTTAGAGAAAATGCACAGAGTAAGGTTATATAGATTAATCAGCGTACCTTAATGAATGAGGGGACCTTGGTATTTATAGAGACTAAGAAGCAATTGAGATTATTCCTATATATGAGGGAATCGGTAGTTGACGAAGACGTGGCCTCGGGCGCATGGATATTCCCAGTTCCACGACCCCTAATCTCGGGCGTTCGATCTTATACGGGCGGCATGACATTGGTGAAGCTCTGGGCGCACGATCTAGTCTGATGTCGTGCGTCGTGTCCCTTAAATCCAGGGTACTCCCGAGATAAACGTGAATGTTAGTACCGATTGGTATCCGGGTCGGCTACATCCAGGTCGGATAGTCGGGTCGGTTGAACATGTTAGGCCCTGATGATCTTGGCGGGGCTGGATGGATGAAATTCTTGAACTGCTTAGGCCTGGTCGGGCGGGCCCAATGGGCCTTGTGCTCGGGCTGGGCCTGGCTACCGAGGAGTACAATATTTTCCCCAACAGGTGGTGATAGTTTGATCAATGGTGGTGAGGCTTTATGTGGATTGAGGGGGCTATGGGTATTGGGCGAGGGTGCGGCTAACAGACATGGATGGTGGTTGTGTTGAGTTTTTGCGGCGGTGGGTATGGGCTGTTGGGTTTTCTTTTGAGTGGATGTAGGTTGTGGGTCGTTGTATGGTGGTGGAGCTGTGGTTTTGGGCAGTGACTGTACTGCCGGGTTGATTTGTGGTGGTGCTGTGGGTTTAGGCAGTGGGTGTGCTGAGGGGTTGGTTTTTGGTGGGGCTGTGGTTTTGGTGAGTTGTTGTTCGGGTGGGTTTGCTAAGGGTGAGGGGGATGGTGGGGCTTCTTTTGTGGGTTGTTTTTCTGGAAGATATTCTAAGGGTGAGGATGAGAGTGTTATTACCTGCGAAGGGCTTGTGTAGGATGGGTCTTTTGCACAGAAGTTTTGGATCTGGATGGAATCCCTGCCGACTTGGTGCCTAGAGGAACTTGCCGAATTGCTTTGGTCTTCCTCTCGATGGCCCTAGCTTCTGGCGAGCAGGGTATCCAACATCTCCTCTATATGTTTTGTGCGCTGGTGTAATTCTGCCCAAAATTCTTTGAATGATATGACAGACATGGTTGGCTTGGTCCGTAATCGTAACGTGGCTCTGATACCAAGTTGTTACGGTCCTCCATAATGGGGAATGGAAGGTGGATAATTGAGTTAGTTGGTGCGTGTGATAGTAAGGTATTCGAAGTATCCTGGGCCTCCTAAAGTTAGGGTTATTTGAGAAACCCTAAAAAACTCCCAAAGCAACTACTAGAGTTGTTTTGTAATTTTTCTTCTTGATATTATTTCATTCTTCAATACCCTATTTATAGGGTTACAAAGCTTGAATTACGGAAATAATAATTAAATAAATATTGCATAAATATTACTAACCCTAATGAAATAAATAATTTATTTATTCCCTTCCTAATAAAAACCTAACATAATGGGATATACTTCCCTTAATCTAGGGATTCTTGCTTTATGAGCAAGACTCCTTATTTTCCTAATTAATTTATTATACGACTAATATCATTAAATATTAATAAGCTTATTATTCTTTTAAAGAGGGGCATAAATATAATTTCAATAATGCCTTTGTCACATACCCTAGGTACGTAACATATATCATCCCATTCCACACAAGGATTCTGAATCAAACAAAGAGACATCAAATTTCTCCATATTCTTCTGCAAAAACTGCAATGGAAGAAAAGATGGGCTATGGATTCCTGTCCACCATAGCAGAATCTGCAAAGGGTATTTCCCTCAAACCCCCACCAACACATCCGGTCCTTAGTAACAAGGGCATCACGGAAAACAAGCCACAAAATAAAAGCATGCCTAGGAATAGCCAAAGGAAACCAGACAACATTACACCAAGGAACCTCCGGAAATTTTGTCCTAAGACAATTCCATGTATCAACGCATGAGTAAACCCCATTTTTTGAACTCCAAACCGAAATATCCCTATCCCCAATATCAACATCAAACAGCCCATTCTGAATTTCCACAAGGGTATCCGACCTAGCAGGCGGCCATGATCATTTCCTATCCTTGATAACAGAAGAAAGTCGGGCATCAAGAATGCTTCCAATATCATAAACAATACGAAAGACATAAGTATCCAGCAATCTACCAGCTGGGTGCCAGAGATCAAACCAGAGAGAGATAGATGTACCTTCACCCACTTTAAAGCTAATGAACTTCTTAGCAGTTTCCCTGAGATTGAGCAACTTTTTCCAGCTCCAAGAACAAACTTTGGGGATGGAGATATTCCACAAGCTCCTCCCCTTCAGCCAATAAGAGTCCACCCAAGCAACCTAAATAGAACCGGATTGGGCAAAAAGACTCCAAATGTGCTTTAATGTAGCTGCACGATTCCACTCTTCAAGTTTCTTTAACCCAAGGCCCCCCCTCAGACTTAGGACAACACAGTTTTTCCCAAACCACCTTAGCCTTGGCTTTTGCATCTTTCCCACACCACAGAAAACGATTAAACTTCTGCTCAAGTATACGGATGACCTACTTAGGCAGAATGGAAATTCTAGCCCAAAATACTTGAAGACTAAAAAGAACAGAAGAAATCAACTATAAACGGCCAGCAAAATACAGATTTCTCACCAGCCAAGAGTCAATCCTCCCTGAGATATTGGCAACTAAAACCTCACAATCAAAAGCCGAGAGCCTTTTAGTAATTAGAGGGACTCCCAAATACTGGACAGGCAGGGAACCTTCCGGCATTTGAAGCACATCCAAAAAAGCTGCCTTATCATTCTTTTGGACCCTTGAACATAAGAAAGAACTCTTGGAGGGATTAGCTTTAAGACCAGAAAGTTCTTCAAACTTAACTAAGACTCTATTAATGGTCTGAATAGAGTTCAGCTCAGCTGGTGAGAAAATAAGGAGATCATCTGCGAAACATAGGTGGGTGAGCTCCAATTTACTGCACTTAGGATGGAACCTAAACTATTCCACATCCATAGACGCCTCAGCCAGTAGCCTAGACAATACTTCCATTGCTAAAACGAAGAGATAAGGAGAAATAGGATCTCCTTGTCTAAGACCTTTCTCCCTTGGATATGTCCAACCAAAGACCCATTAAGAGCTATAGAGAAAGAAGGGCTGGAAATACAAGCTCTCACCCAAGCAACATACTGTCTTGGAGCACCAAAACAAGACAAACAATGCAAAATAAAATTCCAGCTAACAGAATCGTAGGCCTTCATGAGATCAATCTTAAGAGCACACCTAGCTTTTCCCTTGCTCTTGTGATAATCACTCACAAGCTCTTGAGCTAGGAGGATGTTCTCGGCTATGCTCCTCTTAGGGATAAACGCCCCTTGATTACAACTAACAATATCATTTAGCCCCGAAAGTAGGTAATTAGCAAGGATTTTAGTAATCACCTTGTAAACAATATTACAGCAGGAGATAGGCCTATAATCCCCCATCACTGCCGGATGTTTCTTCTTAGGGACTAGGGTTATAATAGTGGCATTGGTCTCCTTCAATAATCTGCCCGAGTAGAAAAACTCTAAGACTGCATCAGTAACATTACCTCCAACAATTGGCCAAGCCTTTTGAAAGAAGCCAGCAGAGAAACCATCCGAGCCCGGGGCTTTACTGGCTTTCAAAGAAAAAACTGTCCTTCTAATTTCTTCCCTTGAAACAACAACTTTCATCCCTTCAATGCAAGAAGTAGAAAATTTCTTTTGGATTAGCTGAGAAACTCTACTAGCATTGGAATCCGAAAAAATATGGGATGAATGTCAAAGGAGTTTTTCATAAAAAGCAACAACCATCTCCTTGATAATTTTAGGATCAGAAACTGTATGACCTTGTTCATCTTTAAGAACCTTCACAAGGTTAGAGGCATTCCGAGCTTTTACAAGATTGTGAAAATTTGCTGAGTTTCCATCACCAAGGTTCAACCACTGATTCCTTGATTTTTGTTTGAGAAACTTTTCCTCAGTATTCACAAGAGACAGGTAAGCATGAAGACACTCCTGTTCCCTAAGGACCATTCCCTGCTGCCATGAGACTGGATAAATCCAGATTGAGCCAGAGCCAACTCATGCCTAGATTTATCAACCTTCTGCCTTAAACCCCCAAAAATCTCAGTATTCTTAATCTTCAGGATTGCCTTGACAGCTTTAAGCCGACAATAGAACTGATACATAGAATACCCCTCCACTTCCTTAGCCCATCCTTCCGCAACCCAATCCATAAATCATTTGTGATCAGCCTAGAAGTTAAAAAATTTGAACGGCTTGGGGCCAAAACTAGATAACTTCCCAATGGACACAAGTGCAGGCGAATGGTCCGAGATCCCTCTCTCCAAAAAGTCAACAGAAGAATTAGGAAAGATCCTTAACCACTCAAGGTTGGAAAGGACTCTATCCAATTTCTTTGAAACAAAATCCATTCTCGCCTGTTTATTAGTCCATGTGTGAAAACATCCTGTGAAAGAGACGTCTTCCACTTCCAGTACTTTAAGGCACTCAACAAACTCCCTTTCATAACAAGTGAACACAGTAGATCCACTAGTTTCCTGGGGAAACCGAATGACATTAAAGTCACCTGCAATAATCCAAGGCATAACCCCAATAGAACCTTTAATGCTCACCAACTCATTCAACAGATTCCTACGGTCCAGACCTTGATTAGCCCCATACACCGCAGATAAAATCAACTGGCCATACTCCTGATTTGCAGCAACTTTACAAGTAATCACCTGCTCACTGACTGAGGTAGCATCAATGGAGAAGATGCTTGGATCCCATCAAATCCAAGCTCTACCCAAAGGATGAGACATATAGTTGTGGATCATAGGCCAAGAAGGACAAATGAAATCCTTAATAGTGTCAGCCTTATCCACCTTAACTCGTGTTTCAACAAGACATATAATAGAAACATTATATCTTCTAATACACTTCTTCACCTCATGTTGCTTAAGGGGCTTATTTAAACCCCTTATGTTCCAAATGAGGAACCTCATGGCAACTTAGTAGGAGAAAATCCCCGCACATCTATCTCCCCAACCTTCATCTTGCCCCTTTCCTTAGAGGATAAAGCCTTTTCAAAGACTTCGAAGAAAGTAGAAGGGGTGCGAAGGGTAAACTTTTCTTCCTCTGTATCCTCCAACCCAATATTAGCAAAGGAATTGGACAACCTGACCCTATTGCCTTTGCTTTTAGCATTTGTAGCAATAGAGGGCCTTCTAATTACTTTCTCAACTTTATTAGGAGATCTTCCAGAACCCAAAGTCCTTTTAGATCCCCCATCATTTTGCACCCTAGACTGAGGTTTAGGCTCAACCTTCTGAGCAGCCTCAAATCTCTGCTTCATGTTAGCCCCTTTCCCAATATTCTCGGGGACCCATTTCTTTGTTTCCTTTTTTGAGCAAGCATATATAGCATGCCCAAAATCACCACATAAAGAACATTTTGGTGGTAACCAGGGGTATTCCACCCCAATAGTAATCAAGTCACCATTAGTCCTGCAAATCTCTATCTCTTTGGGACATTCTGACTCCACATCTATTTCTACCAAAACTCTTGCATATCCCAATTGTTTTTGCTCTTCTGTGACAGAATCAGCATACAAGGGTTTCCCTACCCCACTGGCTACATGACTCAAACAAGTATGAGTCCAATATTCAAGAGGCAAGTGCATCAGTTTAATCCATATAGGAATGGATTTAAGGGTAAGCTTTAAAACCTGCATACCCGGAATCCACTTCCTCAAAATAAGTGGCTTATTGACTACATGCCAAATCTTCGCTTCCATGACTTCATTACAAGTAAATTCATCAGGAAAACGGAATATAAACATTCCATTTTCAAGGGAAAATACTTCCACCTGGCCATACTGCTTCCACATTTGGGCCACTGATTTTTTCACAAGAAAAAATGGTAATGGCTTATCCAGGAATTGTCCTACAAGACTGGCCTTCCAAATGTCAATCCCTTCTTCTACTGCTTGAACAGGAGGAGAAACAACAACTTTTGCCCCCAGCTTCCTACGAGCCACATATTCAAATTTCCCCAAAGATTGGTTCGATTGGACAGATTTCTCCAATCAGCATTAGCACTAGGAGCAGGGTTAATACCTAATTCGTCTTTATGATTATCATCATATACCCTCTCATCCTCAATTTCTTCGTATTGATCCTCCAAATCCCCTACAGGGATAATATCTCCATCAACAAAGTCACTCACATTGCTTTCCACAGCAATAATCGACGGCCCAGCCTCCAGAGGATCAATCGGAATTCCGACCTCTGAAAAAGCAATCACATCGATGTGAGACATATCAGCAACAAAGTCTTCAACAATCTCAGGTTCGTGATCATGATCATGAGATACACGATCAACATCACAACCAGGAATAGAGACAGAAGCGCTTCCATTGCCAGTAGTCACCTTCAGATTACCACGACCCCTACCCTTACCCCTGCTAGGTTTCTTAGCCATACCCAAACCTCTCCGCCCACAACAAACACTACAAACTACAGAACAATCATCAATCCAACCAAAATTGAATGAAAACAAACCTGCTCTTAAGAGAAGAGCGAAATCCGGTATAGATTCCCGGTAGCAACGCGCTGTAACGCGCCGATCAGATCAAATATCTTCCTTTGCCGCGCAAACCTTCAGAGAGGAGGTTCTGACATGGCGAGAGCCGACTCCAATGAATTCTTTATGTCAATGGTTACTTATCAAAAAAATAAATACGTCAATAGTTGTGATTTTAAGCAAGATGGTAGCTGGATTTTTACGCTTAACAAACTCATGATGGCTCTCTATTTAAATTAGTTATTACAGGATATATCCTAAAAGAGGGGAAAGGCATCCGTGTTGATGTTAGACGCAAATTCCTTCAGGATAAAATATGACATTAGTGAGAAACAACCACTATCTAACCAGAAAAGGCAATGTAATTAGGTTACACAGCACTTAACAATGTGATTTGACGGAAATACATTCTTGCTATTAAAGAAAAGATTTATTACAAATAGCATAACATAGTGGATGAACCGCTACCCAACAGCTTGTCTAAAATTCGCATTCTTTTAAAGTAGAGATGGCAAGAACTGCTATCCATTTTACAAAGTATAGAGTGCTGAGTTACGAGTAATATAGATAATCGAAGTTAAGTGCTAGCTATCCATTTTCTAGATGATTGATTTGCAGATTAGATGCATGTTTTAATTAAGCAAAAACAAAATACCTAATTAATTTGACCACGATCGAAGAAGAAGAATGAGCAATCGATCAACAATAATACCCACATATTGTTTTGTCAAATCAAAATGAATCAACGGTAACAACTAACTAAATATGCAAAAGTACTGATTATCTATGATGCGCAGCAATTAATCTGATACTGATAGGCACTTCGTTATCCGATTTGATGAATTGATTGATTGATTGATTCTGTTTGCTATACGCTCTAAAGACAGAGACTCGAAAAGAGCGAGAGAGAAAGAGATAGACTTTTTTTCTTTAGCTGAAAAACTTCAATTTATACGGTTTACCCAAATTTTTGGAATTTTGAAATGCACGCCAATCTTGTCGGACACAAACCCAAAATAAATACTAAAACAAACAAATTTAAGTCCAAAATAGTTGGTTACCAACTTACCGCTCTAGTGGTATGGAGGAATGTTCAAGCCCAACATGAATAAGAATTTTGAGCCCAAATCCAAAACAGAGTAGCGTGAATTTAGAAGTTAAAAAGGATCTTGTCCAAGCTTTACTTGAGTTGGAATGAATCAACTCTAGGCCAAGTTTGAGCCCAAGATTGATGAAGGCTTTTAATAGTAGAGCAATGCTACTCTTCACGTTCATTATTACACCGATTGACATGGTATGGTTCAAGTGATTTTTATTTTGTCTTTCTATTTTTTTCTTTTAAGTGGTTGACATGTAAAGTTACTTAAAACAAACTACGACGGTCAATGTGAAAAATAACATTATTCTTTAAGAGTATGTTTGTCCTAAGTCTTGTTGAGTCATAATGCCAAGGATATAAAGTCTCGTGTGAAGGAACATGATAATGATGAAAGTCTATTCGGGTTGTGGCACAAGAGCCTTTTTTTTTTTTCTTTTTTCTTTTTTTTTTCTTTTTAAATGATGGTGTACCTAGTCCCATTGGGCCTAAGGCTTATCTACCCCAAGGCCCCTCGAACTCGAATACAGTCAAAGTTCTCTGCTACTGAAGTGCCCATGAGGCTCGCCTGCCGAAGGCTCGACAACCTACTATCACAGACTGAGGCCAACGAGCTAGGAAGAGGCTTGCTAGTCAAGCCCAAGATTAGTCATATTCTAGAACTAGGATACACTTGTTCCTCAATGGAACACACCACAACTGATTCCCTCTCTCACTAGGTCAGATAACGACTTTCTCACACCATAAATCTCCCTCGATATACGCTCACACCCTTAATTGCATAGCCTCAACAATATTTGATTCCCTCACCAATATTCGAATGTGAGACTCCCAAACTCTAGCAAGGAGCGGCGGAAATGACAAGCCGTGATCGCCCGACAATCTTATAGGCTATTTTCTCTGAAAATAAATGCTACCCATATTTTCATGGATTTGGATCATTTCTAATTGAAATCAACTGGAGAAAGAGTTTACCATTGAATCCAAAAATATAATAGTAATCCATTCAAAATTCAATAGTAATATTTAGTGACACGTCAAGAAATGTGTAGCATTTCACTCTCAAATGAATAAATCATTGCTTAGTACAGCAACAAATTAAAAAAGAATGTTTGAAGAAAAACTTATGAATAAATCAACCTTAATACAGTTTGTCAATAATTTATTGAACATGCTTATCTTGAGTCGAATATAATTACTAGCACTTAGGAGTTATTGATCATAAAGATTTTATGATCAATCAACAGTAAGAGTTAGCCAAGGAAACTTGAAAACAGAAGCACTACATACTCTCTCACCAGGGAAAAACAGAAGCACTACATACTCTTTCACCACCATAATGCGATATATGATTGCTCTCTCTCTCTCTCTCTCTCTCTCATTAATTAAAATTATTAACATTTATCCCACTATTATAATCTATTACTAAAATTCTAAGAAATTAAAAAAAAAAAAAAAATTAATAATTATTTTTACGTAATCATAGACCTTTAACTGGGCGATGTCTCCCCCTTCCCTAACATGAATTTGGATTCTAGACTACGGATGGGTGTGGTTGGGATTCAAGGGAAGGCTTCCCTTTCCCCCGGTCTAGAGTTCCATCTTTGCTGGTAAGTTGGGCGGCCAACTAGTCTACTCTTTGCTAGAAATAAAATCACTTTCCAGGCATTGGCAGCTATACATAAATTTAATTTATGAGCATTGCTATACGCCTTAAATCATTTATCTATTCTAAGGTTGTTACAAAGATGTCCAAGTTCCGGCCTCGCATCCATCCACGATGTGAATTCCGTCTCAGCTGCAGAAGTGCAGTAAAGGTAAGACCTGAAGGTGATTAAGAAGAAATACCGCCTGTAGAATGGACAAAAAGAACTAGTTACATATAACACCATTATGGGAAGAAAAATGCTAAACTTACAACTTTTATCAGAAAAAAAATAACATTTTAGTTTGAGTAATGCTAGACCTACATCCATGAACTAACCTTAACGCCTTTATACCCATATCCATGAGGTAAGCTCGGTGCTCATCATCAACATTTGGGAACTTCTCAAGTTCCTTATTGTAATCAAGAATATCACTTTGTAAATGCCCTGCACCTGCACACCTTTAAAATGAAGGAACCAGCTCAGCACCATCAGTTAAAAAGAGTCAATTTTACGATGGTGCCAACTCTCAGAAAGTATAAGATAAAACAAAAGGCAATTGATAACATGAACACTTAAATCAAAAGTACCATACAATTACAAAGGCATTTTGTCTTCAGCAAACACAAATCCCTCCCCCCCCCCCCCACCCCTCCCTCCCTCCCCAAGGAAAAGGGGAGAAAGAGATCCTACGATAACAACTATTCCAAGGTCAACTTATCACCATTTCCAGAAGATAAGGAGTTTATACATGAGTACTCAAGAAATGACATTTGAGTGATCAATAAATGAGATACCTTTCAATAACAATGTCAACATCTGCTTTGCTTTGGGGACCATACACAAGTACTCTTGTGAGGCTTAGTATGTCACGGTAATCACCCATCCTGCGTGTTTCTTCATCAGAAGCTCGAGAAGGCAAGTTCTCTTCAGTCATAGAGGGTAGATTTGTATCAACCAATGACTCCGGAATCTTTGATGCAAAGTTTGTCTCAGCACTAAGTCTAATACAAATGATTGCCATTGCATATGCAACTCCTCCAAACCCTGTGTGCGATACAAAAAGGTAACACCCTGCAGCACTATATAAAAAGTCATTGTTAATTTTATCTCATTACTTAATTGAGTAAAAACTACTCATGCAGCTGGCTACATCAGATATTATGCAGTATAACAGAGACATTCTGTAAAACTAATGACCCGGTCACCTCAGCTGGTGTAGCAGCCTTCCGATGGACAACAGCTTAAAAAAGTTTTTTATTTTTATTTATTTTTATTTTTATTTTTATTTTTATTTTTTTAAACAAAAAAAAGGACTATCACTGTAAATCTAAATCGGTCCAAAGCAGAAAGTTCAACACCTGATCATATATCATGAACTTGGGTATAAAGAAAATCATTGCTATAATCATTATCAATACTTTTCTTTCTAATGATCACGTGACTGACCTTAAATAGCTTGTTAATTTTGATTAAGGAGAGAAGAATAAGAAGATGCAGAGAGAGAAATTAACCTAAAGAATTTGCTTGTAGATGGAATTGAAAAGATATGAGGCATGGAGAATTGGGAGGAAAGAAATTTTGGATTGGATTTTGTGGGACATAGGGATAAATTTGTAATTAAAAATTGGAATCTTCTACTAATAAGATCATTTGTTCACTACTCTTTAACAAAAGGGACCTGTGGACATTTGACAGCCAGAGGTTGGTTGGAACATAAGTGTAAGGAGTAACTCCATTTACCCCCCTCGATGTACCATCCTTGTTGCAATGTCCCCGCCAATCTTTCAATTTGATTAATATACCCTACTGATCTACCATTGAGATTTTAATGTTCTCCTTTTGTCCCCAAAAAGACAAAAATACTCCTAAAGAATCCAACAACCAAGAAGAAAACAATAAGGGCAAAAACAAGTTTAAAAATTTATAAAAAAAAATAAAATAATAATAATAATTAAAAAAAAAAACAGCCGATGATATAGTTATGACCCACAGAGCGATGGTGCAGCGGTAGGTCACCAGCTGACCCAAGGCCATGCCATAGGTTAGGTTTTTTTTTTTTTTTTTTTTTTTTTTTTTTTTTTTAGGGGAATTTAAGTCTTTTGGAGGGCAAAATGGAGGACATTGCAACCTCAATAATAGATCGGTAGGGTACATTAACCAAATTGAAAGATTTGAGGGAACATTGCAAATTGGGTGGTACACTGAGGGGGGTAAGTGTAGTTTCTTCTAAGTGTAATTATTAGCCGTCAATGAAACTAGGATGCAGCAAGCTGACACGATTCATGACTACTATACTACATTACTGACAATTTAATAGCCAGATTGCCGATATCACACATGTTAGGTATGAATACTTACTCATCTTTACAGCACTGGATTGCATCAACATCAGAAGCTAAAGCCTCTCTCTCTCTAGTCAATGGTATTCTCCTATACATAATATTATAACCCTCATCTTTCAGAGCAGCATATACTTCAGCAGGTGTCTTCACATCATCTGCTAAGATGTTTTCCCAGTATCCTATGACACGGGACTGATTTAGTGCTGGACTAGATTCTTCACGATGTAAAAGCATCCGTCCACCAGACTGTCTGACCTCAGACAATATATCTTCTTTTAGACGTGCCTCCATGTGTTCCACCTGCATAAAGAGTACAAGAACATGGGAAAACATGCTGTGGCTCATGACTTGTTTTTAGAATAGCATAACAATCACGGTGACATACCACAGGACCAGTTATTCCCACGTGCTTGAGTGTATCAACTGGCTTATTTAGCTCCCTCAGGACAAATGGTGTGCCATTAATGTAAACAACCGCTTCTTCCCTCAGATCAGTTAATATTACTTTATGAGCAACAGATCCTTCTGCTTTAGGCTTGGCACCTAAATATGCTAGCATCTCTTTTGCACCAGCAATTGTTGGAGTTGCCATGCTATACACAGGGAATCTGTCTACCTGAAACAAATGGAAGTTTTAGGCTTTAAACAGTGTAGAAACTTATCATAGTGTAGAGTTTATCTCTTCATAAGCACATCATAAGCCGGTTATAAAAGAAACTTTGCTTATTTATATACTTTTCAAATATGTAAACTAGAAAACATATCGGAATGTTTCACAAATGGCTTGACCTTATCCAACCAACAAATTGGGCCTAAAGAAGGCCTTTCGCCAAGCTTTAGCAAGGATGCATAACATTTTGAGAATAATGCATCAAACAGTGTAGTGAAGAAGCAATCCTATGAGATCTGGCTGTAGTTGACATGTCTTTGCTTTATGGCCTTTTACCTGCCTACAAGAGCACACATTACATTTACATATTCATACTCATAATTACGTGCATACTTTTGTGAAGTATTAAGGCTATGTTTCACCACTTAATTGGACTGCCTTGTTCATTACCTTACTGACTGCATCTCACTAGTGTGGTACAGATAAAGATGGCCCTCCTTTTGTGTGTTGTTGTGTGTTTGTCCATGCGTGTGTGGTTGAGCTTGCAATCATGCTTCAGCTCAGATGCAAATATACTAAAACACCAATTTAATCAAAGTGCAATGCCTAAGGAACTAAATGAACTTATGATTTAAAACTCATAAGAGATGCCCATTCTACTTATTCATAATCGATCCAGTAGGTTCCCATTGGATAATTTGTGTTACCTTATGGCATGACAAAATTAATGATAATTATTTGCTTTTGGTGTAATTATATACCTTGTAAACATGTGGTGCACCATGAATTGGTATGTGGCTGGAAGTTCTTTGACCGGGAAAGAAGTACATTTTCAGTATAGAGCCTTTCCCCAAAACAGAGCCGTTGCGGGATTTAACAGTGGCATCCATCACTGCATCACCATGGTGGGATTCATGTGGTGCTCTCAACTCCTCCTGAGTTCCAAAATCAAAATAAGGGATGCAATCATCTCCAAGTCATTAAAAATAAAATAATATAAAATTAAACAAAAAGAACTACAGTGTTTAAGAAAAACTGTTTCATTATGCCCTTTGACTCTCCAAGTCTCCTAGTAAAATAATTAATAAATCCAAGTCTCAATGAATAGAAGAGGATTTACAGGGACAGTAAAAAATCGCCCAGGCCTTAATCGTATGCTCCACTTCATAGCTTGGACCTCTGGTCTCTGATGCAACCAATTCTTAAATGTCATCCTGGATTCTCCTTGCCCACAAAATCCATCAAAAGCTTCACTTCCAAGATATGCTGCAAACGCAATTAAACGGAAGTACCGCTCTAAATACTCAGCACCACGGTTCAACGCAACCCTCCTAACCCTGGGCTCAACATGTTGTTGATTGAATACCTTTCTATATTGCAGAACCGCTTGTCGTATGTTTTGCAGGGCAGAACATCTATCAATAATAGCATCTAAGGCCTCTCGGCATTCAACCCCATTATCAAACAATCTTGTTATCTTCCATAACAACAGGATGTCATTTATGCCAAAAGCCCGACCTTGCTCCTGTGTGGATCTTACTTTTGTAGTACAGGATGCCGATGCAGAAACACTACCTCCAGTTTCTTCACCGCTTGAAGTACCACCATTCATGTCTTCAGTGGTCATATCATCGATCAGAATTTTGATGGGTCTTCCATAATCAATTCGAAGTTTCAAAAGGCAAGCAATTACAGTACCAGTGGTCGTCCTTCCTCTACCCATCTGTGAGTATCAAAAAATCATTTAAGGTAAACAAATGAAAAGGAAGAGAAAAGAAAAGAAATAGGGGGAAAACACACACACAAAAACACTCAGAAGTATATGAGCATCTCCACATACATGTAAAGCAAAAGCAGCTAAGAAGGAAAACTTTAACCTGGCAATTGAAAACAAAAGCAGTATCCTTGGAAGCAGAAGCAATATTCACCGCCAATGTGTCAAAGTCAGAACTTTTGGGAGCTTTACCATCAGTGATGGGCACACGTGCATACTTAATGGGAAAACCATCAGCCTCCAAGCTTTTGAAAACCTCAAGTGGGGTCTGAATAGCATCAGAATTCACATGTTCCCATGCATCAAATATTTGCCCATCATTTGTTTCATGAATAACCATTATCGCACCCCCATAGTGTTCAGCTTCTCGCAGGATATCTTCCTTTAATCGAGCTTCCATTCTCTCAACTCTCTCACGATCAATGCCCTGAAAGCAGCAACAAAAATTGCAACTTCACCAACAATGGCAAGTGAAAGTTGGGAACCAAGGAGTGCTTCAAACAAGGAATGTTCTGATTGAATTGGATTCTATCCCTGCTATGGATCCTACATGTATGTCTGCATGGCTTTCGTGAATAAAAAGTAAACCCCCCCTCCCCCCTCCCCCCCACCCCCCCCCCTCCCCCCCCAAAAAAAAGAGGGCATCAGTTTGGTTCCCAGCAAACCTGATCTGAAATTATTGGTCAGGTTCAATGAGATAAGGTTTTTCCACGGAATTCCTCTTACAACTGGGCCTGGTATACAAGGTTCTTGTCATTGTATTTGAGTTATGTGAGAATGAGTCCTTTGAGTCTATTGGAGTGAGGTGAGAGTTGGAAGAGCCATGTTTGTGTGATCTTGTCCATTACTATGAAACTTACTATCTTTGCCAGAGGATGCAGGTGAAAAGCCAAAATGTATCATTACCTGCTAATTGATTTGTCATAATCTTAAAATATTCTCTATTGGCCATTTAAACCCCAGATCCTAGGCCTTGGGTCAACAAGGAGCCATGTCCATGCAGGAGAACAATATTTTTTGAAACCTATTACTTACTAGTCAAGCACACTTCAGAAATGTCCCCAATTTTTTTTTTTTTTTTTTCCTTTCCAATATTGTATGCTGCTCCAACGCAAAATGGATATATAGTGACAATATGATGTGGATTTTCTACATTTTTGCACAGCAAAGAAAAAAAATTATAATGGTCTATTAGATACTAGTGCATAAACCAATGAACATTACATTAGCAGACATAATGGTAGTGACATTTAGATCCTCTAACAAGCAATGTAACTGAGCATCATACTCTTCTTCAACTTCTCATGCCAGCATTTCATGATAAGGCTGCTGCATATTCAAAATACACATTTAGTTTTGAAAATATGTACATGGTTTGGTTATTAAATGTCCCTTTACGTATTAGGAGTAAAAGCAATAGTAATGTGACCACAATAACTTCTGGTGTCTAATAACAAAGTGCTCCAAGCCAGATCCACTCCTCCATACTCCACTCCGATCAAGTTAATATCAATATAAATGAAAACTATAGATTTTACCGTGTACTCCAGCATGTTTTTGTATGGTCTTTCAACTTCTCGGAGAACAAATGGTTTTCCATTGATGTAAATAACAGGTTCTTCTCTCATGTTGTGCCAAAAAACAGGGTGACCGCCTTTAGAACTTCCAATCCTCTGAATGACAGATCGAATTCCATCAATGGTTGGATTTGCCACCCCATAGACCGGAAACCCAGGAACTTCTCTAAAATTAGGCGCACCCTCCACTCTCTCTGGTAAACTTGAGTTTTGACAACCAGGACAATGGTCACTTTTTAAAACAGTTTGACTTCCAAGAACCTCACCATTTCTGAGGGCAGCAACTACACCCATCTCACAAGGGCGGCCATCAGCAGATTCAGCAATCTTCATCAGAGATGGCTCTAAAGTTGAATATCCAAGGGCACCCATTGGATCTCTCCTGAGCAATCTGCAACAAGACACAATTGCAGTGAAGAAAAAAGTTATAGTCATAAAGCATTAAAAATATAAAGAACACATAATAATTGATCTGAACAAATGAATTGGAGTAAAACAACATATCACGGTAAAAAATCCATCAATAACTAGATAGATGCTTCGTACACATGGACACTATATTATTCGCATGTTCGAATTTCCAGGGATGCCCTGTCTGAAAAACTTACATAACAAATGCTTATTAACTTTTACCTGCGAATAATGCTATACAGTTCTGGCCTAGCTCTCATCCAGTCAGCAAAACTGCTCTGACCAAATGAACTAGAACGGATGGCTGCTCCCTCTGAATGAATATATACAGCAAAGCATATAAGAAAGTAGTATCTTTCCAAGTACTCCACAAAAAATGAAAGTGACGCCTCCCTTTTCATCTCATCCGGTTGACGTAGAATACTATTGCGATAGGTGGCAATTGCTTCGCGTAAGTTCTGTAATTTAAATAAAAGAATCACATAATATGACATGAAAATAAACCTTACAGCTACAAGGCAATAAAATGGATATCGAGGAAGCAACTAAGGCAACAGATAAGCAAAGAAAAAGTTCATTTCAGACAAAACTTTTATGAAATTAGAACATGAACTTAGAAGGTATACCAGAAGAGAGTAAATTACAGAACCATACCTGCATGGACGCACACTTGTCAATGACTTTATCAACTTGTCTTTTGCCTTCAACACCGCCCTAAAGACATGTCACTATTTATAAGAACCTTTGAAAAAGAAAATCTACGTCTTAATCTACAAGCAACAAGAGCAAGTATCAAATACCTCTAATACTCGAATCAGGCTTCTTATGACTGCATATTCTCCTCTACGAATTGCCTCTTCTGAATTTGTTAAATGGTCATTAACATTAGCACCAAATTCTGAAACTTTCCCAATGGAATCGGTTCTCGGTATACCTGTTTCATGTGCAAATAACTTACAACATTAAAAGATGTTATCACAACGATCAGCATGCATTGGTCAAACAGTATTAATACAAAAAGTAAAAGGACTACCAGAAGCTCCAATTCGGTTGAGATAAACCAAAGTCGCAATCACCATTCCAGTTGTAGTCCGTCCACGTCCCATTTGACAATTGAAAATTATCTCTGTGTTTATGTCGATTTGAGAAATTTTATGAACCTGAAAATATAACAAAAAATAAGTTTATCAAATCCAAAAACCCCGTAGAACAAGTCCTTTAAGTCAAACCCAAGAATGGACTAACCATAACTAAAAAATTCAATCTCATAAAGCTGTCCAATGTTGTCAGAAACTCATCATTACCTCACTAACTGTTGTCAAATCAAACGACAATGGTATGCCAATGCCTAACTTTTAAATATTTCTTCTGATAAGAAAATAGAATTAGTAAAAAGCGCGAGAGGGAGGGCATGGAATCTCAATACATGAGACAATTTTACAAATTAACTCTGAGTAATAAAAAGAAAGGGTTCTCTCATTCCCAGACAAAGAAAACTGGACTGTTAGGGCCTTTTTTTATTTTTTATTTTGGATAAGTGAAAGCTTTTCTTAATTACACCAGAAATTTAAATAAGAAAAATCAAATATTAGCTCCTCTCTATATCAATATGTACTACAACATTTTTCAGCTGTTTTCCCCATCTGTCAATTTATGGCCAAACCTCAAGTCATTCAGTGTGAGCTTGATATCTTTTGATTTCAGATTTGATACATTGTGTGAAGCCGGCCAGAAAGTAATAATACCAATCTCATTGAAAGCGTGAGGCGCTCCTAAGTATACAGAAAGTGTACAATTATACAAAAGGAACAACCAAACTAGAAAAAGTAGAGCGAAAAAAAAAATCATTAAAACTAATCGACAAAGGAGACATATACGCTGCCATCCAAAAATACAAAGTTTCAAAGAACAAAGATATAATATCTGCCATAGACCTCTCCCTATCCTCAAAATTTCTATCATTCATTTCCTTCTTTAAACACCAAAAGAGGCATGTAGGCACCATTTTCCACACCGCAACACTCCTTGGCCTACCAAAGGACCACTAACAATCATATAAATCAATGACACGTCTAGGCATAACCCAGGATATCCCAAAGTGATTGAAAAGAACACTCCAAATAGTAGAAGCCACATCACAATAAAAAAGGTGGTCCACAAATTCCACATTCCTCTTGCACATCCAACATATGTCTATCACGATGACGTGCCTGACAAAATATTATGTGAATGGCTCAATAATTTAGCCTTGAGTTCTGTGTATTATATAGACTTTACAAGGATGCTATACATGGAAAGGAAATAAGGTCCCGCATGATTCTAGCCCTATACATGTAAACTATAATCTGTCAAATATATATGCTAACTATACAAAATAATAAATGGAGAAATAAGGAAACAATCGTGGGCTAAAAATAAGGAGACAAGAAACAATTATGGACAGCTGTGTTGTCCATTGACAGCCCCCCTCAAATTGATGCAGGGTGATCAACAAGCATCAATTTGCTACTTAGGAAGCAATGTTGATGACGAGTGAGAGCCTTGGTGAAGATATCAGCAGTTTGTAGATCAGTGGAAATATGTGGAAGAGTGATAATACGAGCTTCAAAGGCTTCCCGGATAGAGTGACAGTCTACTTCAATATGCTTGGTGTGCTCATGATAGACAGGATTGGCCGTGATCTGAATAGCACTTGTATTATCGGCATGTAGAGGTGTAGGATCGGTCTTAGAAAAATCTAACTCAGCAAGCAAACCGTGAAGCCAAATAATTTCTGAACAAGCAAGAGACATTGCACGGTACTCAGATTCCGTAGATGACTTAGAGACTCTGTCTTGCTTCTTAATTTTCTAGGAGATCAAGGCATCACCTAAGAACACACACCAACCAGTGATGGAGCGACGAGTATCCGCACAACCAGCCCAATCAGCATCACTATAAGCGGCAAGACGAGTAGAATTGCTGGCAGGGAAGAATAAGCCACGGGCAGAAGTACCGTGAACATAGCGTATGATCCTACGGACAGCAGTCAAATGTAGATGACGGGGAGTCTGAAGGAACTAGCTGACTGGCTGGACAGCAAAAGAAATGTCCGGTCTAGTAATGGTGAGATAAACGAGGCTACCCACCAACTTCCGGTATAAACTGGGATCAGCAAGTAAGTCGCCCTCCTCTTTGCGAAGCTTGACATGTAATTCCATGGGAGTATCAACAGAAGGAGCCTCTTGAAGACCAGCTGTAGCCACCAAGTCACTGGCATACTTATGTTGATTGAGGGAATGCTGGGGGTACCACGATGCACCTCAAGACCAAGAAAATATGTGAGAGACCCAAGATCTTTCATATGAAAGGACTCCGAGAGATGAGTTTTGAGCTGGTCAAGTAAAGTGGAATCGGAACCAGTGATCACAATATCATCAACATAAACCAATAAAAGAACAATACTCATGTCGGATTTCCAAAGAAACAAGGAAGTGTCATACTTGCTTTGCTTGAATGAAAATTGTAATAAAGGGGTGCGGAATTTATCAAACCAGGCCCTCGGAGCCTGTTTGAGACCATAAAGAGAGCGACGAAGCTTACACACATGTGAAGTCGGAGAGGGAAACAATCCTGGAGGTGGCTTCATATAAATACACTCTTTAAGATCCCCATGAAGAAAAGCATTTTTGACATCCATCTAATGTAGGGGCCAATCACTGGAAGCAGCAAGGGTGAGAATCATACGAACAGTAGTCATTTTAGCCACTGGAGCAAAGGTCTCTTCATAATTGACACCATACTCCTGATTATTCCCAAGAGCAACAAGCCGAGCTTTCTAACGGTCCAAACTTCCATCAGATCGAACTTTGACTGAGTAAACCCATTTGCATCCCATAGGCACAATAGTAGGACAGGGCTCAATGTCCCAGGTGTGATTGGCCTCTAGAGCGGCAATTTCTTCCTGCATAGCGTGTCGCCAACAATCATGCTTGGCATCATGTGAGTAGCAGGTGGGGATATCAAAATTGGCCAATGTAGCAGTAAGAGCTGAAATAGAATTGCCAGAACTGGAAGAAGGAAATCCATACCTATCCGGAGTGACAGACACTCGAGAAGAGCGACGAACCAAAGGCACAGGAGGCACTGCCACTGACTGAATCTGGAGTGTGGTAGGATCAGATACCGGGTGAGCCACCAGAAGAGACTGTGGGCGGGAGCGTCTTGTTTACACAATGCCTGGTTTAAATCGAGAACTGACGGGAGGAAGATCTGAGAGCTGCTCCTCAAAGGAGGGAAGAACCACAATAGAAGATGATGGCAGAGAGGACACAGGAAATAAATGTTGGTTTTCAAAGAAAATAACATTCCTAGAAATGCGAGTGCGATTTAAGATAGGATCATAGCAAACAAATCCCTTTTGACACACACTATATCCCAAGAAAGCACATCGGACAGATTGAGCAGATAATTTATGTCGCTCATGAGGAGGTAAATGAACAAAACATATACAACCAAAAGTACGAAGGTTATCATAACTAGGTTGCTTAGCAAATAAGCGAAAATAGGGAGACTCCATATGTAGGACTTGAGAAGGTCAACGATTAATCAAGTGAGTAGCAGTTTTCATAGCCTCTACCCAAAACAAGGACGGAACAGATGATTCTAACAAGAGAGTACGTATCACATCGAGGAGATGACGATTTTTGCGTTCGGCTACTCCATTTTGTTGAGGAGTAGAGGGACATGAACGTTGATGAAGAATATCCTTAGACGCCAAGAAAGCCTGAAACTCGGTAGACAAATATTCACCACCGGAATCGGTGCGTAATGTCTTAATAGAAGAAGAAAATTGATTGGCAACATACGCAAAAAACTCAGTGAAAGTACGAAAGACCTCAGATTTAGAGCGAACAAAGTAGACCCAAGTAAATCTGCTATGATCATCAATGAAAGTCACATTGTATTTAAATTTTTCATGTGAACTCATTGGGGAAGGGCCCCAAACATCACTATGAATAAGGTCAAAGCAGTGAGATGCCCGACTAGCATGCAAAGGGAAGGGAAGAATTTTGCTTTTACCAAGTTTGCAAGAAGCACACTCAAGAGAGAAAGAATAACGGTTTTTATTACCAAGTAAACCAGAGTTCAATACATGGGATACGATCTGAGTATTGGGATGGCCCAAACAACGATGCCACACCATACTAAGATCGGAAATATTATTACAAGCAAAAGACTTGATAGAAGAAACTGGAACAGGCAAAAATAGTGGAAACAAGCGCCCCACTTTAGGTCCCTTCGCGATCTGCTCCCCCGTTACCTGGTCCTGCACAACACAACCATCACCAAAAAATTTAACATCACAATTGTTTTCAACTAATTGGCCAAGAGAAATAAGATTCGTGGAAAGTTGAGGAGCAAGAAACACATCAGTGAGCGTAGAAGAGGCATCTCCGACAGCAGCTATTGGCAAGGAACTGCCATTGGCAGTCTAAATAACAGATTGACCATCATAGGGCCGAACATGACTCAAAGCGGTGTGAGTAGGAGTCATGTGATTAGAAGTTGCCGAGTCCACGTACCAGAGTTGAGGGGAATGGTTACCTTGAAACCCCATTGCTGATAAGGCCAAAATGAGAATTTGTTGCACCATTGCTGGAGTGCAGTAATTTGGTGTAGGAGGGGCAGGAACAGAGGACGCATCTGAAGGAGAGACAAGAGCGGCAGAAGGCATGGCAAGAACCGAAGTCTGAAATGCTTGGGCCGGACGATTCTGGGGACGAATACGACATTCTTTAATAATGTGACCCTTCTTCTTGCAATAAGAACAGAATTTTTTAGGACAATTAGCAGCAATATGCCCAGATGCCTTGCAGTAGAAACACTGCAAGGTTCGAGAATGCATAGGTGGTCCACGTCCTTGGGCAGAGAAGGCCACAGTTGCAGGCCCAGAACTGCCATGAGATTGCTCCAAAATAGTTTGAGTACTAAGACGTTGTTCTTCGTGAAGTAACTCACCAAAACAAACATCAAGAGAGGGAACAAGAGATCGATTCAGTAAAGAGGAGCGAACAGATTCATATTCTGGACGAAGTTTCATAAGAAACTGATCACGCTGGGTAGTGGCGTGAAGAGTCTGAATAGTGGAAAGGGCAGCAACAGGAACTTCTGCGGTATCCAAGGCAGCATATTCTTGCCAAAAAGTCAAAAATGCCGAGTAATAGTCTTGGATGGAAAGACCACCATGCTGAAACATGGCAATTGCATGTTCTAACTGAAAGCGACGAGTATCATTATCCTAATGATAAACCTTCTTCAAATAAGCCCACATGGATTGAGCAGAGCGATGGGGCCGCAAGTGGGTGACAATATGAGACTCCACTAAACCAAGAAGCCAGGACATGATACGTGCATTAAGCACATCCCATGATGGAGAAGACCCGTCAGCCTTAGATTTTTCAGAAGTGGATGATGGTTCAACATCCGTGCCATCAATATGACCCCAAAGTGCTTTGCCCTTGAGAAAAAATTCAAACTGAAATGCCCAGTTAGCATAATTGGTGCCTATAAACTTAACACACACAGGAGCAAAATCCATAGAGAATAAATAGAACCCGAGAGTGACAGACTGCACTGTTGCCCAGAGAAGTGCCGAGAAAACCACCGAGAATGACAGATTGTACCGCCACACAGAAGTGACCGAGAAAAAACCACCGATACCTCAAGCAGAGGCTGCCGAAAACACCAACACAAGTTGCAGAAGACTGTTCCGAGAGACTTGGGCCGAGAGGATTGTGCCGAGAGTGACAGACCACTGTGCGGTGAGTACCCAAACCAGCGAAACACCAGAACCACCAAGGGGAGACTGTATCGACACCACAGGACCACACAAACTGGTCCGATAGACTTAGACTAGACCCAACGAGGAGAAAAAAAAAAATCACGGGTACACCACAGACCTGACCGAAACCCACTAGCGTCACATCCAAAACCGAGAAGAAGGAAAAAAAAATGCAGGGAAAGGAAAACTTAGCAATTGGGCTCTGATACCATGACAAAATATTATGTGAATGACTCAATAATTTAGCCTTGAGTTCTGTGTATTATATAGACTTTACAAGGATGCTATACATGGAAAGGAAATAAGGTCCCGCATGATTCTAGCCCTATACATGTAAACTATAATCTGTCAAATATATATGCTAACTATACAAAATAATAAATGGAGAAATAAGGAAACAATCGTGGGCTAAAAATAAGGAAACAAGAAACAATTATGGACAGATGTGCTGTCCATTGACAGTGCCACCTCCTAAGATTATTCAAAGTGAGGATCTTCTCTAGAGCCGTCGACAACTGACCAGAAAGCATAGGAGCAGGATATTGCAAGTATGCGCTAGCCATGCATATCTGTATGTTTTTGTTCCAAGTCTTCTTACAATCTAGGCTAAAGAATATTGGGTAGTTAAGATCTTATTCTCTTAGGGTTTTTGTTTCATGGTGCATTTTGGTTCATTAAGAAACATATCCACAGGATAGGAAAGAAAAAGTCGCCTCCAAACTTTTCACTAACATAACAATGAGGCAATAAACTATTGAAGGCTACTACTTTCATTCCATTCTTTCTTTTTCTTTTTTCTTTTCTTTTCTTTTCTTTTCTTCTTCTTCTTTTTTTTTTTTTTTTTTTTTTTTTTTTTTTTTTTTTTTAATAATTCTATCTTTATTAGAAGGCACAAAAGGGCACAGCCCTCATACATAGGAAGTATACTTTCATTCCATTTGTTAAAACTTTGTCCAAATAAGACACTAATGTTGAAAATGGAAACTTTCCAAACAGCTGATCTGATTGTATCTGATTTTATTTCCATTTATTTCTCATTGATTATATTCCATATTAAATTGTATCATTTATCTATATAAACACTTGTAACAGAACGATCGATCATCAAGAAATAATAAAATCGAATTCTTCCTCGAATTCTTTCAGCTTTTCAACTATTAAATGTAGCAGAAAATTATCAATAAAATGAAAAATGGATGACTCGTGATCCCAAACCAACAGGCTTTGTCTACTTCGAAATCATAAAATTTAAATTTAAATTTAAAATGTGAAAACTGACCAAAATATCAAAATCCATCTCCTTCGGTGATTTTTCGTCAGTTATAGGAACACGTTCATAGTCAACAAGGTACCTCTCTACTTGCAATTCCTCATACACCTACACCAAGAGAATAGGCTTTAAATAATTCCTGAAAAAACTGGTGGAATAACCCTGCTTTCCAAATCTGAGATGAGTTCCAATGGTGCTACCTCTAGCGGTGTCTTTACAGAATCACAAGACACCGGTTCCCACTGGTCCACCATCTGACCATCTGGCAGTTCATCAGTGACAAGGATCTTATTTCCATATCTGCTATGTCAGATGCGCAAATAAAATTCGCTATCATACAAATCAGGAGGCATCAATGGTAAAAACAACAGTGTGTCATAGGTAAGACAGTATAGATACTACAGAGTACATCAATACAATATACCTTGCAGCTTCCATCAAGATATCTTCTTTCAATCGAGCTTCCATTTGCTCAACCCTAGCCCTGTTGATTCCCTGATTAATATCAAAAGTCAATCAAGTTGCAAACAGACATAAATTACAGTGAGTATTACTTTACTTTTGCCGGCAAACCTACAAAAATATGTGTGTTTCTACATTTCTATGTTTAGAAAACACATTTGAAGTGGAATCCATTATACACAGGAAAGTTATAGTCATGGTTCTCAGAAAAATATTTCATTTTTACTTGTCAGTTTATAATCCTAGTGATTGTTGGATTTATATGCCCATTCTAATAAGAGAGTACATGTTCAAATGACTTATATTTAACAAGTAACAAAATTTTGCAATAATGATATACTGCTTTATTCATTAAAAAAAAAAAAAAAAAAAAAAAAAAAAAAAAAAAAAAAAAAAAAAACAACAACAACAACAACTAACAAAATTTTATTAAAACTGTGAAAGGTGTAGAGCTAATAAACAGGAAGTTTACAAAGCATTCTTAAGATAGAGGAAATAATCACAAAAAATAGCTAAATCCTAATTTAGAATTAAAAAGAGAATTGAAAACTAGGGGAAGAAGCCATTTAATTAAAAGGTGAGCACAAAGAGTTTTTCATGTGGAAGCTCAATACCATCAAAAGTTCAATTGTTCTTAAAAGATTTATCTGAATTGTGTTTTCAACCGTGTTGTTCACTGGTTGATTGCACTTGTATATATAGAGAATCGGTCAGAAGAGTTTGAGATAGAGAAGGTTTCTATCTAGGAGAGTTTAGAGAGTGATAGAATTACACTATAGGATAGACTTAATTTAAACCTATTCTAATCTAATCAAATACAACCGGTTAGAGTTCTACTCTAAGTCTAACTGGTTTGTTTACAATTCAAACTTTAGAAGTTATTTCTTATCTTCAGTCGAAGATAAGAGACCTTTAGCACTCGGACTCTTTGACAAGAGTCCGGGTGCTTTAACATCCCCCCTCAAGGTCAACGGGGAAGCTTGCACGTTGAGCTTTGAGCAAAACCATGGAAACCGATTTGAAGCAATGGTTTGGTTAGAACATCAGTGATTTGCTCTTTGCTAGGAATGAATAGAATTTGTAGAGTCTTGGCAGCAACATGATCCCGAACAAAGTGGAAATCAATTTCCACATGTTTGGTTCTAGCATGGAAAACCGGATTGGCTGCCAAGTATGTGGCTCCAATATTATCACACCATAACTTTGGATGAGAAGAAAGATGAACATCAAGATCTCGAAGAAGGTACTGAATCCATAGCAGTTCGGCAGTGGCATTGGCTATGGACTTATACTCAGCTTCTGTACTCGACCTGGACATTGTAGGGTGCTTCTTAGAACTCCAAGAAATCAAGTTGGATCCCAAAAATACACAATATCCACTAGTAGACTTTCGATCATCAGGGCATTCGGCCCAATTCGCATAAGAAAAGACTTCAAGTGTAGATGTATTCGACCGAGTGAGTAGAAGACCATGAGAGACCGTGTGCTTTAGATAGCGTAGTATCCTTTTGACAGCTTGCCAATGAAGTTTCGTGGGCTTGTGCATAAATTGACACACTCAGTTTATGGCAAAGGCCAAGTCAGGGCACGTGAGAGATAAATACTGTAGAGATCCCACTGTACTATGATAGAGCAAAGGATCGTCCATAGAGTCACCATCAAAAGCTGAGAGAGAACTTGAAGAAGACATTGGAGACGAAATTGGCTTAGCTTCTAGCATATTGGTATGCTTGAGGAGATCAAGAATGTAGCGTTTTTGTGAGAGTAAGAGACCAGATTTCAGTGGAACAACTTCCATACCGAGGAAGTAGGGGAGCTTGCCAAGATCTTTGACTGCAAAAGACATCCGAAGTTGCTGCAAAAGATCAGAGATAGCTGCTGGAACAGAGGCAGTGATGATGATATAATCAACATAGACTAAAACAAACATAGTTAATGATGTAGTCCGTAAAAGAAAAAGAGATGAATTTGCATTAGAACTAGTAAAACCCAGATCAAATAGTTTGGTGCTTAGGCGTGCAAACCAGGCCCGTGGGGCTTGTTTCAAGCCATAAAGGGCTTTTTGTAGTTTACAAACATGATTCGGGAGACTTGGATGAGAGAATCCGGGTGGTTGAGACATATATACTTCTTCATCAAGGAAACCATGTAGAAAGGCATTTTGAATGTCAATTTGACGCATGTCCCAGCCGCGAGAGTAAGCCAAAGATAACACTGTCTGAATGGTTGTAGGTTTAACAACCGGGCTGAAGGTCTCTTCATAGTCTAGGCCAGCATGTTGATGAAAGCCTTTAGCTACAAGACGAGCTTTATGCCGTTCAATAGATCCATTCGCCTTTCTCTTAACTTTGAACACCCACTTACAGCCCACTAGGTTTGTAGCCTGTTGAGGAGGAACTAGAGTACAAGTCTGATTTTGAAGAAGGGCATTAAATTCTGCCTGTATAGCTTGTCTCCATTCGGGTATTTTGACAGCATTGGAATAGCAAATAGGTTCTGCAAATTCGGAATCTTGTACAGCCAGTAGAGCCCGAGAGATAGGATACCTTATTCTACCATCTGTAAAAACTCGGGGGAGCCCAACTTGATTCTATGCATGGGTGACCATAGGGTGAATTCGAGTGGGAGCAGGTCAGGGAGTGGGAGATAGGGAAATAGGTGAACTAGAGACTAAAGGAGAGGCTGAGGAACTAGAGGCAACACTAGATGGAGAAGAAACAGAACTGGAAGTAGGAGGTACGGTATTGGAAGAAGGAGTGGATTCTGTATACGGAAGTTGGACAGAATGCTTTGGCAAAGTTAATGAAGATGGTAAGACAGTAGAGGAGGACTGCAACTCGAGTTTAGACACTGAGGAAGGAGAGGAAAAAGGAAAGATTGATTCATGGAATACAACATCACGAGAGATATAGAGACGACTAGTCGGAGGATGAAGACATTTATATCCTTTATGATTGCGACAGTATCCTAAGAAAACACATTGCTGAGACCGAAAGTCAAATTTATGTTTATTATAAGGACGAAGGATGGGAAAACATGCACAACCAAAGATTTTTAAAAACTTGTAATCGGGACTGCGATTAAAAAGTTTTTGAAAAGGAGACTTGTTTTGCAAAGTTGGTGTAGGAAGTCAATTAATGAGATAGCATGAAGTTTGGCAAGCCTCATCCCAGAAAGGTTTGGGAACATGACTTTCAGCAAGAAGAGCAAGTGTTGTATCAATAATATGGCGATGTTCGCGTTTGACACAACCTTGATGTTGATGTGTGTGAGGACAAGGCACACGATGAATGATGCCAAGTTTATGAAAAAAGTTGTTGAGAGAACGAAATTCCCCACCCCAATCTGTTTGAACTTGTTGAATTTTAGTATTGAATAGACGTTCAACCATAAGAAGAAATTTGTTGAAAACTGAGAAAACATTAGATTTGCATTAAATAGGAAATAACCAAGTGAATTTGCTGAAAGCATCAATAAATGTAACATAATATTTATTTCCATTTGATGAAACAACGGGGGAAGGACCCAAACATTAGAAAATAAAAGTTCTAAAGGACGAGTAAAAATTGAACTGGATGTCGGAAAAGGAAGTTGATGAGCTTTGGCTTGCTGGCAGGAAGCACAAGAAGCAGCCGACTTATTGGAGGAAACTGGAAGGGAAAACTTGGATATCACGTGCTTCACAGTGCGGAAAGCAGGATGACCCAAGCATTTGTGCTATTGTTCAGTAGAAGTCCTTTCACCAAGAAGAGCAGTAGGAGATGTGGAATTGGTGAGGGAGGGCAGCTGCTGATATAGGCCATGCTTAGGAGGACCCTGGTGGAGGATGGACTTGGTTCGGCAGTCCTTGATAACAAAAAAAGAAGAGTAAAACTCAAAAAAGACAAAATTGTCATGAGCAAATTTACTGACAGAGAGTAAATTTTTATAGATAGAAGGAACGTGAAGTAAGTTTTTAAGAATAAAGGAACAACTTGGACAAGAGATACGTGCAGAACCTATATGATTGATAGACAAACCTGTACCGTTTCCCACACGAATCTGATCAGAACCTGTGTATGCATCTGAGGAGATGGTGAGGTTGTTTAAGTCATGAGTGAGATGGTGAGTAGCACCTGAGTCCGGATACCAGCTACCATCCGTAGGTAGATTAGGAGATGAGTAAAAGGCCTGCAGTGGAGACTGAGAATCAATCTGGGACGATTGATCAAATCGTTGGTAGCAGGTGCTGGCCTAATGGCCAAGCTTGTTACAAATCTGGCAGAGGGGTCTGTTGGAACTGGTGCTATGAGAATGCTGACCTCGACCACGTTGACCAAAGAAGGAACCACGTCCACCAGGGAAGGTACTACGGTAGCCACGGCCATTGGGGAAACCACGACCACGGGCAGCATTAAAGCTGCGGTCACGCTGGCCAGAGTGGCTAGGGTTGCGAGCAGTTACATGAACAGTAGCATTGGAGAGATCAGTGGTGGCCATTTGCTGCTCAAGCCGCATCTCATGGGCCAGGAGAAGACCGTAAATGTCATCACGAGATATGGGATCTATGCGAGTAGTTACAGAGGTAACCAGGGGATCAAACTCAGATCCAAGACCGGCCAGCAGGAAGGAAACAACCTCAAAATCATTGAGAGGTTGACCACAGGCACCAAGGGTGTCATTGAGAGTTTTCAGTTTATGAAAATAGTCGGTGACAGATGAATTACCTTTCTTCAAGGTAGCGAGCTGGAAACGCACCTGCATGATGCGTGCATGAGCTTGGAAAGCAAACATCTTCTCCAGTGATTCTGTTATGGGTTTTTCTTGAGTGAAAGGGAATTAGGGAAGAACATGATAGAAATAGAGGGTAAAATGATGAACAAAGGCTCTTGGAGAGGCCTATCTCTCTTACAAACTATGAGCTCTTCGAGAGGCCCAAGCTCTCCAGGACTAACTAGACTCAATATTCTCTCATTTCATACCTTCCTTCTCAATTCTATGGGATTTTATAGGAGAGTGCCTTCCACCACCTCATCCCCTTCTAGAGCCTTCTTGCCAACCGAATATTGTTAGCTCCTAGATATCTCCAGCTTACTACCTTTTAGAATACCCCTTATATCCCTTACATACCCATTATATCCCTTACATTGCCCCACCCTTTATAGCACCTCGCCCTCGAGGTGCATTTTGGAAAATTACAAAGAAAAAGAAAATAAACCAATCTAAACATAAGAAATGCAATTAACCTACGCAATAATAATAAAAAAATCCCATTGTTGGCCCACACAGCACCCAAAAGCTAGGCCATTCAGTCTTGTGGATCACTAGAGGCCTATTCAATTTGCAAAGCTCAAACCCCTTCAGCTGTCTAAAGAGAAAGCCCATAATGTAGACTTTTGTTGCATCCATTGCCACGTTGAGCTGCTGCCACATATACAAAGAAATTGTAATAGAATGGCATCTAGAACCAAAACGTCATCAGCTCGGTCCAAAGTCCAGAATTGTTGCTGCCACGTTGAACTGCGTCCAAGGTCCAGCCACAAGTATCAAAACGTCATCAGCTCGTGCCTCCAAAACCATCCAAGACTCAAGCTCAATACGGTTATCCTTGCTTCCAGAAGCTCTAGAAATTCTCACCCATGCAAAACGAATATGCAGCCATGGCCACGTTGGCACCCATTGTAGCCCGTCATGGAATTGTAGTCATGAAATGTGGCTGTCGTCATCTCGTAGTCACGGAATGTTCGTGGCCCTGCAAACAGCTCTGTGTTGAAGCTTGTCTGGCTTCTGATCATGCCCCTCCATTGCCGAAGCTTCAAAAACATACACCAAGAAACGGCAATGTCTTCCCCATGCAAAACACAGCTGTATCCATGGCCATGTGGGCACCCAGTGTCGTCTTCCTCACCCAGCGTCTCCGTGCACCCAAGGAGCTCGAGAAACGTCGATAATGCCAACGTCATTTGCGTCCGTGAAAAATGCCGGAGGTCCCTGCCTCCCGGTATCGGCACCCACGGCGGCCACCAACAAGAAAACTTCCAACGCCATCGGTGTTTGAAGATGACCAAATGCACAGCCCGATCAGCCATTTCGTCAAACACTTTGCGCCCATAATCCAAAAGCCCACAAATCACATACATATCAATCATAGTTTTGCCAAGATACAAAACAGAAACAAACCCACCAATCAAAATCGTCTACGCATGAATCACCGACGTGTTCGAAATCCAGACATCAGCGCTTGGAGTCGAATGCTGGAAGACAAATGAGCTCCAGATCAGAATTGGCTTCATCTGATTCGTCTTCACCATTGGAGTCCACTTGTCCATTCCCCTTGTCATCGTGGACAGATCGAGACTCTCGGCTGAAATGGATTCTGCTACAGTTTCGTTGAGGATGCTGGTTGGTTTGAGAGCTAAGAAGCTCTCGGGCTGTGGATCGTCGACTCCTCCGAATGGGTTTGGTATGATTTTGCTCTGGACTTCCGTGACACAAAGACGCAGATCCGGTTTTGCCAATTTGATATCCTCCTTGGTTGCATCTTCTTTCTCGAAGTCTGGCACAATCTCAAGAAGATTGTGCTTGAGATTGTGCAAGTGACGCCCAAATTGGCATGTGTTCTCCACCGAAGCCTTCATGGTTTCTTGCATTTGATCTACTAACTCCAACATCTTTTGTAGGAGTAGATCTTGGCTCATTCTTGTGTAGCGATTCTGTCGAGAAAGATGGGCATCGTGATATTGCCATAGAGGTGCCATGGTAGAGAATGTGGAATGTAGTACGAGAAGGAGAAAAAAAAATGGTGGATAACAGAAGCTAGGAAAAATTTTGCTGGGTAAAACAGAGACAGTAGAAGCGAAGGAAAAAAAAAATTGTGAGGAAACAGAGACAGTGGAAGCCGTGGGTGAGGAAGGAATGGCTCTGCTACCACTTGTTATGGGTTTTTCTTGAGTGAAAGGGAATTAGGGAAGAACATGATAGAAATAGGGGGTAAAATGATGAACAAAGGCTCTTGGAGAGGCCTATCTCTCTTACAAACTATGGGCTCTTCGAGAGGTCCGAGCTCTCCAGGACTAACTAAACTTAATATTCTCTCATTTCATACCTTCCTTCTCAATTCTATGGGATTTTATAGGAGAGTGCCTTCCACCACCTCATCCCCTTCTAGAGCCTTCTTGCCAACCGAATATTGTTAGCTCCTAGATATCTCCAGCTCACTACCTTCTAGAATACCCCTTATATCCCTTACATACCCATTATATCCCTTACAGATTCCCATAGTGCACGAGAAGTGGTGCAGCCAACAGCATGTGATACATAAGAATCGGATAATGTTGAGACCAGGACGCTGATGATAAGCTGGTCTTTTTGGTACCATGAGAGGTAATGCGGGTTGGCAATCATAGCAAGAGGGCCAGGAGCAGCAGTGGGATTGACATTCAATTGAGCAGGAGTAGGAATTGTGCCGTCAATGAAGCCATAAACATCTTGACCGCGGAGATATGCCTGAAGATGAAACTGCCAAGCCATATAGTTGTCCTTGGCTAGTTTGATTGAGGGAGAGTGGTTCATGTGAGGAATATTGAAGATCGGAGCAGGTTGAGCACAGTTGGAATCAGCGGTAACACTAGATCGGCCATTGAACAATGAAGAGAAAGGAAAAAGAAAATAGATGTTTAGTCTTTTGTTGGCTCTGATACCATAAAAGATTTATCTGAATTGTGTTTTCAACCGTGTTGTTCACTGGTTGATTGCACTTGTATATATGGAGAATCAGTTACAAGAGTTTGAGATAGAGAAGGTTTCTATCTAGGAGAGTTTAGAGAGAGATAGAATTACACTATAGGATGGACATAATTTAAACCTATTCTAATCTAATCAAATACAATCGGTTAGAGTTCTACTCTAAATCTAACCAGTTTGTTTACAATTCAACTTTAGAAGTTATCTCTTATCTTCAGTTGAAGATAAGAGACCTTTAGCACTCAGACTCTTGTCAAAGAGTCCGGGTGCTTTAACAGTTCTTTACCTATCAAAAGAAAATTTTGGATCGTTCTTCACTTTCCTACGCACCACATAATGCATAATGGCACCACACCAAAAGAAATCTTATCTTACCAAAGGCATTTTACAACTAACCAACATTGTGTTCACTGCCCTCAGCATAACCCAGAAAAGCCCAAACCATGGCAAAAGTAAATCCTACGGCTCTTTAACAACACATGATGAAGTAGAACATGGCCTCTGTCTCCCAACAGTTACAAAAATAACACAAATAAACTATCATCTTTCCATTCTTTATCGAAATCTCCACAGGAAGGATCTCCCCAAAGTTGCTTTCCAAACAATGAAGGCTATCTTAGGTATTCTCCAGGGAAATAAAATTCTTGATTTCTCTCCAAAGCCTGATAGAAGGATAAAACATTATACTGTTTGTCTCAATAATCTCCAAGATATCCTACCACCATCTACCACCAGATCTTCACTAAGTGCAGCATCTCTAAGTAAATCTACAGATAGTCTTGGTTTTATCAAAAATAACATCATAATGAGACCAATCTAAATGATACGGATAATTACATTCCTAGTTGGAGTATATTTACATACGTATGAACATATAAACGCTAGTTTGCGTATGAAGATAACCTTTCTTCTTCTTGCTATCCTTTTGCAACTTAAAAAGCAATGCATTTTAAAATATTTGCAGCAACAAGCACCAAAGGATAACATAAAACATCAAATTCAGGTACTGATAATTCCAGAATCTATATCACAGTGACAAGTGCTAGAATGGCAAGAACCTAAAAGACTGATGAAAAGATATGTCAATTCATAATAGTAAAATTTCTTTACAATGACATACTGTATATTCAAGATTGGAGAAGGGCTGCTCCACATCACGCAACACAAAGGGGCGCCCATTGATATACACTACCTGTTTCAAGAATAGAAAGAACAATTTATAAATCGAAACACAAAAGGGAGCCCATAATTTAGATGAGACTTTGAACATCATAGTGCCTACCAATAATTTATTTTTTTTTTTAAAAAAAAAAAAATTTAAAAAAAGGAGACGAAGTGTGAGGAGAGAAATGACAAGAAGATATTGGAACAGTTATTTGGAAGAGATGATGGAAGCAGGAGTTCATTTTGGTCATGGTAATAGTAAATGGAATCCTAGAATGGCACTTTATATCTCTTCAAAGCATAAACGTATTCATATTACAAATCTTATTAGAACTGCTCGTTTTTTATCAGAAGCTTGTGATTTAGTTTTTTATGCAGCAAGTAGGGGAAAACAACTCTTAATTGTTAGTACCAAAAATAAAGCAGCTGACTTAGTAGCACGGGCTGCAAAAAAGGCTCGTTGTCATTATGTTAATAAAAAATGGCTCAGTGGTATGTTAACAAATTGGTATACTATGGAAACGATACTTCATAAGTTCAGGGACTTGAGAACGGAACAAAAGATGAGGAGACACAACCGTCTTTCGAAACGAGATTCAGCTATGTTGAAGACACAATTGTCTTACTTGCAAACATATTTGGGCAGGATTAAATATATGATGGGATTACCCGATAATGTAATAATCGTTGATCAATAAGAAGAATATACGACTCTTTGAGAATGTATCATTTTGGGAATTCCAATGATAAATGTTTAATCGATACAAATAGTGACCCCGATCTTGGAGATATTTTGATACCAACAAATGATAAAGCTATACCTTCAATCCGATTAATTCTTAACATATTAGTATTTGCAATTTGTTAGGGTCGTTTTAGCTATATACGAAATATGTGATTAATAATAAGATAAATAAATTATTTTGGGAATACATATAATTTCCGTTAGACGTCTATGTATTTATATAGTTCCCCTAGGACTCTAGGAATATTATATAAAAGCTATATCTAGTCTCTGTACATTTGATGCTTAAGACATAGTGCTAAAAATGCTCTACGTGTTTAAGACCAAATGCTACAAGGTCCTTCCTCCCCGCCTCACTCCCTTTTTTTTTTTTTCTTTTTTGGATGAATTAAAACCATATTATAACCAAAACAAACGTCTTACAACTCTCCAGAAACTGTACCACCATTACATCAAGGCAAAAGCCTTACACGCTGAAAACAGCAACACAAAACAACAAGAACTAACAGACCCGCAAAACCTCCAGCAACTTAAACTCAGTTACAGCAAGATAAAAGGTTCCATTTAGCCACAAGAACCTTCTGTTTATTAAGTCTCTTAAAATGCCCTTTAGCCATAATCCTCATTCTGACTTCCCATCGAACTTGAGCCAAAATTGCTTCCTTCGTCCGAGGATTATTACTATGTAAGAGGGCATTACGTTGCTGCCATAGGTGATACACTACAGCAGCAAAACAAAGTCTCCCCAAGCATGACTGCAGACTTTTTCCCCTTAACACTTTAGGACCCCAAATTTCAACATCATTCCAACTAGTCGGAACATTAATGAAGGAACATTCACTCATGATTTCCATCCAGATCCTTCTACTGAAACTACAACCAAAAAAGAGGTGGTCTCTGTTCTCCTGATGAGCATAGCAAAACATGCAAAGAATCAAACCCAAATACCCCCAAGCACACATCTTGTGTCTAGTAATAACAGCATTTTGAAACAGCAGCCATAAGAAGAATGAGTGCTTCGGTATAGCCATAGACCACCAGACAACCTTCCACCAAGGAACCTCCTGACTTCTACTCCTCATATTCTCCCAAGTATCTGCACAAGAGTATTTCCCATTCCTAGATTCCCAAATAAGCTAATCTTCTCCCCCGAACCGTATATCCGGAAGATTACATTGAATCTCAACAATATCATCAGACCTTGCAAAAGGCCAGTACCATTCCCCATTCCTGATTATAGTACACAGTTTAGCATTCATGGATAAACCTGAATCATAAGCTGCCCTATATCCAAATTTATCCAAAAGACACCCTGCTGGATGCCACTTGTCCAGCGAAAGAAAAACCTTTCTCCCATCACCAACTTGGTATCTAATAAACCTCTTAGCAATGTCCCGGATCTTCAACAATTTCTTCCAACTCCAAGAGCAAGAAGAAGGAATAGAAACATTCCAGAAACTTCTACCCCTGAGCCAATTTAAATCAACCCAAGCAACCCAAAGCGAGCCAGCTTTAGTGAAGAGGTTGCAAATATGATTAAGCATTGAAGCTTGGTTCCAAACCTCAATCTTTTTTATCCCAAGACCACCTTCTTTTTTAGGGAAACAAATCTTATCCCAAGCCACCTTCACATGGGCTTTAGCATCAAAGCCACCCCAAAGAAACCTATTAAACTTTTGCTCAATTAACTTGATGATTTGTTTAGGAAGAATGAAAACCTTTGCCCAAAAAACCTGCAAACTGACTAGGACAGAGGACAAAAGCTGAAGCCTACCAGCAAAAGAAAGCTTCCGGACCAGCCATGAATCAATTCAGGCCGTGATTTTTGCCACCAAGCTCTCACAGTCCACAGAGGTAAGCCTCCTGGAGATAAGAGGCACACCCAAGTACCTTACTGGCAGCACTCCTTCAAGCATATGCAGCATCTCAAGAATATCCTGCTTCAGAACAGGATTCACTCCAGCCAAAAAAATAGAACTTTTAGAGGGGTTTGCCTTTAGACCCGAGAGCTGCTCAAAATAATCAAGAACATCCTTAATGACCTTCACCGATCTAATAGAAGCAGCAGAGAAGATGAGCAAATCATCTGCAAAACATAGATGATTTAACTTCAGCTCTCTGCATCTAGGATGAAAATCAAATTGGGAATTTGAAGATACAGCATCTCCAAGTAAAAGGGACAGCCCTTCCATAGCTATCACAAAGAGGTAAGGGGAAATCGGGTCCCCTTGCCTAAGTCCCTTCTTGCCATGAAAGTATCCAACCAAAGACCCATTAAGGGCAATGGTAAAGCTGGGGCTGGTAATACATTCCCTGATCCAAGAAATAAACCTAGCAGGAGCTCCCAAACACTTTAGACAGTGAAGAATATATTCCCAGTTCAAGGAATCATATGCTTTCATTAAATCCACCTTAAGAGCACATCTAGGAATGCCCTTCTGCTTATGATAATCACAAACCACCTCCTGCGCCAAAAGAAGATTCTCAGCAATGCTACGGCCCGGGATAAATGCTCCTTGATTCAAACTTATAGCATCATTAAGACCAGGAAGCATCCTATTTGCCAAATTTTTTGTTATACACTTATAAACAATATTGCAGCAAGCAATCGGCCGAAAATCTCCCATGAAAGATGGGTTTTTTTTCTTAGGCACCAAAGTAAGAATAGTAGAGTTAGATTCCTTTAAGAGTTTTCCAAATTGGAAGAACTCCTGAATAGCTGAAAACACATCCTCCCCTATAATCGGCCAAGCTTTTTGGAAAAAACCTGCAGAAAACCCATCGGGGCCTGGAGCTTTATTTGGATTCATGGAAAACAAAACCTTATGGATTTCAGCTCTAGTGACCTCTGCACACATACCAGCAATGCAAGAAGCAGAAAATCTCTTCTGAAAGAGGTTAGCCATCCGATCAGCCTTGACTTGAGAAAAATCAAGGGAAGAACTCCCCAAGAGATTTTGATAGAATCCAGTAGCCATGTCTTTAATCTGCTGCATATCCCAAACACTATTACCATCAGCATCAGTCAACACTTTGATAAGATTAGCCGAGTTTCTAATCTTCACAGAATTATGAAAAAATGCTGTGTTACCATCACCAAGGTTGAGCCACTTGTTCCTTGATTTTTGCTTAAGGAAATTCTCTTCAGCAGCCGAGATAGAAACATAAAGGTGTAAACTCTCCCTCTCCTTCCTAAGACAATCAGCATTGCCCTTAGAAGACATAAAAGCAGATTGAGCATGAGCTAACTCTTGCCTAGCTTGCACCACCCTTTGACTAATACCACCAAAAACTACCAAATTTTTTATCTTTAAAAGACTCTACAGATTTAAGCTTAGCATACAACCTGTACATGGAATAGCCTTCCACATCAACTTGCCAGCCTTCCTTAACCCAATCCAAAAAGTTCTTATGCTCTGCCCAAAAATTAAAGAATTTGAAAGGCTTTGGGCCATAACTAACATAAGCTGCCATAGAAACCAGGGCAGGAGAATGATCAGACACTCCCCTCTCAAGGAATTCAACAGAGGAATTACCATATAACTGAATCCATGCACAGTTAGCCATAACCCTATCTAGCTTCTTAGAAACAAAATCATCTCCTGACTGTTTATTAGACACTCCCTTCCTCAAGTGAGGGGCAACAACTGGTGATTAAGAAATTTATAATTTTTTATATTTCTCATGTCAACTCAAAATAACATCATTATGCCCACACCACCAACAGCGGCAATAGTAGTGATCATAACAATTCAACTTCCATTTTTTTTCTATGATACATGATGAAAGAATAACATTTCATAGCAATAATAACAAAATCTATCAATGATTGGAATGACAGCAAGAACATTTTGTTCTAAAGTATACAAAGCAGCTTGAAGGGGATTCAAGAATAAGTGCATCATCTTGCTTTTCCTAGACATCTTGGTGCACCATTTATGGCCAATTTCCTCTTTTCTCTTTTCTGCCTTTTTTTAGGCAGTCCATTCTAAACAAAGCTTTGAGCTACACTAAAACAAAGATTTTTTTTGATAAGTATACACTAAAATAAAGAGTTGATAACTATTAGTGATAATTAAAATTTTCTGTATTATAACGACTCTGCCATTGGATCTAAGACATCTGTCACTGGGAATGACAACTCATGAATTTGTAGAATCAACTGGTTAGCATACTGGTTAAAACTGGTACCAAGGTCACTAATGTGCAAGAGGTAAAACACTAACTACTTAACAGATCGATGATACTATTCTATATGGAGCAGACAAGTCTATTAGTTTTTTAAATTGTCAACACAACTCAACTAAACAGTAAACCCAACTAATTTGGGCGAATCATAAGATATGAAAAAAGTTTAATGCAGGCTGTCAACCTACCTTAATTGTTTGGGATTGGGATCAGCTATGCAGAAAGAAATGATGATAAAGTATTACATAGGAGGAGTTTTTGTGATTGCCAGAAAGCAAACTTATATTTTAGGTTTCTAATTTATTATATATGAGTGAGGGTTCGTTTGAGTTTGCGATTTCAAAAAGTAAGATTTAAAAATAGCGATTTAAAAATGTGCGATTTGAAAAAGTAATTTTTTAAAAACGTAATTAACGGTTTGGCAAAATCGCAGTTTGACCTTTAAAATCGCAGATTAGCCTTTAAAATTCTGCGTTTTCAAAAATGCATCCACTTGCCTGTGATTTGAAAATGCAGTTTTCTGCGTTTTCAAATCGCAATTTTTTAAAAATGCAATTCCCAAACGGTTTATTTTTTGCAATTTGATTTAAAATCGCACTTTTTGACTATGAAATCACAATCTCAAACGAACCCTAAATAACTCATATGAACTTTCAAAAGCTTTGATGTCTTTCAGTAATATTAATAGCCCCAAATATCAGTTAATCATTGGCTTCTCTGGTCTCAAAAACAATATTTCCTAGTATAGTTCCATGTTTTGATGTTTTAACAATTCATATGGTATTGAGATAAATATTTAACGCCTGCAAAATGATTGTGGTTTCTTGAATTACCGCATGGGCCAAATATCAACTAAAGGATATGGCTATAAGCAAATATTTAGTGATAAATAGAGTCATGGTAACAAATGAATTTACCGGCTCCTCACGAAGGTTTATCCAAAGAACTTTAGCTTGCTTGCCATCTAATTGAGCCCCAATATGCTTAAGAACATTTCGAATTCCATCGATTTTTGGGATTGCGACACCATGAACACGTAATGAGTCGGCCTATTCATAGCAACCATAGATTAAAAAGGCAGAATAAAACTCAACAAACATATGAACTAGAATAAAAATGTCTAAAAAATCATTTCAAATGCATTTGCAGATACAAGCACTCCACAATGCGTATATAGATCACAGTTCGAGAATAAAATTTATTCTTGTGTCCAGTGGAAGCCTTGTTATACAATGCAATATGACAATTGACATTAGTTTTATGATTCAAATAGAAAAAAGATACTTACCCCCTAAGGCTGAAAGTATATAAGAAATTCAAAAGGGATGGAATAAACAATTCTAGGAACATTCATCCAATAATACAATGATCTCTATAGGGGCACTTTTGTATACTTCCTGTGTACTAGAGTTGCGCCCCTCTGTGCTTTTTATTGAATTTTATTACTTATCAAAAAATACAATGATCTCTATAAATACATTTTTTACTTTATTTATTCATTTATTTATTTATTTTTATGAATGAGCTCTTTTACTAAAGTAAATTGAAAGTTTACAGCACTCCAGAAAATCTGGAAACCAGCTGCAAATCAGCAGCTAACCAACAAAAACTCCTTTACAAAGAAAAAAAAAAAAACAAAACCTATATCCTCTGTTATCTACAACCACATTTTCTATACAATCAAAGAGAAAACAGACGCTATAAACTTTCTAAACTCCAAGAATACTATCCAGTAGACCCCAGTTCCCGCATAAGACTTCATTCTCTCTACCTTTTTGATATCTGCCTTTAGACACAACTCGCATTCTAATTTCCATCAAATCTTCTGAATGATCTTCTCTTCAGTTCATACATGGTTCCCATTTCTTATATTATTCCTCTCCCTCCACAGATTGTAAACTGAAGCACTTAGACAAAGTCTGAATAGCACTGCTTGCAATTCTTTTTTTTTTTTTGATAAGTAGAGAATTTTATAAAAAGCGGACAAAGTCTGCTTGCAATTCTTTGCCTGTCCATTCTTTTACACCTCTATCAATTATATCTTCCCAGTCAATTGGAGGGTCATCTATTAAGCATTTACTTAAATTTGCCAACCAGACCCTTTTGCTAAAGTTGCACTGAAAGAATAGGTGACTTCTCCCTTCAATGCACCTTCTACAAAAACCACAAAGAACATTACCACCATAACCCCATCTGAGTAATCTCTCCCCTTTTGTGAGGCTATCACGGGCTGCCAACCACAAGAAGAAGGCTTGTCTTGGAATTGCTAGAGAGAACCAGATTAATCTCCACCATGTTACTTGTGGTAACTTATACCGAATATGCTCCCATGTTTCAACACAATTGTAAATTCCCCTTGTTGAAATGCTCCAAGTAGGCTGGTCATTCTCACCAATACTTACCATAGGTAGTTGACTTTGAACTTTAACAAGATCCTCAGATCTTGCAGGCTGCCAATACCATGTTTTATCTCTAAGAACACTGGACATTTTTGCATTAAGCTGGCTGCCAGCATCATAGAGGACTCTATGCCCATATACTTCATAAAGAACCCCATCCGGGTTTTATAATTAAGTATCTAATTAGATACGCTCGAATAACCCCTTCTCATAATTAGAATGTATATAACCTAACCCTATTCCGGCATGTCCTAGTATGGAATGAACTTATAATCATGGAATCAACTTGATCATCAAATTGGAGATTATAAGTTCATAACACTAGCTCATTCCCATTTTGGGCGGAACAAATATACTAATTCTTTGATTCCAATTACATAAGAGGGATCTTGGACTAAGAAATAGATTCTATACGCTAAAAAAGGGTATCCCAAGCAATTTCAATAATCGGGTTCATTGATATTCCTGGTATCCTAGTATAGTAGATGCTATCACATATACAATCATACGCAATTCAATGGAGTTGTTTGATCTTAAACTAAAAGGGGATCTTCTATAATTTCACACATGAGAGGGTATTTCTTAGTTTCGTCCAGTCATTAATAACTTGATTATTTTTAGATAATAGTTTTTTTTTTTAATGACGATGAACTCCTCCAAGACAGTGCCACTTTGTGTATCCACCCCTGTCAGGTAAATCTCGGATCCGTGTAAAGCACCCCCTCCACACGGATCGGGTAATACTCCGGCTTCGCCAACAAGTTGGTCCCAAGGAATTGCTTGCACCCAAGGGAATTCGAACTTTAGACCTCATGGAACTACCACAAAGACCAATGCCCTTATCACTTGAGCCAACCCCTTAGGGAGTCCTATTGAAACCAAGAAATATAGACCAGCGTGCCGTCCACACCAAAATAAATGAAGTTTTCTGAAAAACCTACTAGTGGAGGAAGACCTCCTAAGGATAAGAGACATAGGGCGAAAGAGAGAGCCAAAAAAGAATCTTTCATATATAATCCGGCATAATCCCGAATGTCATCAATATCGGTACATAGACCAAATGATAAAATGCAAGAAAAAGTTCCTAGATTCAGGGAGCTTGCATATCCACCATTGAGTACAACTATTGGACCTTTTGCTTTTAACTTTTAACTTTTTACGTAATAGGATTTTAAAATTAAGAAATATTGGTGAGGTTAAAAGTAACGAGGATAGATAAACTGAACGAAGCACAATTTGGTCTCAAAATGCAATTTGCATGGTCATAGAAATTGGTGCAAACCTCCGACATAAGAGTAATGGAAGTTTTTTAGGGTAAATCGGTAGGCAAACGAGCGACTAGCAAATTACATTTAGCATGCAGGAGCATAACAATAAGTAGAACTTAAAAAAAAAAAAAAAAAAAAAAAAAAAAAAAAAAAAGCACTGTTCCAACTTGTTGGCCACCAAACAAAAACACCGTTTCCGACAAGGGAAATGCAGGATAGAGTGAAATTAATAAGATGAACAATAGGTATGTAAGTTGGGGGATGAACAATTCATATAAAAAAAAAAAAAAAAAAAAAAAAGGTTTCTCGCAATGAATCTAATGAAGAAATGAAAAATAAAACAATAAGCAAGATAAGGGGGGAGCAAAAAGATTTCGAAGAAAAGGTAGCATCGAAGGGGGGGGAGGAAAATGGGAAAGAAAAGAAGAAGAGGGAAAAACCTGACGGTAATTGGGAGCACCATCAATCTGGGGAGACAAACGTTTGTTCTGGCAGCCAGGGAAATGGTCGCTCTTGAGAATGGTCTTCTTACCCAGTACTGATCCGCCTCTCAGCTTCATCACCTGTTCCGGCTCCTTTGGTATCGACATTCTTTTGACACACGAACACAACCCGCTCCAAAATGCGGGACAACTGTGGTACAGAAGATGATGCCCCCCCACCCGCTGGCCGCTGCTACTAAGCCCGCTGCTACTAGCCTACTACTAATGAAAATCTAATTAGGACACAAATCTAACTTGGGCTCTAAACAAGAAAGAAGATATTCGAAAGAAATAAAGGAAATCTAATTTGAGAAGCGAGAGAGACGGATAAGAGGCAATCCTGCTACTTATCACCTATATCATATACTATTTCTTTACTTGGTAGAAATGGGGGAAAAAATGCATATGCCTGTGTGAATACGCAATTTTGAGTTGGGAGGGCTTTTTGTTTTTCTTCTACTCTCTATGTATAATGTGCGGGCAGAGAGTCCACACTACCCAGCCCAGTAACAAGACGGAACCATCCTTCCGCCGAGTCCCAACATTCACAACGTGAAACGCGTGTATACATATGGAGTAAATTTTTTATTTCCTGATTCTCCCAAAAAAACGCGTCTGGTATGAATATTCTTTCCACTGGCTCTGGATACCCAACCGCCCGTCACCAGCAGCCACCTACCCTTACTCTTGGATAATCTTCTGCCCGGAAAATACCCGCCACAAATTTATTCCTTTTTACTTCTTTTTTCTTTTTTTCTATGCAACACACCACAGAAGACTTTTGAATTAAAAAGAAAAAAAAAATCGCGTAAAAGTTACAAACAAACACGTGCAAAATATGCTGTTTCTGCTTCTATTGCAATGATTAATCAAATAAGAACGTGGCAGTGTCTTGTTCAGGGTTCAGCCAGTAGATCTGTGGATGGTTGGTCTGAAAAACTGCATGCAAAAATTGCAAAAGCATAAGGACATGTTCCATTTGTTTATCCTTTTTTATTTTAACAAATATTTTAAGGTGGCGTAAAAATAAAAATAATTTTAGTGTAATATTTTGTGTTTTAAATTGTTTATTAATATTTTATTTTTAAAATAAAAAAAAATATTTTAACAAACAAAGCTAAAAATAAATAAAAAATACAAAGTAATTACAAAAAAAAATCCAACAATACATATTTCATTCTTCAAATAAATCAATATCAACAAAAGTAGCATACAACATTTTAACTTCTTGTGCATTCATGTCCTGTTTAAGGACCTATGATGAACCCTAGGTCTCATTTCGCCCATTTCCTCATACCTAACCTTAGAAAGAGTGAGAGGGTAACTCTCGAGAAATTCATCTTCAATAAAGGTAACATTTTTAGCTCGATCCCGTTCCTATAATGATATTTGCCTTTTATTTTATCTATAAACTACTGTTTTCATGAGTTAATATGAATCTCGTAGATTTAAAACATTTGAGTTTACCAATCAACAAATAGACAAAAAGAAAACTAGGCAATCCCTACAACAATAGAAAGATGAGGATATTTCCAGCTAACAATAGGAATTCGAGCGGAGGGGGGAGGATCAATGGGTATACGATCAAAAAAAGATCTAGCAGTAGTCCAATGTATCACAATGCGGGCACCAAAATTTGCACTTCTATCAACATTTCTAGCATTTCAAGAGGAAGAGGTTGGTATGGCGTTAATAGTATCGGAGATAATAGAAGAGATCCGCCAATCTTGAACAATTTTGAGATTTTAAAGAGCCAAAATAACCACTTGAAAATCAAATTCCATGAAAAAAAAAAAATCACATTCCAAAACAAACCACCAAAGATTGAGGGACAAAACCAAAGACTCAACTAGCCAAGCGACTATGGCTTCTCCAAAGTTTGACGAACATAGAGAAGAGATTTGGAAAACCATTTAATGATGTGTCCCTTATGATTTCAATAGATAGCTGCATGTGCTGAGAAAGGCTCCCGAATAGTTGTATGAACTTACTTTCTTCTTTACCAAACTTAATTCACCAATTTGCATGAACCGGTTCTCAGCAATTTTATCCGGTTCCATCATTTTGGCTCCAACCGGTTCTTTGAATTTTGGAGCAACAACACGATGAACATCGCTTGACTGAGGATTGTATGAATTACTGGAATTCCCCTCTGATTTCATGCCTCCCAAACGAACTGTTTCTACTTTACTGTAATGAATGTTTTTAGCCCTGAACTCAGGTCCATATTTCCTCTGGAAGAGATGATCTTGTGTATCTGGTCAATTAGAAACAGAGTGCCCTAAACGTCCACATCCGTAGCAAAAATTTGATAATCTTTCACACTTGAATTGCACCCACACTGGTTCCTTTCCATCTCTATTTTGCAGAAACCCTGGAATGAGAAGCTGAAGGAGATTGATTTCAACTTTAATCCTCAAACATTTACTAAAATGAACCCCTTTCCTTTCTACATTGTCAATTTCCAAGAGCTTCCCCATTTTAACTCTTTTTTTTTTTTTTTTGGCATTCTAGGTTGTCTTGAACTGCAGTGGGAGACCATGGACCTGATCTCAATAGGCTCCGGCCATAGATAATCTGAAGACTCCTTGAATGTAGCTTCTGGATCCCACGGTTTGAGGAACAAAGGATTTCCTTTTAAATTTCCATGAGACTTGATGGAGGACTTCCTCTTGGTCCAAAAAACTTGAGACTATGAAGAGATAGGTATTAGGCTCAATATCCTCGATAGCAAAGGAAGGGATGAAATTCCATACATGTTGAAGAGTAGCTTTAAGTGTAGCTTTCAGAATATTTTTTAGAGAAATAATTTTCCCCACCAAGGTAGGATTAGAAGAGGATATGCGGCCAGGATCAACAGGTTGAAGCTCTGGCGTGTTTCCATTCCAGTTTAAAGCCTCAGTTTGTCTGATGATGGTATCAATCTCAGAAGTTTGATGAGCCATGTAAGAGAGAAACTAAAGAAAGGAGAACAAAAGAAGAAGAAACAGAGGGAAGATAGATAGAAAAAGATAGAAGGTAGAGAGGGAAATCCCGAAAGGAAGAGAACTAGAGGGGAACACAAGGTTCTGGAAAAAAGGGTGTCCTGGTCTGCTAAGAGAAGCTTTTGGCCATTTACAATTGAAACCTTAAAAAAAAAAATTAATAAAATAATAATAATAATAAGCAAAAACAAGAACAAACAAACAAACTACTACCAGGGTAGTTTTTGCAGCTCAGTTATACATGGATTTTGCTAATATCGTGAATGCATCAATAGAACAGTATCTCTGTGTATCGATTATTCAATGCCCCAGTCTCAATAAAATTACTTGCACAAATCAATTATAGCCTTCACACCCAATCAGCATCTAATTGGTATCAGTTTGATGCTTTGATGGCATAATTAATCCATGTTTTAACACTTCCAGCTCCCCCAACGGTCATAAATAAAAGTTCTGATGGGAAGAATAACCTGATTATGATCCCCTGTTATTAAGCCAGAATTTGGCAGCCTAAGAGAGGGGTTTGTGAAACCTACCTGCCCCGGACAGGCTAAGATGCAGGACCTACTTGCCCGGAACAAACCAGCAACCAGATCCTAAGATGTGGAATCCACCTGTCCACACAGCTTAATAACAGGGGATCCTCATCTAGAGTAACCTATTGTCAGACTGAAACATCTGCAACACCATCCACAGTTGCAACTTCTCTTAAAAGATTTTTGGATGAAGGCAAACCAGCAACCACGTCCTCTTCAATACCACACTCGTTCGTCCCTCTTCTGATCATGAAATAACCATCCTGCCATCAAAATCAGTTAGTAATTGAAATTTTGTGAAGGCATACTTTTGAGGTGGATAACAATCTCATGAAAACGTACATCACCCCAGCTTCTATTCCACTGATTCGCAAGAAGCTGGAACAGAGAAAAGTAAAAATCAGCATATGATCTTCACAAATCTTGTAGCTACGAAATTTAAATGTTATAACTAGAAAATATCAACATACCCAATAGTCCTCTCCGGAAGCAGTTGCCCCCCATCCAATTAGCTTAACGGCATGACCTCCCATTACATCACCTGCAACGTGTTTGTAAACTCCAGATTTGTAATGAGCAAAATCCTGTAAAATGGTGGGAAAAAACAAAAAAACAAAAACCTTACAATGTTAAGATAAGTATATTCTCTAATAGATAAATGACAAAAAAAAAAAGAAAAAAAAAAGTCATTTTCTTGCAACTGGTTGTAAAATGCAAAAACACTGAAAGAACAAAGGTTATGGCTAGATAATCTTTTACTGAATTTGTTGAAAGAATAATAATGATCAAATAAGTACATTATCTAAAAGCAAAATAATAGAAATGTCTCTTGCAACTGGTTGTAAAAATGCAAACAATTGAAAAAACAAGGGTACTAGCTAGATAAACCTTACTCATTTTGTTAGAGGCAGTCCAAATAAAGAATGAAATGCACAAGTGTGGGAAAGGATTTGAAATCTTTTTTTATTTTTAGTTTCATCTTTTTGTTTAAGGGCAGATGGCTAGATGGCTCAGGTGCCATGTTCTATAAAGCACTCCAGCTTAAGAGGTAGATGAACTGGGTCAGGAAGGAGTTCCATTCTGGAACCAATCCGCCAGTGAAAGAGTACTTGGGCTGGATAGGCAGGAGCAACAGGAACTAACTGCTAACTAGCCTTCAAGATTCCCGTGGTTCTAACAACCAGCTGAACCCTACAGGCCCAGCATGTTACTAATATGCAGAGAAAGGCAGTTTGCATCACACAACTGACAGATGAGAGTAGAGCCCAACTAAATCAAACTGACATATAAGGGACCTTAAATACGCAACACTGGGATTTTCCAAGATCTACCTTCAACAAGCCATACTTTGGGATGCCGGCCAAACAGCTTAAGTGGGCTTATAATGGTAATATGGAACGCATGATGAAGCCACAGAAAAGATCAGGTCTGCTTGAGAGATGTGTATTCTCAGTGGAAGGAGTTCTGCCATGGTACATTTGAGAGTGGCTTGGCCAGCCCACATTTGTGCGTACATACTATGCACACTTCTCATTTGCATCATTAATTGTTAACTTTGATCACAGTCAACCATATGGATAAGAGGTGTGGAAATAAAAATTTCTGTTTGCTCTGATTCAGTTCTAGTTATGTCTTGATACTGTCACTTTTTTTTTTGGTCTAATAGAATTCTCCTGTTATACTTTTCACGAAAAATAAAAATCATCTTATTATCACTCTAAAAAGAAGAAAAGATAGAAGTAACAATGTTAAAAATCATGCCGACAGAAGTTCCAGCATATTCAAGTACAAAGTATGAATCAAGAACTAATCTTTTACCTCATAAACAGTGAAGGAGACCTCAACTGGTCCATTCTTATAAACTTCTGCCATAATACTGTAGGGATCAGAGTTGATTCTATATGCACTAACACCATAGTGCTTTGAATCCCTCCATAGCTGGTTCTTATCTACACACTTCCTTACGCAGTTGGGAGTAGGATATGCAGGCTCACAGCCAGGGTGGGAACAGCCAATATCGTCAAAGTATGGGTCACACTGCCAGGCAGAAATTTTTTCATTAGGCATACAACCACAAGGATCCAACACCAGTGGAACAAAGAAACTTGGTCAGGCAAAATTCCACATGAAACAAACTTAAGCACACGCGCGCGCACGCAGAGAGCCTACAGAATCATGGTAAGAAAGAGAAGCACAAAACTTGTTACCTCTTCAGTGACAACACCGTGGTGGACAAAGTATCGCCAAGCATAAATTGGATACCCCCCATCACAACCACTTCCACACATAAACCCACAGCATGCTAATAGATCATTGACAGATAGAGATATATTCTGCAGTAAACACATATAGAAATTTACCCCAAAAAAAGTATACCATATTGAAATATCAAAACAAGGGTATCATATATATCTAATGGAGAAGAGAAAGTCAAGCTGTTTCCAATAAGAATTTCAATCACCATGCCAAAATGGATGCAAAAACGATCTGTTAGTGATTCAACAGCACCAAACGCCCAACAAGAACCACAGTGACCCTGAAACATAAAAACCCAACAGTTTTGAAAATTTCAGAATTCATTTATATAAGAAGATATAACTGTGCAATAAATAAAAACAGAATTACCTGATCTTTCATAGTGAAATTTGGTCCAACATTTGACATATAAGAAAAGGAAACCATCAGGATTTCTGAAAGAATCTCTTGATGACAAAATACTAGAACCAACAAAGTAACTAACCTAGAATTCTTCCAATTGTGCTACATTGTGGCCAAGCAATTCTCGCATCAAAACTACTTGGCAATTTAAAGGATTTTGGATGAGTTATAAGAGGGGTATTCCACAAATCCTTTCGAGGTGTTGGTTTGACTCCAAGAAGGTACTTAAATTGCCCAACCTGTGCAGAAGAAGGAACATTAGCAAGTAGAAAGCATATGCAAAAAATAAATTTGCATGTGTCATCATATAAAAGAAAGTGGAAAAAAATCTTAAAAATTAAAAACAAAAACGTTCCTGACAGTTAAAGACTCACAGTATAATTAGAGAATTGAGGATTCATGGCAGCTTCCCATCCAGCCTTAGGGTCCTCGTTTATCTGTTTAACTATTGACTCCTGCAATTGCCATATGAGAGCCAAAACTTAATCATTGTGAATTCCACCCAAAGCAAATAGAGTGGTACAAATTTACAAATAACTTGGTAAGTAGGCAGCTAGTTTATTTTGATAAGCTCCCAGACAAACCTCTGAATATCTGTTCCAAGGACATTGGCAATCGTAAATATTTTCATTAATATGGTAACAAAATGTTTATTACTTACCCCAGAGAGAGAGAGAGAGAGAGAGCACCTGAAGAATACGAGAGTTAAGTTTGATACTGGGAACCGGTTTGACTGCAATGACCTGTAGATAACATGGCTAAGATGTTCACCTAGTGATTTCAAAACTTCAAACATAAAGAAAAAGAAAATCATGTGAAAGCATAACTGCTGATGATAGACTTGGATAAATACAACATGGCATGGTAGAATGTCCCATTCCAACTCAACATGTCAGCTCTTAAAGAAGCTATCTCAGAGATACCAGAATACACAGGAGCGGAACTAGAATTTGAGGTTTGGGGGTAAAAATTTGATTTTAAAAGAATTATAGGTATGCCCTGCACCCTGGGCAGCCCAAGGACCTGCTCGGGTACCCCGAGACCTACAACCCCTCTCTCATTCCTTACATGAATTCCAGAGAATTTGGGCAGGGAATTCCAGGGAATTGGATCCGTTCCACATGCCATAGTAACAAGTGTTTTCGTGACTTAGCCGTCTCATAAAATCAAATCCCATTATTCCCGTGGTTTGTACTGTGAGGTTACTTATGATGCCCGTTTCAACCATTAGCTTGCTCCTCTTTCTAGTTGAAGTGTTGTTGTGTAATAATTGGCATTTTAGTATATGTACAGAAAACTACATAAAGAATTTGCACCACTTCTTCTCCCAGTTGCAGATTATTATAATTCACAACAAATACCCATCAGAAAATAACTTCCCAGAAAATAAATTGTTCAGTCAGGGGTCATGAACACGAACTTCGATCATTCTGTTTAAATTTACATCACTCGGTGAAAAGGGGCATAACATCAAGCCTCGTTTTAAGCTCATACGATAATACAATTAACAATATAAAAGGATTGATCACAAAAGTAAAATTGGTGTCATATGAAGAAATTTCTATAAGCATACGAGTCGGGTAGTCACGAAAACACAAGTTCTTCGCACCCCGCCCCCTTCTTAAAAAAAAAAAAAAAGGTTCAATCCGCTGGCGACGACACCTCAGAAAGCAGAGTTCACTAATTCAAAATTTCAAATCTACCTTCTCCTTCCCTTGGCCAAAAAAATTACTTAATAAAGAAAATTAAAATAATAATAATAATAATAATAAACAAAATAAAATAAAAAAGAGAGGAAAGAAACGGAAGAAACTTGACCAACGATGCAGAGTGAGTCTCCCCTCTGCAGAAAATCATAAGATCATCCGCAAAATACAAGTGGGTGATTCTAGAAGATTCTCCCTTATTAGGCTTCGAACAGTCTAAAAAGAGAAGGGTTGCAGGATCCACATGCTCTAGGTCCCGCAGCCTTGGAGCAGGTGAACCCTTCTGTTATAAAGTCCAAAATTGTGTAAAATTCGGACAGGCCAATATACAGAATGGTTTCCAAAATTCTGTAAAATTTGGACAACCTAATAAATAGAATGGTTTCCATCCCAGGAAGTAGACCCACTTACTCAGACCAGATGAATCCCATAATTTCTTTAAAATTCGGACAGCCTAATAACTAAATTCTCATGCATAATAGGGAATCCTCAACGTACTGATTCAGTTTACTCGAAATCGGTCCGCTCGACAAGTTCTATAAAACATAATAAGAGGATATAGGATCAAAAACTACGAGAAAGGGGGAGAAGAGTAGAGAAAGGAGTTGAGCGTACGTACCTGGGGATGGAAGCCGGAAATGGCCACCAAAACTAATAAAGAAGACACCAAATACGACATCGTTGTAGCCACTGCCCAGCCTTTCGTCGATCGAGGTTGAAGAATGAGACGAGAAGGTGAGCTTGCGGTCGCGGGTGCCAAACAACCAAATCGGTTGCTTCTGTGTTAGGACTTGAAGAAGAAAACGACAAAATGACCAATAATTGTTGTTAAAATATTAAAAAAAATGAAAATGAGCCGATAAGGCGTGCTTGCACACAATTCGACGAGTGTGGGCGGGCACTTATTTTTTCTTTCTTTGCTGGAATTTTAGTGGTGCGTAAATGCAACCCGGTTTTAATTATTGGCTAAAATCAATAACCAGCTTTTGGGGTCTTTAATTATTAGGAATTAGCAACTAGCTCCGGTAATCGGGTAGGTTAATTGGCAGTTATCCGGCTATCCTGGGTGGTACCCAATTATTCGAGGTAACTCCGTTTTTAAACTTGCCTTTTCTCTTAACTCTGTTTTTTCCCCACAAATAATAAATTGCCGAGCTCAAACTAAGCATAAATCAACAAAAAATAATATCCAAAAAATTAAACATAATCAACTAATAAAAAACACCACAATCGGCTATATATACATAAAAATCCAGCATAAATCAACCAAAAACTAAAAAAATCTCAAACTATATAAATAATCAAAAATATGCACAAGCCCTAACATTCACGAATCGAAAGAAATGGTGTTAGTATTTTGGCTTCATTTTGTGTTTGGACAAAATCACTTGTGTGTAACGATGCTCCACATAGATTCTACTATTCAGAAATGTTTCAGAGTTAGAAGATTTTCAGTTCTCTGTCAGCCGTCCGGACGATCGAGCCATCCCGTCCGGACGACCATCTGTCACTGTTCCATCCGTTCGAACGACATGCCATACCGTCAGGACTCCAGACAGACCAAGCATCATCCGTCCGGACAACGTATCTCTCCGTCTGAACCCTCCACTGTGTCGAGAAGGTTCTATCCAGCTTGCATCCGTCTGGACATTTCAACAGCACGTCCGGACGCCTCTTAGTACTCGATTAGTTTCAGATTTCTTTCCAAGTTCCAAGAAAGGGAAGATCGATCAACCGTCCGAACGATGTGGTATCCCGTCCGGACACGTGTCTCCTTAAGGCAAGAATCGCAATTCAAATATCACCGTCCAGACGTCTGACAGCTGTGGTCCGGACGCGCATTCATCAAAGAAGGAAATTGTCGATTCGACTTCAACCGTCCGGACGACTACCTATCATGGTCCGGACACGCGCATTGCAGATATGGAAATTGTGTGTTGAAGAATAGCCGTCCGGACGCTCATCCCCCATGGTCCGGATGCGCGAAGCCTTATAAGGAAATTACTTACAGTGGATGTGCGACTGTCCAGATGATGTGCCATCCCGTCCGAACGAGGCTCTTAAACAGGAAAGATTTTCCCACGAAATTTTCGGAAAATCTTGTCGCACAGTTGTCTGTCCGGATGGCCCATGTCCACCGTCCGGACGGCGCCCAGGTATATTTTGCCTAACACTCATTTGAGCCCCCAGCCTATAAATAGAGGCCCCTGAACATTGAGAACTGCAAGAATTCGGTATTGAATTCCACAACTGCTCAGAGACGTGATATTTCCTTTGAAGCCCTATCAAGTGTGCTGCTGCTGTGCTACAACTGAAGTCTATCTTAGAGGTCGGCTCTAAGATAAATGATTCCATTGAAGACCCCTTCAGGTAGGAGAACCTGGTTGGGAAGCGTTCGTGTTGGGTTGACCGCAATTTGGCCAGTATTGCTGGTTCCAGCCAGATTCGTTGGAATCCAGCTGCTCTATGCCAGATTCCATCCAGTTGGCCGGAATCCAACACTAATAGCCAGATTCCGGCCACATTCGCCGGAATTCGATCAACCTAAATTTCGACGAATTTGGCTGGAATCCGGCTGTATTATGTCGGAATCCGGCACAAATGGCCGTTGGTGATTTTTCGCCGTTGTGTGTGTGTGTGTGTGTGTGTGTGTTTTTTTTTTTTTTTTTTTTGCTTTTTTTTTTTGTTTTTTTGTTTGTACGAGCCAAACACCGGAAAATACTTTTAGGAAAATTATTTTTTCTAAAAATGATTTCATCGAAAATATTTTACGACGAAAAACATTTTAGGTCGAAACAAACGGAGCATTAACTTGAAATGGAGAATAATTATTTCCAGGTCAAAATTTTGTTTTATTATCTCTAATAGTGTATATGTTGTCACCTCATTTAAGCATCTTAAGTGATGTCCTACTATATACACCGTTAGATGTGGTAAAACAAATATTGAGTACAAAATGACTTTTTTCCATTTGAGTCAAAATAGATAGAGATTTGAGATGGCTATTGGGTAAGAAAAACTAAGATATGAATGCCTTTTTCCATTAAACGAATACAAAATATGACAATTCTTAATGAATATTTCCGAGACCAAAAATAAAAAAAATAAAAATTAATAATAATAATCTCAACCACCAAAAACCGGAAATGAAACTTATCTCAACTACCAAAAACCGACGGAATTGGAGCGACGAAAACCTAAAATTGCTATATCAGCCAATTTATTTACGCCCGAACACAAACTCACGTTCAATTACGTTTTGCATGGTTCGTTAGTGAATCGGATTTTCGAGGACCAAAAAGCAGTTTTATTCAGATCTTTCAATTTTCCAATATTCAAAATTCTTAAGACATTGTGATTTTATTTCGTTTGATGAAAAAAACTGTTGTATCAGCCAATTTATTTACGCACGAAAAAAAACTCGCATTCAATTGCGTTTTGTGTGGTTCGTTAGTGAATCGAATTTTCAGGGACCAAAAAGCAGTTTTATTCCCATCTTTATGTCTTCCAATATTCCAAATTCTTAGGGCCTTGTGATTTTATTTTGTTTGATAAAAAAACTGCTATATCAGCCAATTTATTTAAGCCCGAACAAAAACTCACGTTCAATTGCATTTTGTGTGGTTTGTTAATGAATCGGATTTTCGGGTACCAAAAAGCAGTTTTATTCCGATCTTTCCGTTTTCCAAGATTCCAAATTCTTAGGGCGTTGTGATTTTATTTTGTTTGATAAAAAAAATGATATATCAGCCAATTTATTTACGGCCGAACAAAAACTCACGTTCAATTGCGTTTTGTGTGATTCGTTAGTGAATCGAATTTTGGGGTACCAAAATGCAGTTTTATTCCGATCTTTCAGTCTTCTAATATTCCAAATTCATAGGGCGTTGTGGATTTATTTCGTTTGATAAAAAAACTGCTATATCAGCCAATTTATTTACTCCCGAACAAAAACTTACGTTCAATTGCGTTTTGTGTGGTTCGTTAGTGAATCGGATTTTCGGGGACCAAAAAGCAGTTTTATTACGATCTTTCAGTCTTCCAATATTCCAAATTCTTAGGGCGTTGTGAATTTATTTCGTTTGATGAAACAAACTGCTATATCAGCCAAATTATTTACGCCCGAACAAAAACTAACGTTCAATAGCGTTTTATCTACTTCGTTAGTGAATCAGACTTTGGGGGACCAAAAAACAGTTTTATTCCGATCTTTCCGTCTTCCAATATTCCAAATTCTGATGGCGTTTTGAATTTATTTCGTTTGATGAAAAAAAATGATATATCAACCAATTTATTTATGCCCGAACACAAACTCACGTTCAATTGTTTTTTGTGTGGTTCGTTAGTGAATCGGATTTTCGAGGACCAAAAAGCTGTTTTATTCCGATCTTTCCATCTTTCAATATTCCAAATTCTTAGGGCATTGTAATTTTATTTCGTTTGACGAAAAAAACTCCTATATCAGCCAATTTATTTACGCCCGAACAAAAACTCACGTTCAATTGCGTTTTGTGTGGTTCGTTAGTGAATCGGATTTTTGGAGACCAAAATGCAGTTTTATTCAGATATTTCAGTCTTACAATATTCCAAATTCTTTGGACGTTCTGAATTTATTTTGTATGACGAAAAAAACTGTTATATCATCCAAATTATTTACGCCCGAACAAAAACTATCGTTCAATAGCGTTTTGTCTACTTCGTTAGTGAATCGGACTTTGGGGGACCAAAAAGCAGTTTTATTCCGATATTTCTGTCTTCCAATATTTCAAATTCTTATGGAGTTTTGATTTTATTTCGTTTGATGAAAACAACTGCTATATCAGCTAATTTATTTACGCTCGAACAAAAACTCACGTTCAATTGCGTTTTGTCTGGTTCGTAAGTGAATCGGATTTTCGGGGAGCAAAAAACAGTTTATTCCGATCTTTCTTTCTTCCAATATTCCAAATTCTTTGGGCGTTGGGAATTTATTTCGTATGATGAAAAAAACTGCTATATCAGCCAATTTATTTAAGCCCGAACACAAACTCACGTTCAATTGCGTTTTGCGTGGTTCGTTAGTGAATCGAATTTGGGGGGACCAAAAAGCAGTTATATTTCGATCTTTATGTCTTCCAATATTCCAAATTCTTATGGCGTTTTGATTTTATTTTGTTTGATGAAAAAAATTGATATATCAGCCAATTTATTTACGCCCAAACAAAAACTCACGTTCAATTGCGTTTTGTGTGGTTCATTAGTGAATCTGATTTTCGGGGACCAAAAAACAGTTTTATTCCGATCTTTCCTTCTTCCAATATTCCTAATTATTAAGGCGTTGTGATTTTATTTCGTTTGATGAAAAAAACTGCTATATCAGCCAATTTATTTACGCCCGAACAAAAACTTACGTTCAATTGCGTTTTGTGTGGTTCATTAGTGAATCGGATTTTCGATGACCAAAACGCAGTTTTATTACGATCTTTCGGTCTTCCAATATTCCGAATTCTTAGGGCGTTGTGAATTTATTTTATTTGATGAAACAAACTGCTATATCAGCCAAATTATTTACGTCCGAACAAAAACTAACGTTCAATAGCGTTTTATCTGCTTCGTTAGTGAATCAGACTTTGGGGGACCAAAAAGCAGTTTTATTCCGATCTTTCCGTCTTCCAATATTCCAAATTCTTATGGCGTTATGATTTTATTTCGTTTGATGAAAAAAACTGCTATATCATCCAATTTATTTATGCCTAAACAAAAACTCGCGTTCATTTGCGTTTTGTGTGGTTGGTTAGTGAATCGGATTTTCAAGGACCAAAAAGCAGTTTTATTCCGAGATTTCCGTCTTCAAATATTCCAAATTCTTAAGACGTTGTGATTTTATTTCGTTTGATCAAAATAACTGCTATATGATCCAATTTATTTACGCCCATACAAAAACTCGCGTTCATTTGCGTTTTGTGTGGTTCGTTAGTGAATCGGAATTTTCGGGACCAAAAAGCAATTTTATTCCGAGATTTCCGTCTTCCAATATTCAAAATTCTTAGGACGTTGTGATTTTATTTCGTTTGATGAAAATAACTGCTATATGATCCAATTTATTTACGCCCAAACTAAAACTCGGATAGATTTTCGTTTTGTGTGGTTCGTTAGTGAATCGGATTTTCAGGGACCATAAAGATGTTTTATTCCGAGATTTCCATCTTCAAATATTCCAAATTCTTAGGACGTTTTGATTTTATTTCGTTTGATGAAAATAACTGTAATATGATCCAATTTATTTACTCCCAAACAAAAACTCACGTTCATTTGCGTTTTGTGTGGTTTGTTAGTGAATCGGAATTTTCGGGACCAAAAAGCAGTTTTATTCCGAGATTTCCGTCTTCCAATATTCCAAATTCTTAGGACGTTGTGACTTTATTTCGTTTGATGAAAATAACTGCTATATCAACCAATTTATTTACGCCGAAACAAAAACTCGCGTTCATTTGCGTTTTGTGTGGTTCGTTAGTGAATCGGATTTTCAGGGACCAAAAAACAGTTTTATTCTGAGATTTCCGTCTTCAAATATTCCAAATTCTTAGGACGATGGGATTTCATTTCGTTTGATAAAAAAAACTGCTATATGATCCAATATATTTACGCCCAAACTAAAACATGGATAGATTTTTGTTTTGTGTGGTTCGTTAGTGAATCGGATTTTCAGGGCCCAAAAAGCAGTTTTATTCCGAGATTTCCGTCTTCAAATATTTCAAATTCTTAGGACGTTGGAATTTTATTTCGTTTGATGAAAATAACAACTATATGATCCAATTTATATACGCCCAAACTAAAACTCGGATAGATTTTCGTTTTGTGTGGTTCGTTAGTGAATCCGATTTTCATGGACCAAAAGCAGTTTATTCCGAGATTTCCGTCTTCAAATATTCCAAATTCTTAGGACGTTGAGATTTTATTTCGTTTGATGAAAAAAACTGCAATATGATCCAATTTATTTACTCCCAAACAAAAACTCGCGTTCATTTCCGTTTTGTGTGGTACGTTAGTCAATCGGAATTTCCGGGACAAAAAAGCAGTTTTATTCCAAGATTTACGTCTTCCAATATTCCAAATTCTTAGGACGTTGTGATTTTATTTCGTTTGATGAAAAAAACAGCTATATGATCCAATTTATTTACTCCCAAACAAAAATTCGCATTCATTTGCGTTTTATGTGGTTCGTTAGTGAATCGAAATTTTCGGGACCCAAAAGCAGTTTTATTCCGAGATTTCTGTCTTCCAATATTTCAAATTCTTAGGACGTTGTGATTTTATTTCGTTTAATGCAAAAACCTATTATATGATACAATTTATTTACGCCCAAACAAAAACTAACGTTTATTTGCATTTTGTGTGGTTCGTTAGTGAATCGGAATTTCCGGGACCAAAAAACAGTTTTATTCCAAGATTTTCATCTTCCAATATTCCAAATTCTTAGGACGTTGTAATTTTATTTCGTTTGATGAAAAAAACTGTTATATGATCCAATTTATTTGCGCCAAAACAAAAACTCGCGTTTATTTGCGTTTAGTGTGGTTTGTTAGTGAATAGGAATTTCCGGGACCAAAAAGCAGTTTTATTCCGAGATTTTCATATTCAAATATTCAAAATTCTTAGGACGTTGAGATTTTATTTCGTTTGATGAAAAAAACTATCATATGATCCAATTTATTTACTCCCAAACAAAAACTCGCGTTCATTTGCGTTTTGTGTGGTTCGTTAGTGAATCAGAATTTTCGGGACAAAAAAGCAGTTTTATTCCAAGATTTACGTCTTCCAATATTCCAAATTCTTAGGACGTTGTGATTTTATTTCGTTTGATGAAAAAAACTGTTAAATGATCCAATTTATTTACGCCCAAACAAAAACTCGCGTTTATTTGCTTTTTGTGTAGATCGTTAGTGAATCGGAATTTCCGGGACCAAAAAGCAGTTTTATTCCGAGATTTCCGTCTTCCAATATTTCAAATTCTTAGGACGTTGTGATTTTATTTCGTTTGATGAAAAAAACTGCTATATGATCCAATTTATTTACGCCGAAACAAAAACTCGCGTTTATTTGCGTTTTGTGTGGTTCGTTAGTGAATCGAAATTTTTGGGACCAAAAAGCAGTTTTATTCTGAGATTTCCGTCTTTAAATATTCGAAATTCTTAGGAAGTTGAGATTTTATTTCGTTTGAGGAAAAAAACTACAATATGATCCGATTTATTTACTCCAAAACAAAAACTCGCGTTCATTTCCTTTTTGTGTGGTTCGTTAGTGAATCAGAATTTCCGGGACCAGAAAGCAGTTTTATTCCGAGATTTCCGTCTTCCAATATTCCAAATTCTTAGGACGTTGGGATTTTATTTCGTTTGATGAAAAAAATTTCTATACGATCCAATTTATTTACTCCCAAACAAAAACTCGCGTTTATTTGCGTTTTGTGTGGTTCGTTAGTGAATTGGAATTTTCGGGATTAAAAAGCAGTTTTATTCCAAGATTTCCGTCTTTAAATATTCAAAATTCTTAGGACGTCGAGATTTTATTTCGTTTGATGAAAAAAATTGCTATATGATCCAATTTATTTACGCCCAAACAAAAACTCGCGTTTATTTGCGTTTTGTGTGGTTCGTTAGTGAATCAGAATTTTCGAGACCAAAAAGCAGTTTTATTCCGAGATCTTCGTCTTTAAATATTCAAAATTCTTAAGAAGTTGAGATTTTATTTCGTTTGATGAAAAAATTGCTATACGATCCAATTTATTTACTCCCAAACAAAAACTTGCGTTCATTTGCGTTTTGTGTGGTTCGTTAGTGAATCGGAATTTCCGGTACCAAAAAGCAGTTTTATTCCGAGATTTTCGTCTTCCAATATTTCAAATTCTTAGGACGTTGTGATTTTATTTCGTTTGATGAAAAAAATTGATATATGATCCAATTTATTTATGCCCAAACAAAAACTCGCGTTCATTTGCGTTTTGTGTGGTTCGTTAGTGAATCGGAATTTTCGGGACCAAAAAACAGTTTTATTCTGAGATTTCCGTCTTCCAATATTCCAAATTCTTTGGATGTTGTGATTTTATTTCATTTGATGAAAAAAACTGCTATATGATCCGATTTATTTACTCCCAAACAAAAACCCGCGTTCATTTGCGTTTTGTGTGGTTCGTTAGTGAATCAGAATTTCCGGGACAAAAAAGCAGTTTTATTCCAAGATTTACGTATTCCAATATTCCAAATTCTTAGGACGCTGTGATTTTATTTCGTTTGATGTAAAAAACTGCTATATGATACAATTTATTTACGCCCAAACAAAAACTCGCGTTTATTTGCGTTTTGTGTGGTTCGTTAGTGAATCGGATTTTCCGGGACCAAAAAGAAGTTTTATTCCGAGATTTCCATCTTCCAATATTCCAAATTCTTAGAACGTTGTGATTTTATTTCGTTTGATGAAAAAAACTGCTATATGATCCAATTTATTTGCGCCCAAACAAAAACTCGCGTTTATTTGCGTTTAGTGTGGTTTGTTAGTGAATCGGAATTTCCGGGACCAAAAAGCAGTTTTATTCCAAGATTTTCGTATTCAAATATTCGAAATTCTTAGGACGTTGAGATTTTATTTTGTTTGATGAAAAAAACTGTTATATGATCCAATTTATTTACTTCTAAACAAAAATTCGCGTTCATTTGCATTTTGTATGGTTCGTTAGTGAATCGGAATTTTCGAGACCAAAAAGGAGTTTTATTCCGAGATTTCCGTCTTCAAATATTCCAAATTCTTAGGACGTTGTGATTTTATATCGTTTGATGAAAAAAACTGCTATATAATCCAATTTATTTACTCCCAAACAAAAACTCGCGTTCATTTCCGTTTTGTGTGGTTCGGTAGTGAATCGGAATTTTCGGGACAAAAAAGCAGTTTTATTCCGAGATTTCCGTCTTCCAATATTCCAAATTCTTAGGATTTTGAGATTTTATTTCGATTGATGAAAAAAATTGTTATACGATCCAATTTATTTACTCACAAACAAAAACTCGCGTTCATTTGCGTTTTGTGTGGTTCGTTAGTGAATCGGAATTTCCGGGACCAAAAAGCAGTTTTATTTCGAGATTTCCATCTTTAAATATTCGAAATTTTTAGGACGTTGAGATTTTATTTCGTTTGATGAAAAAAATTGCAATATGTTCCAATTTATTTACTCCCTAACAAAAACTCGCGTTCATTTGCGTTTTGTGTGGTTCGTTAGTGAATCGGAATTTCCGGGACCAAAAAGCAGTTTTATTCTGAGATTTCCATCTTCCAATATTCCAAATTCTTAGGACATTGTGATTTTATTTCGTTTGATGAAAAAAACTACTATATGATCCAATTTATTTACTCCCAAACAAAAACTCGTGTTTAGTGTGATTCATTAGTGAATCGGAATTTCTGGGACCAAAAAGCAGTTTTATTCCGAGTTTTCCATCTTCAAATATTCGAAATTCTTAGGACGTTGTGATTTTATTTCGTTTGATGAAAAAAACTACTATTTGATCCAATTTATTTAAGCCCAAACAAAAACTCGCGTTTATTTGCGTTTTGTGTGGTTAGTTAGTGAATCAGAATTTTCGGGACCAAAAAGCAGTTTTATTCCGAGATTTCCGTCTTTAAATATTCGAAATTCTTAGGACGTTGAGATTTTATTTTGTTTGATGAAAAAAACTGCAATATGATCCAATTTATTTACTCACAAACAAAAACTCGCGTTCATTTGCGTTTTGTATGGTTCGTTAGAGAATCAGAATTTTTGGGACCAAAAAGCAGTATTATTCCGAGATTTTTGTCTTCCAATATTCCAAATTCTTAGGACGTTGTGATTTTATTTCGTTTAATGAAAAAAACTGCTATATGATCCAATTTATTTACACCTAAACAAAAACTCGCGTTCATTTGCGTTTTGTATGGTTCGTTAGTGAATCGGAATTTCCGAGACCAAAAAGCAGCTTTATTCCGAGATTTCTATCTTCCAATATTTCAAATTCTTAAGACGTTGTGATTTTATTTCGTTTAATGAAAAAAACTAGTATATGATCAAATTTATTTACGCCAAAACAAAAACTCGCGTTTATTTGCGTTTTGTGTGGTTCGTTAGTGAATCGGAATTTCCTGGACCAAAAAGCAGTTTTATTCCTAGATTTCCATATTCCAATATTCCAAATTCTTAGGATGTTATGATTTTATTTCGTTTGATGAAAATAACTGCTATATGATATAATTAATTTACGCCCAAACAAAAACTCGCGTAGATTTTCGTTTCGTGTGGTTGGTTAGTGAATCGGAATTTTCGGGACCAAAAATCAGTTTTATTTCGAGATTTCCGTCTTCAAATATTCCAAATTCTTAGGCCGTTGTGATTTTATTTCGTTTGATGAAAAAAACTGCTATATGATCCAATTTATTTACGCCCAAACAAAAACTCGCGTTTATTTGCGTTTTGTGTGGTACGTTAGTGAATTGGAATTTTCAGGACCAAAAAGCAGTTTTATTCCGAGATTTCCGTCTTTAAATATTCGAAATTCTTAGGACGTTGAGATTTTATTTCGTTTGAGGAAAAAAAATACAATATCATCCAATTTATTTACTCCAAAACAAAAACACGCGTTCATTTCCTTTTTGTGTGGTTCGTTAGTGAATCGGAATTTTCGGGACCAAAAAGCAGTTTTATTCCGAAATTTCCGTCTTCCAATATTCCAAATTCTTAGTACGTTGTGATTTTATTTCGTTTGATGAAAAAAAAACTGATATATGATCCAATTTATTTACTCCTAAACAAAAACCCGCGTTAATTTGCGTTTTGTGTGGTTCGTTAGTGAATCGGAATTTCCGAGACAAAAAAATAGTTTTATTCCGAGATTTCCGTCTTCCAATATTACAAATTCTTAGGACGTTGTAATTTTATTTCGTTTGAGGAAAAAAACTGATATATGATCCGATTTATTTACTCCCAAACAAAAACTCGCGTTCATTTGCGTTTTGTGTGGTTCGTTAGTGAATTGGAATTTTCGGGACCAAAAAGCAGTTTTATTCCGAGATTTCCATCTTCCAATATTCCAAATTCTTAGGACGTTGTGATTTTATTTCGTTTGATGAAAAAAACTACTATATGATCCAATTTATTTACGCCCAAACAAAAACTCGCGTTTAGTGTGGTTCGTTAGTGAATCTGAATTTCCGGGACCAAAAAGCAGTTTTATTCCGAGATTTCCACCATCAAATATTCGAAATTCTTAGGACGTTGTGATTTTATTTCGTTTGATGAAAAAAACTGCTATTTGATCGAATTTATTTACGGCCAAACAAAAACTCGCGTTTATTTGCGTTTTGTGTGGTTCGTTAGTGAATCGGAATTTTCGGGACCGAAAATCAGTTTTATTCCGAGATTTCAGTCTTTAAATATTTGAAATTCTTAAGACGTTGAGATTTTATTTCGTTTGATGAAAAAAATTGCTATATGATCCAATTTATTTACTCCCAAACAAAAACTCACGTTCATTTGCGTTTTGTGTGGTTCGTTACTAATCGGAATTTTTGGGACAAAAAAGCAGTTTTATTCCGAGATTTCCGTCTTCCAATATTCCAAATTCTTAGGACGTTGTGATTTTATTTCGTTTGATAAAAAAAACTACTATATGATCCAATTTATTTACTCCAAAACAAAAACTCGCGTTTAGGGTGGTTCGTTAGTGAATCGGAATTTCCGGGACTAAAAAGCAGTTTTATTCCGAGATTTCCAACTTCAAATACTCGAAATTCTTAGAAAGTTGTGATTTTATTTCGTTTGATGAAAAAAACTGCTATTTGATCCAATTTATTTACGCCCAAATAAAAACTCGCGTTTATTTGCGTTTTGTGTGGTTCGTTAGTGAATCGGAATTTTCGGGACCAAAAAGCAGTTTTATTCCGAGATTTCCGTCTTTAAATATTCAAAATTCTTAGGACGTTGAGATTTTATTTCGTTTGATGAAAAAAAACTGCAATATGATCCAATTTATTTACTCCAAAAAAAAAACTCGCGTTCATTTCCGTTTTGTGTGGTTCGTTAATGAATCGGAATTTTTGGGATCAAAAAGAAGTTTTATTCCGAGATTTTCGTCTTTCAATACTCCAAATTCTTAGGACGTTGTGATTTCATTTCGTTTGATGAAAAAAACTGCTATACGATCCAATTTATTTACTCCCAAACAAAAACCCGCGTTAATTTGCGTTTTGTGTGGTTCGTTTGTGAATCGGAATTTTCGGGATCAAAAAGCAGTTTTATTCCGAGATTTTCATCTTCCAATATTCCAAATTCTTAGGACGTTGTGATTTTATTTCGTTTTATGAAAAAAACTGCAATACGATCCAATTTATTTACTCCAAAACAAAAACTTGCGCTCATTTGAGTTTTGTGTTGTTCGTTAGAGAATCGGAATTTTCCGGACCAAAAAGCAGTATTATTCCGAGATGACCCAATTTATTTACGCCAAAAACAAAAACTCGGATAGATTTTCGTTTTGTGTGGTTCATTAGTGAATCGGAATTTTCGGGACCAAAAAACAGTTTAAGTCCGAGATTTCCGTCTTCAAATATTCCAAATTCTTAGGCCGTTGTGATTTTATTTCGTTTGCTGAAAATAACTGCTATATGATCCAATTTATTTATGCCCAAACAAAAACTCGGATAGATTTGCGTTTTGGGTGGTTGGTTAGTGAATCGGGTTTCCGGGACCAAAAAGCAGTTTTAGTCCGAGATTTCCGTCTTCAAATATTCCAAATTCTTAGGCCGTTGTGATTTTATTTCGTTTGCTGAAAATAACTGCTATATGATCCAATTTATTTATGCCCAAAGAAAAACTAGTATAGATTTACGTTTTGGGTGGTTGGTTAGTGAATCGGAATTTCCGGGACCAAAAAGCAGTTTTAGTCCGAGATTTCGGTATTCAAATATTCCAAATTCTTATGCCGTTGTGATTTTATATCGTTTGCTGAAAATAACTGCTATATGATCCAATTTATTTATACCCAAACAAAAACTCGGATAGATTTGCGTTTTGGGTGGTTGGTTAGTTAATCGGAGTTTCCGGGACCAAAAAGAAGTTTTAGTCCGAGATTTCCGTCTTCAAATATTCCAAATTCTTAGGCCGTTGTGATTTTCTTTCGTTTGCTGAAAATAACTGCTATATGATCCAATTTTTTTATGCCCAAACAAAAACTTGGATAGATTTGCGTTTTGGGTGGTTGGTTGGTGAATCAGGGTTTCCGGGACCAAAAAGCTGTTTTAGTCCGAGATTTCCGTTTTCAAATATTCCAAATTCTTAGGCCGTTGTTATTTTATTTCGTTTGCTGAAAATAACTGCTATATGATCCAATTTATTTATACCCAAACAAAAACTCGGATAGATTTGCGTTTTGGGTGGTTGGTTAGTGAATCGGGGTTTCCGGGACCAAAAAGCAGTTTTAGTCCGAGATTTCGGTCTTCAAATATTCCAAATTCTTATGCAATTGTGATTTTATTTCGTTTGCTGAAAATAACTGCTATATGATCCAATTTATTTTTGCCCGAACAAAAACTCGGATAGATTTGCGTTTTTGGTGGTTGGTTAGTGAATCGGGATTTCCGGGAACAAAAAGCAGTTTTAGTCCGAGATTTCCGTCTTCAAATATTCCAAATTCTTAGGCCGTTGTGATTTTCTTTCGTTTGTTGAAAATAACTGCTATATGATCCAATTTATTTATGCCCAAACAAAAACTCGGATAGATTTGCGTTTTGGGTGGTTGGTTAGTGAATCGGGGTTTCCGGGACCAAAAAGCAGTTTTAGTCCGAGATTTCGGTCTTCAAATATTACAAATTTTTATGCCGTTGTGATTTTATTTCGTTTGCTGAAAATAACTGCTATATGATCCAATTTATTTATGCCCAAACAAAAACTCGGATAGATTTGTGTTTTGGGTGGTTGGTTAGTGAATCGGGGTTTCCGGGACCAAAAAACAGTTTTAGTCCGAGATTTCCGTCTTCAAATATTCCAAATTCTTAGGCCGTTGTGATTTTCTTTCGTTTGCTGAAAATAACTGCTATATGATCCAATTTTTTTATGCCCAAACAAAAACTCGGATAGATTTGCGTTTTGGGTGGTTGGTTGGTGAATCGGGGTTTCCGGGACCAAAAAGCAGTTTTAGTCCGAGATTTCCGTTTTCAAATATTCCAAATTCTTAGGCCGTTGTTATTTTATTTCGTTTGCTGAAAATAACTGCTATATGATCCAATTTATTTATGCCCAAACAAGAACTCGGATAGATTTGCGTTTTGGGTGGTTGGTTAGTGAATCGGGGTTTCCGGGACCAGAAAGCAGTTTTAGTCCGAGATTTCGGTTTTCAAATATTCCAAATTCTTATGCAATTGTGATTTTATTTCGTTTGCTGAAAATAATTGCTATATGATCCAATTTATTTTTGCCCAAACAAAAACTCGGATAGATTTGCGTTTTGGGTGGTTGGTTAGTGAATCGGGATTTCCGGGACCAAAAAGCAGTTTTAGTCCGAGATTTCCGTCTTCAAATATTCCAAATTCTTAAGCTGTTGTGATTTTCTTTCGTTTGCTGAAAATAACTGCTATATGATCCAATTTATTTATGCCCAAACAAAAACTCAGATAGATTTGCGTTTTGGGTGGTTGGTTGGTGAATCGGGGTTTCCGGGACCAAAAAGCAGTTTTAGGGTTTAGGGTTCAGGGTTTAGGGTTTAGGGTTTAGGGTTCAGGGTTTAGGGTTCAGGGTTCAGGGTTTAGGGTTTAGGGTTCAGGGTTTAGG
>JAJPGS010000915.1:0-173758 GCA_028654335.1 Alnus rubra
CAAATGGAAGCTTTTATGAGTGCCTTAGCCGATTGTGAGCTCAGGGAATTGGGCTATTGTGTTCCTAAGTATTCATGGTTTAATGGCCGCTCGAGTAGTGAATTTATAAAAGATAGACTCGACCGAGGGGTAGCAAATCAAGACTAGTGCAACATGTATAGCATTTTCGAGGTTCGGGTGCTGGCTTGTCGTAGCTCCGATCACAATCTCCTACTAATTTCCTTCATAAAGCCGACGAGATACAATGGAATAAAGGCCGAAAGTTTCGGTTTAAGGTGAGTTGGGCGACGCACAAAGAGTATAAGGAAGTGGTCAAACAAATGTGGAGGGCAAGACCCAAAGGAGTTAACAGAGTTTCAGATGGGTAATACAGGCCAGGCTTTGGAAGCAAAAAAAGCCATAAAAGATGAACTACATGCTTTGTTGGAAGAGGAAGACTTAAAATGGAAACAAAGAGCTAAGGAGACTTGGCTTCATCAGGGTGATCGCAACACTAAGTTTTTCCACGCTTGTGCAGATCAGCGAAGCCAAAGAAACTTGATCAAAAGCATTCTTGATATGGATGGGAGTCCATGTACAAAGCAGGGGGAAATTGAGCAAACTTTTGTCAACAATTATAAAGACCTTTTTACCACCTATGAGCCCCGAAATGTGCTGGACTGTATCCAGGCTATACAGTCACGGGTAACACCTGCTATGAATCAGGTCCTAGAGGCAAAGTATACAATAGAAGAAATTAGCATAGCACTAAATCAAATGCCTCCACGGAAAGCTCTAGGGCCGGATGGTTTTTAAGCATGTATTTTTTCAACAAAACTAGGCAACAATTAATGCGGAGGTATGGCAAGCAATTCTCCTTTTTTCAATACTGGCCAAATAGATCCCTAGATAAATGCTACTCATATTGCCTTAATTCATGTTGGTACAATTTTTGGTACGGTGTGAGCTGCACGTTCTTCGATATTCTTCACGCTTCCTAAGAATTTGCAAAACAACTAAAACTAGAGACCCTTCTGGGGGTCTTGCTCTGATGCTTAAATTTATTCTGAGAGAAAAGTATGCTCAGTACATAAAATAATCAATCTATCATTTATACATGGGGTATGAGTCTATTTATAGGCAAAGAGGTGGAATCAAACCTGAATTGGGTTTACTACTTCCACTTAAACTAAGAGCGCCTGGAGTTTGATTTGGTTTGAGAGTTCTATCCTCATTCAACTTAGAGTTGGACTGTTAACCAGATTCTTCAAAGAGTCCTTATTAGATTTGGATTGAGACTACTACCCCAATTCGGCTTAGAGTAAGAATATTTAGGGGTGGGCAGAACCCGCTCGTACCCGCAAAACTGACCCGACCCTCTCTGACCCGCCCCATTAATAACAGATATTACATTGTGTTTGAAAATCACGGATCTTAAATCTGCTGATCCGTGATTCACGGGGCGGGTTGCGGTATGAGATTTTTTCCCACCCGCAGACCCGCCCCACCCCGAGGTCCCTTTGATAGCATCAGATTTTACCCCCCCAAAAAAAACCCTAAAATCAGACCTACGCTACGTCACGACTCAACCCAACTCTTTCTTGTGAAACCTCAAACTAGACGGTGCATCCCCATCCATCCGAAGATCAAGGCTTGAAGAACATCTGAGAATGAGCGGCTAGGAAGATGAACAGGCACATTAACGGCACTCCCGGCTGGTGGATCAATCGAACGACGGACGCCCACATGAGGAAATACCCCAAGAAGCACTGGATCTCCCCGCCGCATGGACCACCCATGGCCCACCATGTACACGGAGGAGTAGATGAGGCCTGATAGGACACCAGCATTGACGTCGTAGTCCATGAAGACAGACACGGTGTTCAGCGTTGATTGGTCATATCCCTGGCTTGATTTCAATATTGAGGAGTAGACGCTGGGGTGTAGGATGAGCAGCAGCTGCTCTGGATCCATATTCCCACCACCCATCTCGTGCTTAGCCTCTCCATCTCTCTGCAAATCTTTCTCGTGCTTGTTTGATCAATGAGACTACGAGAGTGCCGTTGATGTACCTGTTCAACCCGGTCCGACCCGCATCCTGCCTGATCCATGACGCACAAAGATTAACAGATTGACATCCTTTTGTTACGGGTTGCGGGTGCCGCATTCCAAACCTGTGCACTGCCGGTCGGGTTTTAGAAAACACTAAAATCCGGCTCGATTCTGCCCGTGCCCACCCCTAAGAATATTCTCAACAGTTACCCTCCAATTCTCTTATCTGATGCATGCTTGGATATATAATGGGAGTTTTATGTCTCGGAAAATTCGAGTCTTGACTTGTTCCGAAGCTTGAACAATCTTTAGCTTCCTACATTTGAATGTCTCGAATTCAATTGATGCACTTCCTAGGGACACCGGGCGTGTAATCACAACTGAGACATGCCTTTCTATCCTGATAGATATCGACCTACCCCATGCCTTTGGATTCCAAGGGTGGTGCTCCTTAGTAAAAACCTGAAACCTGAAAAATGTAAACCCGAGAGTTAAATCTAACCCCCCATTCCTTCTTGTTTTTTCCTTAGGGTTTTCTCCCTATCTTCAGGGATGACCCCATGCCTCTTGAAAAATTGCTAACCTGTAAACCCAAGGGTTAAATTCGGCCCCCCATGCCTTCTTGTTTTTTCCATAGGGTTTTCTCCCTATCTCCGAAGATCGCCCCATGCCTTCTGAAAACCTGCTAACCTAAAAATCGAAGGTCGCCTCCCTTCATCCGGGTCTGGCTCTATGCCTCCTAAAAACCTGCTAACTTGCAAACCCGAGAGTTAAATTCGACCCCCCATGCCTTCATGTTTCTTCTTCAGGGTTTTCTCCCTATCTTCGGGGATGGCTCATGCCTTCTGAAAAACCTGCTAACCTGCAAACCCAAGGGTTAAATTTGACCTGTTGTGCAAATTTTAATTAACTCGCAAGTGCACGAATCGTTTGCAATAAAGGGTTTTGCAAGTACGTGGTCGATCCCACAGAGAATTGTGTTCTTGAAAACAATTTTATATCTAAACTAATTAAGTCATAACCTAGTTCTAAAAAAGGTTTGATTTTTGGTAAAAAGAAAACATAAACTAAATAAAGTAAAAATAATCAAAAGGTAAGGTACTGAGGTTTTGGAATCTACACTTACCAAATCATAGTAACATATTCTCATGTTCATTAATACATATTTGAAGTTCTCACCATACAAATCTTATGTATGTTCTACTATGCTTCAAAAATTAATTAAATTATTCAATAAATTCGTTCTTTGCACAAATCACTAAAGATATCCAGTTTAAACCAAATCATCAAATGTATCCGTAGAACGAAACACAATGAATATCCAATGTTTTGATAAATAAAAATCTAAGAAATCAATTAAATGAAACTATCTCAAATCATCACATGTATCCGTAAATCACAATAGATATCCAAGAATTATTTCAATAATTAAATTGAAGTAGAACAATTAGAAATAATAAAAAAAAAAGTTAAAAAAAGTTGAAAAAAAACTCATAAAATTGGATAGTATAAACTTACATGAAAATATCCTTACTCTTCATTGGTGAGACTTCACCCTCAACCTTAGTTGAGAATGTAGCTACAAATGATTATTGAAAATAAAACCTAAACCTAAAGAAAAACTAAACTAAAAGACAGAAAATATGTGGAATTTTGTTTCTGATCTCCCACCTCCTTTTATTGAGCCTTAACAGTTTATTTATATGGAGCAAACAAACTTTAGAAGCCCTAGAGATCCCAAAAAAAAACGTACTTCAATCTCCTAGTCAAATTAGGAAGCAATCCTAGTACAAATCAGAATAGGATTCGTCCAGATTTGTGTTTTTATATTACAGGACACTTTTGGCATACGCCTCTAGTTTTATCTTAATCTAATACTGTAGTGGAAAGTTATGGTCAAAATACTAATACATGTACAGAATCTAAAATTTAATCCAATCCGATTTTGAGTTCAATTATAGAAATTTCAATTTAATCCATTCATTGATTTGGTTAAACATAACCACATCGTCTAGGTTTTCTCAAAATGTGCTTTCTTCATCTTAAAACTGTCGTTTTTCTTTAGCAACCTAGAAAATACTAAAAATACAAATTTAACACAAAACATTAGATTAAGACATAGTTAAAAAATTAACTAATGTAAATTAAGGGGTTTAAATATACAATATTTGGCACTCATCACGACCCCCATGACTTTTTTTTTTTTTTTCCTTAAGGTTTTCTCCCCATCTCCGAAGATGACTCATGCCTTCTGAAAAACTCCTAACCTGCAAAGCCGGGGGTTAAATTTGACCCCCCATGTCTTATTTTTTATCCTTAGGGTTTTCTACCTATCTCGAGGGCTAGCTCTATGCCTCCTGAAAACCTGCTAACCTGCAAACACGGGGATTACCTGATAACTGAGGGTTGTCTCCCTTCCTTGTTTTCTTTGCAGGGTTGTCTCCGTGGATTTGCCTTAGGGTTTTTTCTCATGATTGTTTTCTTTGCATGGTTGTCTCCCTGGATTTGCCTTGGTGTTTTCTCCCATGCTTGTTTTCTCTGCAAGGTTGTCTCCCTGAATTTGCCGTAGGGTTTTCTCCCATCCTTATTTTCTTTGCAAGATTATTTCCTTGGATTTGCCTTAGAGTTTTTTCTCATCCTTGTTTTCTCTGCAGAGTTGTATCCCTAGATTTACCTTAGGGTTTTCTCCTTTTCTTGTTCTCTTCACTTATACATTTATAAAAGGCTACATACTAACATTGTTGGGGATAATTTCTACTCAACCCGATCCAAGTATAGTTTGATGAGTAGTCCTATTTCCGGTAGAATCGGGATAGGACTCAGGGTCCAATCAGATCAGAAGTCTAATAAGATATCAGATTAGAAGTCTAATAAATGATCAAAGTTCAATTAGAACTCTGACAGTAGTTCTAGATCCCGATTAGAACTCTGACAGTAGTTCTAGATTGACAAGGAGCAGAAATTCTAATCCAGGTTTGACTCCACATCTTTGCCTATAAATAAGCCCATACCCCAAGTATGAACTCAGACTCAATATTTTTATGCACAAGTATTATTTTCTCACAGAAGCTAATTTAGGCATTGGAGAGCACCCCCGGAAGGGTCCCTTAGTTTTTGTTATTTTGCAGAATTATTGAGAAGCGTGAAGAACATCAGAAGAATGTGCAAATTCACACCATACCAAAAATTGTACCAACAGTTTGGCGCCGTCTGTGGGAAACGATTATTTTTTCCTCATAAAAGAAAAAGAAGATCCAGCATGGTGATGAACACAAGTTCCGGAAGCCACACCAATCGAGAGCCCATAGTCCGAATGAAGCCAGTTTTTCAAAAAAATCCGCAGCCTCCACTGTTCCCTCCCTCGGGCGGTGGAGATTAAGATCGCATAGCAGCGTTGGAAGCCCAGATCGAATCCTTAACACAGCGGAATACCAAATTGCTGCAAAGGAGACCGAGACAACCCCATCCTGAGATGAACAGGGATGAGCACCAAGAAGATAATTTCTGAGAAGTCCATCCTCGAGAATTAAGGAACAGAAGGCTGACCCTCATGGATACCTAAGGGTGGATGTAGGAGATCTGAGCACAGTTATTGCTGAGCTGGAGAGAAGGTGCACGTACATGGAGATGGAAAGAAAGGACAAAAGCAGATCCGTAGTGGTGGACAAGTTCCTAATGGGTATAAACTCACCCTTCACCAAACGGGTAGCAGACTATCACCTACTCGAGAAGTTCAAGGTACCACAAATTCTAAGTTATGCTGGAGACGGGGATCATCTAGATCACCTAGAGAATTTTCGAGCTCATCTAGACCTTCATGGGACACCCGATGAAGTAGCGTGCCGAGCCTTCCCCCTAACTCTTTCGGGGAATGACCAGGACTGGTTCAGGAAGCTGCCCTTGAATTCTATTGATCACTTCAAGGAGTTGTCCAAGATATTCCTAATAGAGTTTCTAGCTTTTCGGACAAAGAAGAAGCCTTCGGGATATTTGCTATCGTTGCACTAGCAAACCAACGAGAGTCTTAAGGAGTTTATGGCTCGGTTCAACCGAGAGAAGGTTACGGTCGAAGATCCGACCGAGGATATGATATTTGCTGCCATTTATCAGGGAATTTCACCCGAGGAGCCTTTGATGAAGAAGTTGGTCCTGAAGCAACCAAGTACTTTGCAAAGCCTAATGGATAAGGTAGAAGAATTCATCAATCAGAGAGAGACGTTGAAGGCTATGGCCAGTTCTAGGCTACCCCAAGAGACAGCCCTAGAAAAGAAAAGGAACGCATTCAGAAAAGCTGATAGGGAAGAGTAGAGGCCGGTATAGAAGTTCAAAGATTACAACTTTACACCTCTCAATGCTGATATATCAGAAGTCCTTATGGAGATCAAAAGAGATCCGGCATTTCAGGAACCATCAAAGATACCAGGTAATCCTCTTTACAGGAATGCAGGCAATTATTGTGATTTTCATAAACAAGCAGGTCATTACACCGAGGGGTGCGTAACCCTAAGATTGTTAATAGAAGAATTCATAAAGAATGGCAAGTTGGTTTAATTTTTGGGAGAGCAACAAAACCAGTCAAGAAATAATAGGCCCTGAAATCATCGGGACTATTAGCCTCAAGATCAACAGCCACATAATTATTATCCCTGAGACCATCCTCAACTAGACGAAAGGGATCAGGAGAATGATTGTTGGGATAACATAGAAAGAAGAGAGGACTGAGGAAACAGAAGCCCATGGCGTAAAGAGCCAAGGCAACAACAGAATTTGCATGTGGTCATGTAGAAAGGACTCTCGAGAATTTCAGGCTAGACTATTATTTTTAGCATTTATGTTTGCAAAGAACTAGACTTTTATTTTTAACTCAGATTAGTTACAATTAAGACAGAAAATTCCCCAGATTTGGGAATAAGTATTTTCAGAATAAAAGAACAGAGCTGACTTAAGCATCGGAGTGTTCTCGGTCTAAGGATCGGGAGCCTAATGATGTCGCTTCTTTTGTAGGCAAAAGCCTCCCGGTTAGTCCTATACCGGGAGCAATAAGAAAGCCTCTCGGATTAGTTCTTGTAAAGAGCAAGAAGCAAAAGCCTCTCAGATTAGTCATTGTCAAGAGCAAGAAGAAAACCTCTCAGATCGGCCTTTGCCGAGAGCAAGAGGTAAAGCATCTCGGATCAGTCCTTGCCGAGAGAAAGAAAGAAAGAGAGCCATGGGGGTCAAATTTAACCCTTGATTTTTGCAGGTTTTTAGGAGTTAGCCATTGCAAGAGAAAGGGAGAAAAACCTAAGGAAAAATAAGAAAGTAATGAAGGGTAAGATTTAACCCTCAGATTTTGCAGGTTAGCAGGTTAGCAGGTTTTCAGAAGGAGATAAAGCTTGGGTTTCCTTAGACATAGAATTCTCATTATTCAAGCAAGCTTCGGATAAGGGAATTGGGTGGTAACTATTGGGGATAATTTCTACTCAACCTGATCCAAGTATAGTTTGATGAGTAGTCCTATTCCCAGTAGAATCGGGATAGGAATCAGGGTCCAATCAGATAAGAAGTCAAATAAGATATTAAATCAGAAGTCTAATAAGATATCAGATTAGAAGTTTAATAAAGAATCAAAGTCCAATTAGAACTTTGACAGTAGTTCTAAATCCCGATTAGAACTCTGACAGTAGTTCTAGATCGACAAAGAGCAGGAATTCTAATCTAGGTTTAACTCCACCTCTTTGCCTATAAATAAGCTCATACCCCAAGTATGAACTCAGACTCAATATTTTTATGCACACAGTATTATTTTCTTACAGAAGCTAATTTAGGCATCGGAGAGGACCCCCGGAAGGGTCCCTTAGTTTTTGTTGTTTTGTAGAATTATTGAGAAGCGTGAAGAACATTATAAAAACATGCAAATTCATACCATACCGAAAACTGTACCAACAAACATGTTAATAAAAGTAAACACTTTTATTTATTATTTATCTCAACAAAACCTTCCAGCACTATTCTCATAAAAGACGAAGCTTTGTCTTTCAATAATAAAGCATTCAAGAGATAATACTTATCTCATTTAAACTTTTGTCTTTTCTCGTAAAATCAATGGTCATAAATTTTTACAATCCTTAGAATTATAGAAGACATGTATTTGAATGGAAAGTCACAGAATAAGACAATAAACTACTAAAATTGCAAACTACTACTAACAATGATGAAAGGAAGAACTTAAACTTATTGCATGCCCGATGAAGACTAGCACGGACTTATCTGCGTATGGGGATCATTCCAAGTCCATGCATCATCTTAAGTAGTCTCAGTTCTTCTAGCAACTTTTGAATGCGTATTCATCATCATGACAGTTTTTTTTTTTTTTTTGAGAAATGAATAATCGTTCCCACAAACAGTGCCAAACTGTTGTTACAGTTTCAATTATGGTGTGAACTGCACCTTCTTTGATGTTCTTCACGCTTTCCAAGAATCTACAAAACAACTAAAACTAGAGGCCCTTCCGGGGGCATTGCATTTAGGAACTGTTGAGAATAATCTTACTCCAAGTCGAATTGGGGTAGTAGTCCCGATTCGGGTCTAATAAGGACTCTTTGAAAAATTTGGTCAACAGTCCAACTCTCAGTTAAATGAGGATAGGACTCTCAGACCAAATCAAACTCCAAGCACTTCTAGTTCAAGTGTGAGTAGTAAACCCAATTCAGGTTTAACTACCTCTTTGCCACAGGCTGATTATTTTATGCATTGAGCATACTTTTCTCTCAGAAGTTAAAATGGTCAACCAATGGGCAACATACAACCCACTAGGGGCATACGCCAAGGTGATCCTATTTCCCCTTTCATTTTCCATCTTTGTGTGGAGGCCCTTAGCTCTATGCTATCTCAGGCTGAAGAAAATGGTAGTATTACTGGTGTGCCGACATCTAAACATGGCCCAAGGATTAGTCATCTTTTTTTTTTTGTAGATGACAGTTTGGTATTTTGCAAGGCAAATGTCGTTGAATGGTGCCAAGTCTTCAAACTGTTGGAAAAGTATGAGGCTGCTTCGAGTTAGAAATTGAACCTAAACAAAACTTCTATTTTCTTTAGCAGAAATACAAGCGATGTAATAAAACAATAAATCACGCTTCTTTCAGGACTGCAAGCCACCCAAAGATATGATACATAGCTTGGCCTACCGGCACTAGTAGGGAAGTCGAGAGCAAAATCTTTCAAGAGTATTAAAGATGAAGTGTGGAACAGATTAAATAGCTGGAAAGTTAAGTTTCTATCTCAAGCTGGGAAGGAAATCCTACTAAAGGCAGTGATTCAAGCAATTCCTACGTATGGTATGAGTGTCTTCAAGCTTCCACATGGTCTTTGTAAAGAGTTACATGGATTGATTCAGAATTTTTGGTGGGGGCACAAATCAAATATCACAAAAAAGATCCATTGGATGAGTTAGGAACGGATGGGTTTTTCAAAGACTCAAGTTGGTTTGGGATTTAGAGACTTGATTACTTTTAACCAAGTCCTATTCGCTAAATAGTGTTGGCGACTCATGAAGGAACCAAACTCAATGGTTGCCCATATTCTCCAAGCCAAGTACCATCTAAACAACTCCATTTTGGAAGCCTCGATGGGGCAGACGCCCTTCCTATGCTTGGAGGAGCATAATGTCTGGCATTCCTTTATTGCAAAAGGGGTTAGTGTGGCGAGTGGAAAATTGAAGAGATATTCAGATTTGGGGTGATCCATGGTTACCGACTCCAACATCTTTCTCCATCCAGTCACCAAGGAGACTTCTTCTTGTGGACACAATGGTAGCTGCACTCATTGATTCTGATTTGAAGAGCTAGAATATAGGGTTGATTCATGAGCTCTTCCAAGAGTCGGAAGAACAGGTTATTCTCAATATTCCGTTAAGTCCTCTACAACCTCAAGACCTTTAGATTTGGTAGGGCACTACAAAGGGATTGTTTTTTGTACAAAGTGCGTATCATATGCAGAAAGAGTTCCAAGCTCTCAATAGAAGTGAGGGATCCCGACTCAGAATGTGTGAGACTATCTGGAAGACAATTTGGAATCTCAAAGTCCCGAATGTTGTGAAGATGTTTATGTGGAAGGCTTACCACAATATTCTACCCACAAAGGTGAATTTAATAAAACGAGGCATGGTCAGTGATAGTTTGTGTCCCCTATGCGAACATGAAGAAGAAATACTACTCCATGTTCTTTGGAGTTGCCCAGCTGCTAGGGATGTTTGGGGAAATGGACCACTTACAATGCAGAAAAGTGGGGCTATGGGAGATGATTTTCTAAAAGTCCTACTGTTAGTGGTGGAGTGATGTGACAAAGACGAGCTAGATCTTATGGCAGGTTATTGCATGCAAAATATGGTTGCGAAGGAACTCTGTTATACATGGGGGGTCTTTTATCCATCCTCACCAAGTTGTTAGGGAGGCTATAGAGGTCTTAAACACTTTCAAATGACTTACTGCTACACCTGCTGAAGGAAATGAGATGATCAATGTGCAACGACCAGTGGTGTGGCAGGCTCCACCCTAGGGTTCTATAAGGCTAATTGGGATGTTGCTGTGGATATAAAGTGTAGACGAATGGGATTTGGGGCAATTATTCGAGATTATAGAGGACAAGTAGTTGCGACATGTAGTAGAACACAAGGTAATTCTATTGTGGCCGAAGCTTGGGCTTGTATGGTAGCTGCAACTTTGTGTAAGGACATTGGTGTTTTTGATACAATTCTTTAAGGTGATTCCCAGCAAATAGTGAAAATGATTAATGAGGGATCTTCGAATGCTAATAGGTAGGGTCACTTTGTGGATGGCATAAAAAGCATTTTGCAATCTTTTCGATCATCTCGGGTGGTTCATGTGAAGCGAGATGCCAACTCAGCTGCACATCATGTCATAGATACTATTTGGATGGAAGAAACTCCTCCAATCATTTATATTGTATGCAGGGAAATTTTTAGTCCCTAGTTTTTTTTTATCTCAGATATTTTGATTGTATGCTCTCGGCTTATTAATAAGATTTATTTGTTAAAAAAAAAAAAAAGATTACTTAGGCATTTATAAACCATCATCTATCTTTACACTTTAATAACATAGAACTCACCAATATGGAACAAACTAATTTGGTTAACTCACCAGATTTCTACTCAAAGGAACATGTACTTTAATAATTACCCTATTTTACTCATTACAATTATAGAATTTATAAGGGTAACAATAGACAATTGTTATAGTGAAAAGATGACATTTTAGTACAGTATTCTTGATTTCTAGACTTAAGAAGAAAATGTATAAGAGTAATGTTATATACTACTGAAGTGTGTTTTAATGAGTACTCGCAAGCGCACGAATTGTTTGCAATATAGTGTGTGCAAGTGCGATGTCGAATCCACAGGGAAATGGTCAAATATTGGTGTCTTGTTTAATCAACCTCATTTTAACCTAGTTCCAAAGGTTTGAGGATTGATTCAAGAATAAAAGACTAAATAAACGAGATGAAATGAAATATGCAAATTAAAAGGAACTAAGGCTAAGGAATCTACCAAACCAAATCCAACAACTCACACTCTTGGTTTCCACTTGAACACCCAAAGAACATTAAGCTTTGGATGTCATTGAAATGTCTTAACCACAAACTCTAGAACCATTAAATAAATCCAACTCAAAGATAAATCACAAAGAGTACCCATTTGAAATCAAATCATCCAATGTATCCATTCAATGAACAAATCACAATGGATATCATCATTCAAATCGATAAAACAATGTATCCATCGGTTGAAACACATTAAATGTCCTATATCTACTAACAACCACATTCATTGCAAAAGATAAAGCATTTAAATGAATGGAATTTGAACAACAAATATGATATATCATCAAATGTGCAAGTAGTATAACAAGAGTGTGAGTGTCATCAATGGAATGGTTTCATCCTCAACCTTAGTTGAGGTTACTAGCCTTCTATGACTAAGAACACCACAAGAAAATGAAGAACAAACATGAAAATAAAATAAAAGCTTTACAAAGAGAAAGTGTCTAAGAACAAAAGCTACTGAAATACACTATGAAATGAACGAAATTAAACCTAGCTACTCTTCTCTGAACTCTCCCAACAAGGAGGTATGGCTATGGCTTTTATAGAAGGAAATTAGGGCTAGAAACCCATGTAAAATGACTCCTCTAACCCCCTCTAGGGTTCCATTCTTGCTAGAGACAACCAAGGTCACGAAACCAGCGTGTTCTGCTGCGAAAATCAGAGGGAGAACTGCTTTTTGTCATGGAGAAGCTCCTAATTGGGTGTTCTGGCGCACTTCTGCAAAAGTACGTTCTGGGAAATTTCGATTGATCGACTTTTATTCGATCGATCGACTTCGGGCAAAATTCGATCGATCGAATTTAAGTTCGATCGATCGAGTTTTTCAGAACTTCCGAATTTTCCAAGCAATTCCACATGAATTTTGTCATTCCTCACTTATTGACCTACAAATCATAAAAACAAAAAAACTAACCAAAGCATCAAAAAATAACAAGGCTAAAGGTCTAACTAATGTAAATCAAGGGGGTCCAAATACACAATATTTGGCACTCATCAACTACATTTTATTTTATAATTATACCCCGTTAAGAATGAAGAGTCTCCTTGGTCAACAAAGTCTTCACGTTTATCAACTACAGCATTGGATAGAGAAGAGTCTCATTGGTTATCTACATCATTAGATAAAGAAGAATCTCATTGATTATCTAACTCGCAACCCGTGAAAAACATATTGAAACCATGCGGGGCGGGGATAAATGGGGTGGGGATAAATGGGGCGGGGATCCGCGGGTATGTGGGGATCCCACGTGTTAATACAGAATTTTTTTGTAACAAGCCACTGCAATGAAGACTTGCTATATAGCAGATTCTAAGAATAAAATCTGAAAAAATGCTGACTGGTTTTGTTTCACAATATAACAGAACAAGCATAAGACCCATCGTGAAAAATGCTCCAAACAAGCCCTATTTTACCTCCCTTTCATTCTCTGCATGGTTGCTAAGAGATCATTTTGGAAAAAAAAAAAAAAAAAAAAAAAAACTTTGATTTCTTACATATAAAACCAATTCAACCCGAACCCATTACAAGGTTTGAGCTTTTCTTTATGAACATCTCCCAAGAAGACTGATAAATCAAACTGACATTCTAATAACCCAGGGTCCTAGACACTAACATACCAAAAGCCAAAAGAATCAAATTACATGAACCCCTTTTGGCCAAAAGTTCAAGGAAAAAAAAAATAGCAAACACCCGCCAAACCGTTCCTCGACCAAAATGGGTTTCTTTATCATCAATATACAGAAAAAGATGAGCTTCAAAATGGAGGAGCAACCAAGTTCATAGCATTAAGAGCATCGTCGAACATGGGAAAAAAGAGAAGAAAAAAACCAAAATTTTAAACGGGAGAAATGGAGAATGGGAGATGTACCGATTGTGGGTGCGTTCGTGCGTGCGGGTCGGTGAGGCGAGTGGGGTACTGTAGGCCGTGATGTGAGGGCCGATGAGGCGAGTGGGGACTGTGGAGTGCTGCAGGGCCGTCGTGGGGTGCTGCAGGATCGCCGTGCGGCGCTTTGCTGCAGTGATAGGGAGTTTAGGGAAAACTTAGGGTTAGAAGTTAGAACTGAAGGAAAGGAGAGTAAGAAAAGAATAAAGAAAGTGAAGTTCCTCACTTCCTCGACCAAAATGTGGCTTCCCCCACCCCCCTCCCCCCTTCCCTTTTTTTTTTTTTTTTTTTTTTTTTTCTTTGCGTGATGGGGCGGGGCGGGGACTCGCGAAATTTCAAGGGCTCCCCCCGCAACCCGCCCCGCACCGTGCGGGGGGCCCAAATCTGGCCCCATGACCCCCACCATGTGTGCGGGTTTTAGTCTTTGCGGGACGGGGTGGGGCGGGGATTGCGGGGTGGGGCGAGAATTACGGGGATTGCGGGGTGGGGCAGGAATTGCGGGGATTTGCTCGGCCCTATCATTGGATAAAGAAGAACCTCCTTGGTTATCTGTATCACGTGTAACAAAGCAATCATTACAGCATGAATAAAGAAGAGTCTCATTGATTATCTACAGCAGTAGATTAAGAAGAGTTTCCTTGGTTATCTGTATCACGTGTAACAAATCAATCAGTACTTTTGTAATTATTACTCTTATTACAATCGTAATCTTATCTGTAAAGTGTTATATATATTCAATAAGAATGCGCAGAAAGTATTCTGCCAAATCCAAAGTTAATTCACTTTCTTTCATATCCTAGGTAACATGGACAATGATCTTGAAATGTAAGGGAGATGAGTTATTTTAGGGTCAAAATTTTATTTCATTTTATTTAATAGTATTCATGACGTTAAGTCATTTAAAATTTTTAAATGACGTTACAACATATTCACTATGTGGCATCATATACACTGGCAGATAAAACAAAATAAAATATTGGCCAATTAATGTAATAGACTGAATGAAAAAGAACCAATTTAAAAGAAAATTTTGCCCTTAATTATGGGTGTGACCAAGGCCGGCTCTATATAGAAAAAAAAAATAGGCGGTCACTTAAGGCCCCCAATTAATGAATATCAATAAAAAATATTTATGAAAAAATATTTGAAGGCTTAGTTATAGTTAACATTCTTTAATTAAGGCCCTAATTATAGTAATAAGTAATTCAAATGGCATTAATATCATTTAATTCTCCAACATTCCATTCTCGAAACAAGTTTTAAAAAATTGATAGTATTAAATAAGATAATCAAATAATATTAAAGACATTCTTAAATAAAATCTATTTTTCATCTTTCAAACGTTTTATTCTTGAAAATAATAGAGAGAATGAAAATAATAATAATATTCAATTATGTTATGGGTAGAGATTTTGTGGGCCTTGTAATGAGCATTGAACAGCCAAATTTTCAATTGTAATTTAAAAAGACAACGATTTTGCATTCCAAAAAGTGAAAGATTAATTTTTAAATAAAAATATAATACTAATATTGGAAAAAATAAATAATAAAAAAACAAATCTCACTCAACCTTGTCACCTTAGGGCTCAAAATATTTTGAGCCGGCACATGCCACAAGGCCATAACATCATGGTGCCACATATTATACACGAGTAATGTTTTTTACATAACTTTTGCGCAACTCTAACTACTTTTTTATATGATCAACCATTTGATTTGTATTCCTACATGTGGACCTTAAATATTCAGTGATTAATCTTATAAAAAAAATTGTTAAAATTGTGTTAGAAACATTACCCTTTACACACAAACATACTTGTGGTTTTACTTTGGACGCAAAGAAAGAGCAATTTGACAGCAAAGAAACGCGTCCACCCACCAACCATATTAGACCATTTTGCTTCCTTCCTGGTCGATCTTGAACTCTCTCTTCCCTCAACGTGCCCAGTCCCCCCATCCACCTGTCCACGTTTTCCTCTGGAGTCTGAACCCACACGGTTTTCCCACCGCCATAAACCCCTATATATACATACACTCCAAACCATGAATCCACCAATTCACTCACGCCACAACCCATCTCCTACAAGTCTTCTTTTACCTTTGGAGTTTAGCTGCTTTTGTTGTGGTAGCAATGGCACAAGGGAGCACGTTAGTCTTCGCTCTTGTCTTCGCGGTGCTAGCAATGGTCTCTACCTTTGCTCCAACCGTGTTGGCTCAGGATTTTGCACCGGCACCAGCACCGGAATCGGAGAAAGGAGCTGCGTACTCTGCTGCTGTCTCCAGGGCTACCATTTTGGCGTCCCTGTTTTTGTCTATGCTCGCTCTGTTGAAGCACTAGAGATTGGATAATTTCGATTGGTTGATTCTTTTGGTGTATGTTCAGATGGATGGGATTTGAGGATAGTACTGCATATGTTATTGATTTATTTGTTGTAGGTTATAGAGAGAGAGAAATAAAAGAGATTCATACGGTTATTGTATATATACTTAAATTATTTTCTTCTTCTGGATTTGTGATTAATTATATATGATACATATTTTATGGAATATGTTTATTGTTACACAAAACTTGCATGACCAAATCCAAACTAGGAATGCCTGGTCAATTATAAATAGAATACAAACATCCAAAAAAAAAAAAAAAAAAAAACATTAGAGAATCAGATACACCATCACCAAGACCTCTGTTCAGCCAAACCCCAAACTGAAAACCTTCACCACTCTCACTAATGAAACCTCATACAAACCTAAGCCCAATCCCCTTGCCCCCCAATCAGAAATGGGCCTACCTATTTACCTGCAAATTCTCCAAACCCAACCCTCCCCAACACATATTCGTGAACGGACGAGGCCGGATGTACTGCACTTAATTGCTCAAAAAGTTAGCAATTTGGACAGTAACGGAGTAGGAGATTGCAGAACTCACTTGTTCAGGTCTCTGCTGTAGACGGATTGAGATCTACTATAAGTGCATTTGTAATGAGCTCGTCAAAGTGAGGAAATCGTCAAAATCAGTTGAGTTTCATTAAAATCGTGTCTATAACAAACTCGTATTTGCTACAATAAATTTGGTAAGAGCTGAAATAGCTCGTCTAGTCTGCTGAGGATAAAGTCGATCGTCTCTTCTTATTTTGCAATATTTTATTCTATTTCGCGAGTGAAGGTCGTTGGTCAGAGGTGGAAATTGATCGAGGGCAAAATCGATCGAGAAGATGCCAGCCATGAGGAAAAGCAGACCGTCGAAGAAACTGGTCGTCGAGGAAAGCCAGTTCCGGTGGATTTAGAAGCAGAAAAGGTCGAGCCTCCACCGATCGTCGAAGCAGAGAAGGTTGAGCCTTCACCGGTCGTCGAGCCTCACCGGTTGTCGAAGAAGCCGGTTCAGGATGAACAGCCGGCCATCGAGCCTCCACCGATCGTGAAGTTGCTGGTCGTTGAAGGTTGGGTCTGGTGGAAGTGGGGTTGGGTCCGATGGAAGTCTGGATTGGGTCTTTTGTTAGTTGGTTGGTTGAAAGGTTAATAAAAAATAGTATTTATTTTAAAGTAGGAAATATTTAGAAAGTTTGATATTTGAAAATTTTGAAAATTAGGTAGCTAAAATAACAAAAATAATATTTTTCGTCAAAATTTTTCATGACTTCACTACAAATGTTCTAATTAGCTGCTTAGTAATTTGAACAGTTAATATAAGAGAATATATACAAGATCAATTTGTCTAAATAAATTTTGAACTACTCAACTTTTTTTTTTTTTTTTTTATTTTTATTCAAAGTTCCTTCCAATATATAAAAATGATGACCAAATGTCCAGGGTTACAAAGATACCCTAATAAACCAAGTCAGAGGCACATGAGTAGATTTTGTCCACCCAGACAAAGTCAGACTCAGACCATTACAAGCCACGGCTGCTACAAATTTCACCAAACAGCATACAAGTAAATCTTATATATACTATTTCAAATTAGCTATCTAACCATTTAAACAGTTAAATTGCTGTAAAGTGAAAAGTGAAAACTACCCGAAACAAGTGTCTTGGACTCTCACATTTCTTTATAAAGCTGCCCAAATTACTAAGAATATATATTTCGTGCAAAAGGAGATATAATGAATAAAATTTTATGTAAAAATAAGATTTGCTTTACTAAATGACAAATTAAATAATACTTTTAGAAATTGAATTGTAAAATTTTTAACCTAGTCTGTGTCTGAAATTTTGGTCGGAGATCTGGATCCCGCACGCACGCACGCACGCACGCACAAATTGAACCCCCCCGTTGACGCTTTCAGTTTCGGACCGAACAACTGTTACCCCCAACAGACAAAATGAAGTTCACAGACTCTCCAGTAATCGAGCTTCCCGTGCGCAACTCCCTCCTTTCTATCCAACAGGACAACGGCTCCCTCCACGTCGGCACCACCGTCTGGCCCTGCTCTCTCGTTCTCGTCAAATTCGCCGACCGCTGGGCCCCACCCGCCCCAACCCCACCCCCAGCTCCCGGCAGCAGCAACAACAACCCCTACTCCGACCTCCTCGACTTCCGCGGCAAGCGCGCCGTGGAACTCGGTGCCGGATGCGGCGCCGCCGGCATGGGGTTCCACCTCCTGGGACTCACCGACCTGGTGCTGACCGACATAGCCCCCGTCATGCCCGCGCTGAAACGCAACCTCAAGCGCAACAAACCCGTCCTCGCCAAAACCCTCAAGCACTCCATCCTCTACTGGAACAACCCCGACCAGATCAAGTCCCTTAACCCGCCCTTCCACTACGTCATCGCCACCGACGTCGTTTATATCGAGGAGACCGTGGGCCCGCTGGTGTCCACCATGGAGGTCCTGGTGGCCGATGACGGCGTCGTCTTGCTCGGCTACCAACTCAGGTCCCCGGAGGCCGACAAGCTCTTCTGGGAACTGTGCCAGACAGTGTTTGACATCGAGAAGGTTCCGCACGAGGATCTTCACCCGGACTACGCGTACGAGGATACCGATGTTTATCTTCTGAGGAAGAAGAAGAAGGAGGGGTCGTAGCCCTCGGGGCGCGTTTGGTAAATTTTGTGGAATCTTGGGGGTTGGATGGAATATGCTGTTTCAATTTTTTTTTATATTTATTTTCTTAGATTGTGTGCAATTTGATGCTGGAAATGATTTGCTAAATAAATGATTTGCTAGATGGTGAAGGATAATTGTATGAATTAGCGTAGGATTTCATGTTCTTGGAGTAAAGAAATAGGAAGAAAGTAGAATCGAAATGATCATGGCTTGTCCTGTATACCTTTCTTGGTCATCATCCTCTTCAGGGCCTAGGAGCTCTAGTTATTTTAATTTAGATAGCAATGGAGTTTTCTAATGCATTTCTGAGGCACTTTTATAAATTAGAGATAGAATCTGGTTCTTGATGGTATATGGTGCATGGTCTCCCCTCTTTGTAGACATTCAACTTTAGAGTTATCCTCCATAGTCCAACTCCTCTCTGTAAATTGTTAATTTGAAGGATGAGTTATCTTTTGGAGAGCTCAGAATTGATATTGGAAACTGTACGTGGCAGAAACACTTCTGAAAGTGATGCAAGACAAATGGAATTTTGAAGAAAGGTTAGGTTTTTAGTGTTAGCAAATTCAGTGTCAAAACATATTTTGATGTAAGTTTTAAATCTATGGTTTAGTCGGTGAAAAAGCTGATTCAAGACATGTTTATTCAAGTTTTTATATGCTGTCAACATTGACCTAGTTGGACCGAAGAGTCATAACTTTTGATTCCAAGCTCCAAACTTGGTAGCGTTAGAAAGCTGACTCACAATGCTACGACGTACTTTGCATTTCATGATAAGTTTTCAATTCCAAGTTTTACTAGGTCAAAACGGACTGTGAATAGAGGGAAGAAATTTTGGTCCGAATTGCTTGGCTGCAAACTTGTCTGAACGAGATTGCAAACGATTTTTGCCGTGCATACGATCGAGCCCCATAAATATGCACTTTTTGAGAATCGACTTTATGATTTTAAGGCTACTTTTTCTAGTCTATTTAAAGGCTTTTTGGCACACGAATTTTGTAAGGATTAATTCGAGGCAATATTTCAAGAGAATAAAATAGTCTTTTTCCTTCATGTATTAAGAGAGAAAGTTTAAGTTTTTATACTTCTCTTAGAATCTTTGTTGTAAATCAACAATAACTCAAACGTAATGGAGTTTCGATAAAGGAAACCAAGTTGAAGAATTATCTAGAGGCTCTAGGAGAACTATTGCGGTAAAAGGCAAGTGGATCACTTGACTAGTACAATGGTGTATCAATTGCAAATGTTTTGTAAGTATAAACATCTTGTAATTTCTCAATCTTCTATAGTGGATTGATTTTTTGGGTTAGCTACCATGGAGTGTTTTTCTCTTTGAAGTTCAAAGAGTTTCCACTTTGTCGCCAAATTCCTTGTGTCAATTGATTTACTGCTTTAATAATGTTTGGTGAATGTTTATGTACTTGATACTTTTTAAATTTCGCATTATTTTGGTACACACCTATTCAACCCTCCTTCTAAGTGTTGTTTGGAGTTTGATTTATTATTTTCAAGAACAACAGAAAAAGTGGAAAAAGAAAAGAGATTGGGTTACACAATCTAAAATGATGAAGAAGAAGAGAAGTCACACCTCAAACAAAATATATTTTATTATCTAAGCCTAATTTGATTGACTTTGGGCCAATTCTATTATTGAATTACAAAATAACATAACTCTTAAATTTTAAATAAGATATAAAATTAAATATTGATAACCTAATTAATTAATAAAACCTAAATAAAATTTGTCCCCAAAGGATAGCTCAAGCGGCTGGGGACCACGCCTCATGAAGCGGATGTCACTAGTTCGAATTCCTCCTTCCCCCTCTTGTGTGGACATGTCAAAAAAAAAAAAAAAAAAAAAAAAAAACCTAAATAAAATTAAGAACCTAATTAACTCTGCCATCAAACTCACAATTAAGTACTTGCATTATCTCAAATTTACCAATCTCACATTGAATGGGTATTTGCATATAAACAAATGGAATGGGGATTTGAAATTTCTAGCTAGAAGGCTTATATTTACTAAAATCTAGCCTAACAACTAATATCTTTATATCTCTATATCTCTATGTGGAAAATTACACTCTTCAGAATTCTCCATTGGAAGAAAATGCAGGGTAAAGGAAAGAATAATTCGAATCTGTACACCATGAGATGCTTAGTGTTAAATGCGTGGAAATGGGAAAAGAGATCAATTACAAGAAAATTAAAAAAAAAACAAAACAAAACAAAAGTGATAGAGTCATCCTTAAAATAGTTGGGAATGTGTTGTTTTTTTTAATGCAGGGAAAGGGGTAGACAGGAAAATTACAAGAAAATTAAAAATTAAAAAAAAAAAAAAAAGAAAAAAAAAAGGTGACAAAGCCATCTTTAGAACAATTGGAAATGATTCAAATAAATAATCTGGCCTATCAAAGGAACTGGGACCGCCAAAGAAAGCGGTTAAAATAAGCAAAGTTTCGTAAACATAACAAATTACGGACCAACAAAGACAGGAAGGGGCATGACCGTCGCGAGATCCTTCAACCTTATTCGGATTCCCAATGTTAGGGACACAGACATAGGTATGACCCTTGAAATACCCCTTCAACCCTATCCAAACCCTTGCAAGGATAACAACACAACCATCAGTAGTCGGTTGAGGGTAACAAACACGACTGTTGGAAGTCGATTGAGAAGGGGAAAACACTGTAAAAAAAAAAAAAAACAAAAGAAAAAGAAGCCAGCACAAGAATAACCCAAACACAATTAGCAACCAACAACACAGAATAGAAAAATACATGCAAACGTTTTTTTTTTTAAAATAAAAAAATATATATATACATTCCATGGGACAGTATCATCGGTGGAGGGCAGAGTGGAGGACGGCAGAAAGGACACAGTTGTAGGCCAGCGCATGTAAGCCATTAGCCGGCGCGTGAAGACCACGCACTGGCAGTGAAGGCTGAGAGGTAGGAGACCACCATAGGAAAGAGGCAACAACAGCTAGAGGCGGTGGAAGGGAGGAGCCGAGGTGTCGCGTGCGGCGTAGGGCTGTCCACGAATCATCGTGTGTAGGACACGCACCAGTGAGTGAGATCCACTTGCGAGCGCATGTGGGACATGCGCCGGCACATGTTGGACGGATGGAGTCATGGCTAGTGGTGTGGCGCATCTGAGGCTGGACCTTCCTGGAGTTGACTAATCTAGTTTTGAAGAAACCAAATCCAAAAACTTCAAAAAGGGGATGGAGACGAGGCTGGGAGCGGCTGGAGGAGGCTAAAACCGAACGATATGGGGTGAAGGAGGTGCCAGAGGAGCTGCTGAACCATGAAAATGGTCTAAAACGAAAAGAGAGAAAAAGATAAGGAGGGAAGGGAGGAAGGAGGGAAACAACGCCATCCCTCCTCCCTCGAAAGAGTCGCATGAGGCGGAGGAGAGCCTTACAAAGAGATGACCAGCTTCTACTAAAAGAAGAGGAAAAAGTTCTCTCTAAGAACAAGAGAGACTTCGACAGAGTGCAAATATATATAATTCATTCATCTGTGACACTGAAATTATCCCAACAACCATTCCTCTTACTATGCGAGCTTGAGCTTGCATGATCATTATCAACATATGCAGCTATCAATGAAAGACTAGGAAATGGTGTTGATGCAAGAAGTAGCATCTCTTTTTGATCCTCGTTTAGCTTGTGTTTAAAAGTACTAAATTCTTTATCAAGGCTTCTGTTTGCTACCAACACAGTGTCTAGCATCAACTAACATCAACATTGTGAAATATTTGTGGGATAAGAATTAGTTTTTAGCATTACTCTTATTAAATCTTTTTCTGTATTTTGTTTTCTATTCTCAAAACACAAATATTAACAAATAATTCAAAAGGAAAACTTTACAAAACCCCCTTTGAACTTCCACACATTTTGAAATAAACCCTCAAAGTTCAAAAACTCTCAATTTGGACTATCGAACTTCTAATTTTTTGCAATGTTCCATCTTTGCTAGGATTTTCTGTTAAATCATAATAGACGAGGCAACACGTGTATTGCACGTGATTTTTTTAACTCTTCTCTCCCTGTTATACCCCTCACCTTTATTTGTGAAAAATTTAAAATGCAACACGTAGCACTGAAGGATAATGAAATGTGTGGTTCTATTTCTTCGTTCGCGGCGGCATTATTGAAGATGCTTTCTTCTTCCTCTCAACCTCTCGACCAGCAACGACGGTCTTGTTACTCTCAATCAGCAGTTATAGCCACCATCAGTGTGGCCTTGATGGTGAACGATGGAGCCCTCTGATGGTGAAGTCAACTAGTCAAGATTGAGCTATCTAATTTGTATATGTGGGAGCAAGATATGCATTAGAAAAACATTCATGAGACCTAATTTCGATAGAACATTTATGCTTGTGTAAATTATGTCGTAAGATGTATTTGTTAATTTAATTGAATTTAAATTTATTTGTTTGGGATTTTTCTCGGTGTGAATCCTTTAGGGATGGATTAAAACTTTTTTTCTTCTTCTTATGATTCTGCAAAATGAAGAAAATTGTGGTTGTAGTTTTTTTAAATGACTTGATCCCAAAATTTGTGTACGGTGATCAAGTGGTATCGATATTGAGGGACTGGCACGAGAATCTAAAGTGTGAACAGGCATTGATTGAAACAATCATCTCGAATGAAGTATCGAAATGCAAGGTTTAAGTTGTTGAATACAAGTCCAAAATGGAAGTTGAAGCTGCTAATTTTGCACTAAAACTAGAAAGACAGAAGTATAAATTTCGTTCAATGCATATGAAGTATCGATTTGCACTTGCATGTTCATGGGGTCTTGTTGTTGTCTTATTATTTTATCCATCTTAAAACAGACTTGTGTCAAGGGTGATGTTGCCTTGATCATTTTTCAAGAGTTTGTAAGACTGATTTTGTAACCATTTGTAATGTGAATTTGTTCACATTCACTTAGTTGATTCACTCATACTTGTTAACTGTGTAAAGTTAATGTTTGCACATCTAAACATTTGACTTTCGTTGTATGTATAAATTGGTACTTTAGGTGAAGGTGTAGTGATTCGCTATTTGCAATGTCCACATCTTATGAACAAAGCATGTTGAAAAACAAGTATCAATCACAATATGGTTGATGCTAAAGGTTGTGGGTTGAAACACAAGCACATCCAATATACCTAAACCTTTTGAACAAATTAAAGCATGTTGGACCAAACACAATCTGTAATGAAATTTCCTATAGAAACACATCCAATATACTCACATTCACTCACATTAAGCATTCATAATGAACAATTTTATATAATACTCAATAATCTCCAAATATGGTCAACTCAATATACTTTATACTTTATACACATTCAGTTGTCACTGCAAATACATAATAAACCATCATTTCAATCTTTTCAAAATGTAGCACAAAAGTTACATTGCAGTAAAAATACAATCTTGGTTGATTATACATGAGAAACCATCCCTAGTATAAAAATGTTTCAAAAAAGTAACACCAATCAGCAGGGTTGAATTGAATTAAAAATAAAATAAAATTGGCACTTTGACTTCTCGACAACTCACAATTGACACTTTTTTTCTTTTCTTTTCTTTGTCCTTGTTGGTTGTAGTGGACTTTCATTTCTCCTTTTGCATCTTTACAACTCATTCAAAATCTGGTGAAGGTTTGTCAGCAGCTGCCCCTTGGCCTTTGGGTATGTCAAAATTAGGGGGCAACCATGAAGGTTATACCACCAGCACGGGAAAGACCCTAAGAGCATATTGGTCCACCTCCTTGAATTGGGGGCGACCCTGCAAGGTCCCTAGTCATATCAAATACAAGCTTCCCCTTGCTGTTAGGTTCCCTTACACTTCTAACACATGCCATCAACCTACCATTTATCCTTCACCTTGTGGCAAACCTTAGAGCTGTCTTCTTTTTAGTAGTAGCTGCATAAGATGCCTACAGGTTGAAATACAAGTCTATAATCAGCTCAACATATCACTCGAATGCCATTTTTATCTGAAAAGAAGCACTCACATTTGATTGGGTTGCAAGATGTTGAGTTGTTGTCTTTGTTGCCCTACCTAATTAGGTTGCAGGAGGTTGAGTTGGTTGACTTTTCCTGGTTAATTCAGCAGCAGTTGGTTGAGTTGTCATGGTTGATTGAGCACTAGATTGTTGTGTTGTTTGACTATAACCCTGTCCCCTTCTACCTTGTCTTGATTTTGATTGGGCTGCAGGAGGTTGAGTTCTTGTAACTCAACTTGCACTTTTTGCACCCCTGGTTGGTGTGGCAGGGTCTACTATTTTCTTGTAACTCCCCTTCCCCTTTTTCTTCCTATGCTTGATGTGGCAATTGATGAGCCATCCAACTACAAAAGGAAAAAAAAAAAAAAAAAAAAAAAAAAACTTATCACAATTGACATAAGCAATAAGTGTTGAAAAATAAATACTAAACTAACACAATCAACTATAAGGATAAATAAACACTTAACACAATCACCTATTACAAAAAATAACTACCTAACACAATCAACTTTAAGGAATTGCACAACACTTACCATATCCAAATTCCAATCAGTGGCTGCATTATCCCTATAGTAAGATCTCACATGTAATCTTCTTTCATCATGTCTCTTCCTGGCAAGGCATGTTCTTTTGTTGTGACCATGTTTTATACAATGCATATATTGGTTCTTGTAGCCCTATTTCTCGTGGTAGAGGGTATTTTTTTTTTTTTTTTTTGGTTCTTTAACCCCTTTTTGTCTTATCGTTTTAGGTCTACCAGAAGTTGCCCTCATCTTGGGTGGTTCAATATTCGGTTAATTGCTTCTAGCCCATTGTTCTTCATTTGGCATAGGGTAGATGATGGGTATTCCTATAAAATTAACTCAAAAAATCAGCAGGGTTGCGACCATGGTATAAAATGGCTGATATGGCATGACCACATGGGATACCAGAAACATCCTATTTTTTGCATCCACAAGTTCTAGCCTCCACATCTATTACAAAACGTTTTCCATGGTACTCAATCTTAAATATACCATCATCAACATATGTACACCAACAACGGCCGGCATCATTCTCTTCTTTTTCCAACATGGCCTGATTTTTGACCCTAAATTTTTCTTCATTGAACTTATCAACTCATTTTTTCTCACATACCTTCAAATTAACTTATTAGGAAAACTACACTTCAGCCCTCCAAAGTTTAACCCAAATTGTAATTTTGCCTCCAAAGTGAAAAAAGTTACAATGGTCTCCAACCAAGTTTCCAAATTTTGCAATGTAGCCAATTCTTTCGAAAATACCTATAAAAAAATCAATTTTTTTTTTAAAAAAAAAAAAACAACTAAACAAAAAATTGAGGGTGGTCGAAGCCACCCCATGGAGCATTCGGGGATATTTTTTAGTTTTTTTTTTTTTTATGGGTATTTTCAGAAGAATTGGCTACATTGCAAAATTAGAAAACTTGGTTGGGGTCAATTGCAACTTTTTTCACTTTAGAGACAAAATTGCAATTTGAGTGAAACTTTAAAGGGGTAAAGTGTAGTTTTCCCTAACTTATTTATAAGAGATAACTTCACAAAAGGATATCGAATTATACGCCGTTTTGAAATAAGAATATTAAACTAGCAAACGTCTCAAACTGGGGTATCCAAGTTTCCTAACGTCTCACTTGAGGGTACTCCATTAGGATTTGCTGTTAAATCCTAACGGAGTACCCAAAATACCCCTAGTTTTTTTAGGAAAAAAAAAAAGAAAAAGAATGTTAGGATCTAGGTATTGGTCAAAATTTAACGGAATTTGCAAAAATACCCATGCCTGAATTTTTGAAAAATTTTATAAATATTTCTTAAAAAATAAACACAGGGTATTGTATTTCGGGAATTCTTGTAAGATTTAACAGCAGCAAATCCTAACGGAGTACCCTTAAGTGAGACATTTGGAAACTTGGATACCCCAGTTTGAGACATTGCTAGTTCAGTACCTTTATTTCAAAATGGCATATAATTCGATATCCTTTTGTAAAGTTATCCCTATTTATAATCCCTTCCAACATCTCAATATTGTCTGCTCACGAAACTTTTTAACCCAAGAGTTGAAACTTTCAAATGTGTTGTTGTGTAGGAAGTCAGATTTTGCAGTAGTATTGAACCATCATCTACATTAAGTGTTAAGGTAAACCATTGAAAGATAATGATGAGCATCCGTACTAATCTTCTTACTATCATCCATTACAGCATGAAACTCAGCCTTAGTGTAAGACGATGCAACTTGCCAAAGTAGATCCTTAAGTAGAACCTCTCGGTGATCTTCATGTTTTAAATTTGCATACAAGTGTCTGATACATATACAATGCTCAGACGTAGGACACACTTGATGTAGGCTTGGTATGAAGCCATACTCAATAGTTGAAAACATGAATAAGTATTAGCCTGACACAATTAAATGAAAAATCAATAAGTATTATATTACCTTTTATCGATTTGAAATGAAAAAATCCAACCATGTGGGCCACTTAGGCCAAGATCTACAACAAGTGCCTTGGGGAATCAGGTCCAGCTATCTTTCCTTTCTTCCTTTATCACAACCATGACAATTGGGTACATATTTTTGTTGGCATCCCTCCCAACAGCAGCCATTAACTGCCCTGTGTACATTCCCTTTAAGAAACATGCATCGACACCTATGATAGGTTTGTACCCTTCCTTGAATCCATTATTCATGGCTGCCAAGGACATGAACAACCTTTGAAATCTGCATGGCATGTCGGGCATTGGTCTCTTGACCATCAGAAGGAAACAACTTCCCACAATAGCACTCCTAACTGTGGAACAATAATCTCATAAACGATGGTACTTCTCACTCAATTTTCCATAAATTCTATCTTGTGCCCTTTTCTTTGCCCTCTACAAAGTACTCACATAGGCATTAACATTCCACTTGGCTTGCACCTTTTTTTATAAGACCTTTATGAGCACGTTTGGTTGTTCTCTGAATGAATTGAAGTTGAAGTGATCATATGATTTTTGTATCTCCTAGTGCAAGTATGTTTTGGCCTGAGTGATATTAGAATAAATGTCAACTCATCCTTCATTTGCCTCCCATAAACCCTATACTTGGACCTTATGTCTTTGCATACTGTCATAACCCATTTCCTTTCATTTTTCTTGAATTCCATATCCTTTCCCTTCACAATATTGGCTTGACACACAACTTTTCTAAACTCAGCAACATCATGAAATGTGTTTCCTACCACCAACACTGGATTTTTCAAGTTAGCAGGATTAAATTGTACCCTCTTCGTGACATCACATTGGGTTGAGGTCCTTATATCCTCTTCATAACTAGGAATGGGGGACCTAAGCACGTCACTTTCTGACATTTCTAAACTATCCTCATACTATTCCCCACCTCTAGCTTTCTCATCATTTCCAACAGTCTCATCCCTTTTTACCTCTACGTCTAATACCAATTCTTCATCATTTCCAACCTTTGCATGTAACCCCACATCTTCATCATGATTGTCTAGACCATCAGCAATCCCCACCTTTATAGTCTCTAGATCACCCCCCTCATCTGATTCACAAGCATCAATATCATCACTCAAAACCTTATCCCATAAATCATCATTTCTAAATACAACCTCTCTCTGATATTTTGAATCATCTTCTGCATCTGCATCTTCTTCTTCTACATCTACATCTACTACACCATATGTAACTATATATAACTCTACAAGACCATGTCATACATGGTGTGAGACCATTTCAATTACATCATGGTCAGAGGATAAAAGTCTCAATCATTGGTCTAAAGACATTTCTAATTAACTTGTAATAAATAAGGTCCCTAGACCTAATACCCATAAGTCTTATATATGTGTCCTCTAGCTATACTAAAAATAAAATTAAAATTAAAAAAAGAAAAAGAAAAAGAAATAAAACGACAATTTATCTTCATCATACGGGCCGTGCTAGTTATTAACATTGCCACCAACATAAGTACACCTATTTTGCCTATTAAAGGTACCCCTATAGTGCACCTCAAACATCAATGAGTCTAAACCATCATGTGTCCTGCCACATTGATAATCGCTAATGAAAATTTACTCTATTAAGCTTTACAATTTATATTAAGATATGAACAATTTTATTGGCAGATAACAGGTCAACAAAACCTGATTATAGAGTTATTAAATCAAAGTTAACCTAAAAGCTTGACTTTCTAATAGGCAATATCATAAAGATATGGCATCCAAAAATTTAAATAAGACAATGCCATTTTTCACTTCTACACTAACCCAATAATACACATAAAATGGGTTACCATAATTATAGTATAATATCCAAAAGGTAACTTGGACACATACACAAGCAGTAAAAAGTGACCACATTGCTCCCATATTGAACTTCACTTCATACCAGCCACAATACAATCAACACCAACTTGACAAAAATAATTAAAACCCACCAATGAGGATTTACTTTACAACAGACACAAAACAAACAAGGGCATGTACATTAAAAGAAAGCAACCAAACAATTATAAAGTTATGAAATGAACCATTTTATTCCAACTATAATACTAAACAAAAGAGAGTTAAACATATAACATGGGCATCACGTGTTCTACATAGGCAACAGATAATGGACCATAATGCTCCCACAAATAACTATATATATATATATATATATATATATATATATATATATATATATATATATATACCAGCACAGGACCCATGAAACGCATAAGGTTCAACCTTTCATCAACATCAATAAGACCTAAGCCAAATATTTTGCACAACATGAATAGAAATAGAAACCCAAATGTGTACAAAATTTCAGGAAAAAAATTGCATGTAAAACATTGATAAAACCCAAAGCCCCAACACCAATTTAACAAATAAAAATGACATAATTGTTGGGGTTTATGCCCTAAATCTCAATGTATTGTTGACATATAAGTTTATAATGAATAAAGTTTTTATTCATTGATCTATTTTTTAGCACAAGGCATATGTTATTTTACATGCCTAATATTATTCTATGTATATTTTGCATGTGAAATGCCATTGGATTACATTGAATATGGTCTATGGTGTGAATAAAGAGTTGTCACACAAGATCTTAGTCCATCATCCTTGTAATCTTAGACTTTGGATAGTTCGTAGTTGGTAATGGAATTGAGCATTCCATTTGTGAAGATTGTTACACATCAAATCTTTGTGATTTATCTTGGTCAGACGAAGTTAAAGGCTTTAGGTTTATGTGTAGGTGTCAAAGGAAAAACTCATACTCTCAATACTACTTATGATATTGATTATAAATCCTGAGAGGATTGTGCACTCAGATGTGAAGTAGATCACTTTGATGCATTTATGGGTGATGAGATCAAATTGATGGTCAATATACTCGGTGCATTAGGTGATCGCAATTAACATTGTGAGAAAGCTTTTCTCAAGAATGAATCTAAGTCCTTTATTAAAAATAATAAGAAATTTTCCCTCGAGATTGATTTTATGGATTTGATTATTCTAAGTCTCTGGCCGAAGCATTTTGGTATGAGATACTGAAATACAAAGTACATGTGATAAGTATTTCACGAGTACGAAAATAATATATAAAATCAGGGGACTCAAGGAAAAAGAGGTAGAAAATTCAATGACAATATCTTTGGCTTTAATTCTACTATGGAAGATTTCATGGAGAAATCAAAATTCAAAATTAAGTAAATTTAAAGGATTAATTGTTTTAATAAAAAATATATAAATTAGAGTGTAATTACAATTGTTTAGTGGAATCAATTGTAATTAAATAGTCATTGGAAGAGTCAGAACTGTTTTGGCTAGTTTTTATTTTTCCTTTAGGCTCCTCACCAACCTGATTTAATTTAACCAGATTAGACTTTTTTTTTTTTTGGATAGTTGTTTTTATTTAATTAAAAACATATGCTAGAAAGAAACTGTACATCAGATGCAATGGGTAAATTGAGCTTTAGGATAAAACCTAAGCTCACTAGCAGTGTAGTTGATGCATGGGCTAGGGAATTTTTTCCTGGCCCAATGCGTCAACTACAAGGGTGGAAGGCTAGGGTTTTTCTAAGCCCTAACAATCCACCACAAAGGCAGTTCTAGTTTATCTAGAATTGCTGCTACAACTTGTCATACATTGCTTAAATCTCATAGTCTCCTAATATTCTAAGCCTATAAATAGATATGTCTGTAACTCTTCAGAAAATAAGCTATTTTGCTATAGTTCTTTAGTTTTTATTAAGAACTAATATTCTTGAGATAACTTTCGAGAATAAGTTTAAATTTTGAAGAGCAAGTTGAGATTCCACTCTCTTGGTTATCATCAATCATTAGCGAAAAGATCTAAAGGTTCATCACACATTCTTCGAGAAGCAATGAGCTTAATCTCGCCCATAAAGCCAAGGAGTGCCGTTTAATTTTAAACACGTTCAAGTAAGTGTTTCTGCTTTGTAATTTAATTTTAAAATAGCATTGTTCTTTGCCTGTTCATCATAAAGTTCGTTCATGGATTTAAGAATTTTATTTTTCGCTGCGCAATATTGTTTTTGCAAACCGATTCTCAACAAGATAACATCATTACGGATCAACTATATAACCCTAACAAAGAATTTTCAAGATAATGGAAAACTTACTTGACGAGCGAAGTCACAAAGAACACCTTTTGGTGAGAAATAACCCTAAACCACTGCAAATTGTAACAAATTACTAAGATTTTATTTGCAATATCCGTAGTCGCATTCACAAAATACAGATATTACTTATAGACATTTGCATCTGCATTTGCATCATGTTTTTACTAACCGAATCCATGCGGTTATTATCTGCTATCTGCATATTAGGTATTGAGCTTATTTTACTCTTTTGGGGCCTTTTTGGGTATTAAAGCCTATTTTAAACTATTTGAAAATAATTTGGATCGATTTTTAGTTTTTTTAGCTTGTTTTAATTTTTATTTTTTTTATAGCCCTAATGTTTTGAAAACATATTAATTTCACAGTACTTTTGTATTTTTGTCCAAGTGTTACATGAGAAAGTAACACAACCAACAAAACCATTTATAGCACCAGCTGCAAAACAAAACCGGCAACGAATAACATAAGACATAGCTATCTATCTAAAAGAACACAATCAGAGATACTCCAAAAGCTGGAAAATCTCTTATCTAACATGTTCATACACAGTTACACACTTTGATCATATGTCTACACTTCCCACTCCTAATGAAAAGCTTCAAATTTTATTTTTTATTTTTTTTAGGAAAGGTCATTAGGGAACCTTTTCTAAGTAAAAGATTGTGGCTTTGGGCTTTGGGCTTTGGTGGCGTCGCGGTGAACTAGTGAAATGAATGATTGAACTATGGAAAAAAAAAAAAAATTAAAACAATGTAAACATAACCTATATTTAATCTAAAACGACGTCATTTTGGTATTAAACACCAAAACAACGTCGTTTTGATGAATTTATTAAATATAATATATATAAAAATTATATATTATATATAAAGGGTATGCAGATACGGTTAAAATATATAGTATATATAAAGGGTATGCGGATGTGGTTATTAACAACATCCGCATACCCTAAAACTGCCATCCGTATATGGTGATAGTGATTTTTGCTAATTGTATCTGCATATGCGGATAGCCTATAGCATATGGTGAGCATTTATTATTCGCTCGCATGTATATCCCTAATATTAGAATGAGCCAATAAAAAAAAAAAGTTAAATACATTTTTACCCTCTGTGGTTTAAAGACTTTATTTTTTGCTGCCTTTACTTCATTTCGTATTGCAGATCGTACCTCGTTTATGGCTAAAGAAGGAGATGGTACTTCTATCCATAAATGGACGGAAGTCCACATCAGCACTCTTAAAAAACTTACACATGTCCTATGTCCCACTAAAAAAAAAACAATTAAACAATTAAAAAACTTAAAAAAAAAAAAAAAAAAAAAAGATTTAAAAAATATCTAAATTTTTGAAAAAAAAAAACAAAAAAATTAGGAGTGGCTGGAGCCACCCACATGACCCTTGATGGTGATTCGGCCATTCCCAAATATCAAAATGGGGGTGGCCGAGCCACTCATTTTTAGCCTGTGGGTGGTTCAGCCACTCCCAAGGACCTAACCCTAAGACCTTTTTTTTTTTTTTTTTTTTTTTTTGCCTTGTGGGGTGGTTCAGCCACCCTTAGACTGGCCAGTATAGGGTTGTCGAACCCACCCCCTGCCAAAAGTTGGCCGAGCCACCCCCAAGGCTCTTGGGGGTGGTTTTGGTCACCCCCATTTTGCTCTTTGAGGGTAGCCGAACCACCCCCAAGGGCCATAGAGGTGGTTCGGCCACCCCTAATATATATATAATTTTTTTTTTCAAAAAGTAGATTTTTTAATGTTTTAATCTTTTAAATGTTATTAATATTTTTAGTTTTTAAGTTTTTTTTTTAATTTTTAATTAGGCATTGGGACACATGTCGATTTTTTAAGGGTAGTGACGCGGACTTCCATCAATTTTTGGACGGAGGTTATATCTTCATCTTTAACCATAAATGAAATACCATCTGCGATACAAAATAAACTTTTTAAACCACATAGGGTCAAACGTATTTAACAAAAAAAAAAAAAGGAAGAAGAAGACAAAAGAATGCCTACTTTTTCATTGAAATGGAAATACCGAAACTCACATGTTGTTAGAGTTTTTTCAAATAGGCCTCGTATTCCTCATTTATTACGAAGCAAATATACAAAAGGCACATGCTTAGAAAAAAATAATAATAAAATTAAAGAAGAAAATACAAATTGCATAAGCTATCGAATAATGCTGCAAATTGGATTTGGAATCTGACTCTAATACTCCAACTATATGACATCGTTTGGTTTGCGGAATGACTATTTCATTAAAAAAATGAATAGCTATTCCTAAGAATAGAAGGTGGTGGAATGGAATTATTATTCTTCATCTTTAGTTTGGTAACAACTCATATACTTTAATTGGAATACAATCAAAATCACTAAAAAAACCCCACATTATATATATATATATATATATATATATAAATTGAAAACTATAGGGTGGCCGACCACCCATTGCCAACCCCGGAGACCACTCTAAGGATGGTTGTGGCCACCCCTGAAGCCCATCGGGGGTGGCCTGTGCCATCTGACCACCCCTAGTGCTATATGTGGCTGGCCGACCACCCTAATGGGTGGTCGGCCAGCCACTGTTAAGGGGGTTTGGGGTTTCTATTTTTTTCGTTTTTCTTTTTTCTTTTTTTTTTAAAAAAAAAAATTGAAAGAAAAAAAAATAGTGCTTTTTTTTTTCCTGGAAAATCTAGTCTATTCTCATTGAAATAGCTATTCCTCTCATTTTTAAATGGAATATGTATTCCTATTTGTAAGAGAATAGATATTCCAATGGGACTAATTATTCCAATGAATAGACCCCTACCAAACATAAGAATGACTATTCCATAGGAATAGTCATTCCATTTCGGGGGTCTATTCTGCGAACCAAACGAGGAATATATAATGACAAAGCACTATAAGGCAGGGCTGGCTCAATACATTTTAGAGCCTTAAGCGAGAAGTTTACGTGAGGCAGTTTATTTAAAATTCATTATTTTCGCTTTTTGAGATGCAAAATTACTTATTAAGTTTTTATATTTAAGTTTTTTTAACAATTCTTTTTCAATTGATAATATGGTTAATCCATTTAATCTTTCTTGTGACATTGTTGATCTTAGATTCTTAAGTAGGATTTTAATCTTTATGATATGATTATCTAACACTTTTAACCTGCTCAAAGAAAGGCAAATTAGTGTAAAAATATTTCCTAAAATCAAAAAAAAAAAAAATTAATGCAATTGATTGATTTAGTTTTTGGTAACTAACTTCTTTTTTTCTTTTTTCTTTTTTTATCACTGATCAGATATGAAATGATTTTAAGGAATGGGGTAATATACTGCATTTGCTGAATAAATATGGACAAGCTTCAAGTCAAAAGCTAAACAATGAGAAAACTGCTATCTTCTTCAGTACCAATACAGGTAGGGCTTTCAAGGACTATATCAGCAATTCAGTGGGGATTTCAACCACTAGAGGTTATGAAAAGCATTTGGGGCTGCCTGCAATGGTGGGGTGCTTAAAAAACCGCACCTTTGCAGGGATCTTGGGTAGAGTTCAACAGAAATTAGATGGCTAGAAGGATAGGTTTTTATCACAAGCAGGGAAGGAGGTCTTGATTAAGGCTGTAGTGTAGGCTATCCCGACATATAGCATAAGGGTTTTTTCTATTGCCCAAGACCCTGTGCAAGAGAATAAATTCCTTAATCAGCAAGTTTTGGTGGGGGCATCAACACAACACCACTAAGGCAGCTTGGATGAGGTGGGACAGCATGGGAAAACGTAAGTCTTCTGGTGGTATGGGCTTTAGGGACCTAGAAGTATTTAATCTTGTATTACTAGCCAAGCAGGGGTGGGGATTAGTGCAGCAGCCAAAATCTATGGTGGCAACTATCCTGAGGGATAAATACTACCGGGGTGGTGAGTTTATGCATGCTTCATTGGGCCGAAATCCCTCATATGCATGGAGAAGTTTATTCAAAGCGAGGGAAGTGTTGGAAAGGGGTCTGGTTTGGTGAGTTGGGAATGGGGAACCAATTAGGATTTGGGGGGATTGGTGGCTCCCAATCCCTTCTTCTTATAAGGTCTAATTTCCTGTGATTGGTCTTAACCCGGAGGCAAAAGTCAGTTCTCTGATAGATCCGACTATAGGTGGGTGGAATGTTTCACTCATTGGGGCATCTTTTTATGCTGCTGAAGCTAACACCATATGCAGCCTGCTCCCTAGCCTTCTAGGGAATCCTGACAAAAGAATTTGGATTGGTTCGTCTAATGGTTGCTACTCTATGAAGAGTGGTTACCATTTTGAGATGAATAGAAGAGCACAAGCTTGAGGGGAAGCTTCAAAATCTCAGGAGAACAAGGAGGTTTGGAAGGCAATTTGGAAGTTGCAGGCCCCTAAAGTGTTGAAAAATTTTGCTTGGAAGTTCTATAATAATATATTACCAACAAAAATCGCCCTCTTTAGAAAGCACCTAGTGCAGGATCCTCTATGTCCTTTGTGCCATTCTTGCCCTAAAGATTTATGGCATGTATTGTGGAGCTTGAAAAATAATAAAGACTTCTAATTTATCGGGGGGGGGGGGGGGGGTGAATAATGTGTAACAAAATATCAAAGTGCGGAATTTAAATGAGACAGATATTTTGTTAACGAAGTGAAAACTCAATCAAGAAAAAAACCACTCCGTGGCAGCCTAACCTAAGAATTTCACTATTCAAAAGACAAAACTAATAACAAAGCAGTAACACTCATATACCCTGATGCAGCGATCGTACCTTGCACTCTGACATGTACTTATACACGAACGCTTCCCAACCAGATCACCTACTTGAAGGGGTCTTCAATGGATTCCTTTAGCTTAAGGCTCCTCCTTAAGCTAGACTTCACACGAACAAGAACTACACACCAGGCAACTCTTAGAGAGCTAGTAGATTTATACAATTTCTACCTAAACACCCTCTCTAAGCTCTAGAGAATTCAATACCGAATTCTGTAAATAATACATGCCTAGAGGCTTCTATTTATAGACTTAGAAGGCCTAAATCGCCACTGATTCAGATTTCTCTAGGCAGCTTCCGGATGGAGGCATAGAGCGTCTGGACGGTGAACTGTGCAACCGCCTTTCCATAATGCACTCGTTTCCTTATTAAGGTCGTGTCCGGACGGTGTTGCCCTAGCGTCTAGACGGTTACAAGCTGTCTTTCCAGATCCGTGTCTGCAAAGGAAATTTGAAGAGCGTCCGGACAGATGCACGCTGAGCTGTCAAAATCTTCTCGACACAGGAGGGCGTCCGGACAATTCACTGGACCGTCTAGTCGGGAACAAGGGATCCGACTTTTGCTAAGTTGGAAGCTTTGCAGAATCTTCCTGGAACTCTAAAATTGCTTTCTTGAAGCTTGTGACACTGAAATTTGTCATAATAAGGTCATTTCCATATTAGAGAAATAAACTCTGAATATATGAAGATTTCTGAAATAATACTGTATCCCAGTTAAGATAGCATCATTACATGATAGTGATTTTATCAAAAGAATGAAACCAATAAAACTAACAGAGTTGTTAAGCCTTGGCGGCAGTTTGGCAATAAGGAAAGAAATTGATGCAAAAGCTTGCCTTGCTAGAGAGTGATGGTATGGGTTTTTTCACACAGTTAAAGGAGAGGTTGGATGATGATGATTTCATCTTTGCTTTAACCGTGGCCAGACGCCTCTAGCTGTGCCGAAATGCCGAAATTCTTGTCTTTGATAGGGGCTTCATGCCCCCCCCCCAACAGGTGGTGCAGCAAGCCCAAGAGACAATGTCAAATTACACCATGTACACTGAGTGTTTAGCACCAACGGCCTTTGTGCATGAGTCTAGAAAACAACGGTGGTCACCACCACCTGTGGGCCTCCTGAAATTGAATTGGGATGCAACTCTCAACAGAACTACGAGGACTATGGGCATGGGGGTAGTCTTAAGGAATGAAAATGGTTAGTTGGTGGCAACAACGGCTCAGGTTGTCTCTCAAGTCAATGATCGAAGCGTGGCTGAGGTCGTGGCCCTTTGGTGAGTGGTCAAGATGTGCAGCGACTTGGGCTATGCACGGGTTATCTTCGAAGGTGGTGTAGCACCCTAGATTTTAAGACATAAGATTTAATGTCTTAAATTAGATTTAAGACCTTTTTAATAAGGCAAAATAATAACTACGATTATTTATGAAAATAAATGTGTATTTTTGTTTTTAGAAACGTTTATAGTTGCAATTTGATAAAAACTCAAAACAGACCTTAAACTTTGGAATAATAGAAACAGGGTGGACGTCGTTAAGGCCATGAAAACACCCGTGAATCATACTGCCCTTAACTAGGACGAGAATTCAGATATATATAACATTTGTAGACCCATTTCTATTTCTTTAGGGATCATGTGCAACAGCCCTCTTCCACACATGAGTCCTCTCCTCTTCCCTTTCTTTCTCACATGAAGCTCATGATTTCATACATACTTCACAATGTGGGTGCAACTCTTGTTCACATGGTTCTCTTATTTTCCTTCTTCACACATGCTTGTACAGCACATCACACTTGTCTTTGCTGCCCAAGAACCTTTCTCAGCCCTTAGATCAGATAAAAAACAAGCCATCCTAGCCATCCATTTGTGTATAAAAGGAGAGGTTCACTTCTCCTTCCTACACACATCTCCTTCTTCATTCTTTCTCAAATTTATGCAACATCTCTCTCTCTTTTGCTGGTTTTACAGCAGCAAGAAGAGCTAGAACTCTAGCGAAATCTGAGTTATAACGAACTCGGATTGAGTCGAACCAAAAGGAGAAAGTGTTTGTCTTGAAGTCTTCTATCTACCCTCAAAATTTCACGTCAATCGGAGTAGGTTTGCCCATCGAAAATTTGGTCGGAGTAAGCTGCCCTCCATTTGGACGGAAATCCTGAATTCAAATAGATAATGAAATGACTTTTTGGTAAGTTGTTAAATAAGACTTTAATTTATTTTATATAGTTTCCAAGTTACTTGTCTTATGAATTGTGTAAAGACCCAATAAGCTTAAGAGATAAAAAGAATTAAAATAAAAGTAATATAAACTACTTTTATATTTCAATGTCCTCATGACTTTCATGAGTTGATCGTATTTATATTTTCTTTTACATTTTATGTCCTCATGACTTTCATGAGTTGATCGTATTTATATTTCCTTTTATATTTCATTGTCCTCATGACTTTCATGAGTTGATCGTATTTACTCTTATTGTCTTTATGATATATTTTAATCCTTCAAGTTCATATTTGGTGGTATTGGTTATATAGCCCCGTCATCAAATCATGAACTAAGGTTTTAAGATTCTTATAAGTGATCGTCTCAAACATAATGAAGTGATTGATAATAATAAATATAAAGAGATGAGGGTCTATAAACAATGATTTGTTTGTTAGATAATTGATATATGTATATGGATGGATTTATATGCAGAAAAGAAGGCTAAGGAACTACACTATGGAGAGTAAGTATCTTTATACTTACTGAGGACGGAGCTGGTGGATTTTTTCATAATATTGTGTTTACTGCGTTATTTAATTTGATTGTGCATGTGAATTTACATGTTTTATATTTTAATTAAACTGATTAATAACAAAGCTGGTGAATGCAGCGGGGGGCGAAGGTATTGCTAGTGGGATCGTGGGTTCTCGTAAAGATAATAATAATCAAATGTTGTAACCGTAGGTTTACAGGCCAGCTAGGACCTTAGGTTCCTAGTCCCAGATAAAATAAGCTTTAAGTGAGAGTTGGCTAATACAGCGGGGGGTGAAGGTATTGCCAGCTGGGACCGTAGGTTCCCACAACACGTTAATCCGGACCGTTGGTTCCATCATGAGAGGAGTGCAAAAGATGATAATTAAACCTTGCATATAAAACTGTCATATTACTATTTTTATGGTTATGTATATATTCAATCTATGACCGTGATTAGCTACCATGGATCATATATTGCATATACACGTGATTATAAAGTCATATCTGCATTATGTTGCATTTATGAAATAAATCAGCATTCATTATATTATTGGAAATAGTAGACTCACTTAGGGTATTTTGTTTTTTTGTTTCTATATATATATATATATATATGTATATTGGTGCAGGTTTTTATAGATGAAGATTAGAGTTCAAGAGGTTTTAAAGATAAGGGCACATAGATTGTATTTTGTTTGTAGTCTTCTGTGTTTATAATATTTTATGTTAAGAAGATTGCTAAAATTCCATCTATTCTTTTGTGTCACTATTGACACCTGTTTCCATGTATTTGTTCTAAGTATTTTCTAATGAATGTCTAGAAGTATTTTAGTTAAAAGCTCTGTTGTGTTAGTTAAATCCAAATCTGTTGGATATATTATATTCCGCTGCCAAATCTTAACTCTGATGATATTGTAGTAATGTCACGCAGAAATCGTAAAAATTTTCACTTATGCTTTTTGTAAAAGCGGGGCGTTACAGGTGGCTGTTTGAATGTTGTTAATGCTGTGTGCCAAGATCTCCCTTGTTGGAACAACTACAGCTAGGTGATTGAGGATACAATTACCAAGCTTTAAGATTTCCATTATCATGCAGTAAGGCATGTTAGTCGTGTAGCCAACATGGCTGCTCATGTGTTAGCCAAAATTGCTTTGAATCAGTCTCTAGACTTTGTGTGGGTGGAGGAATGTCCTTCCTCTATCTGTCTATTGTACTCGCCAAGAGAGTCTTCATGGCTTGATTAATAATATCCATGATTTCAAAAAAAAAAAAAATTGAATAAGACGAATAGGGAAATTGAGATAAAAAAAAAAAAGAAAAAAAAAATGGAAACTTTTAAAGAGTAGGATTTGGAATTGAATAAAATATTTCGAGAACGACAGAAATTTCCTACAAACGGGTTTGTAGGAAATTTTATACAACGCACATATAAGATTGACATGTGTCTCTTCACATGTAAGAAACACATGTTGTTTTAATAGCATATACTTTTCACATGCTTTTTTAATAACATTAATTAAAAAAAAAAAACATGTGCTTCTCACACGTTTAAAGGACACATATCACTCTTATATGTGGGTTGTTTGAAATTTCATACAAACTAGTTTGTAGGAAATTTTTGTCATTTAGGAGAATTTCCATCTTCTTAACATTTAATTTTTCTTTTTTCATTATATTTTGAATGTTGGACTTAATCATAAATGTACTATTTTTGAAGGTTATGTGTATTGAAGCAACACATGTAAGAGAGAGAGAGAGAGAGAGAGAGACCTCATATCTCATGCAATGATATTAATGCATTTCTTAATTTTTTATTTACGGTAATTTGGGGCCTTAATTAAAAAATATTGACGGTAATTAAATAAAATATTTAGAGACTTTCCATATTTTTAGCATTTTTTTTTCATTCTATTTTGAACGTTGGACACAATCATAAATGCTCTGTTTTTTAATGTTGTGTGTGTACTGAAACAACAAACATAAGAGAGAGAGAGAGAGAGAGAGAGAGAGAGAGAAACTCATATCTCATGCAATGATATTAATGTATTTCTTAATTATTTTTTTACCATAATTTGGGGCCCTAATTAAATAAAATTGACAGTAATTAAATAAGATATTTAGAGACTTTTCATCTTCTTAAACATTTTTTTTTCATTCTATTTTGAACCTTGGACTCAATCATAAATACACTAGGTGTGTTTGGTAAATGGTTATATTGTAGAATTTTTGTTTGAAAATAGTAGTAAGAAGTAATTGATATGATATAAAGTATAAAAAAGTTTGGAATTGTTTTATAGAAAAGTGAAAATTTTTCTTTTGTAGTGTTTTCTTTTTTATTTAAATAGTAATAAAAAATGATTGATGTGATATAAAAAGTAAAAAAAAAAAAAAAAGTTGGAATGTTTTGGATTTCACTTTTTTGAGAGAAGTGAAAAGAAATAAAGAGGGAGATGAGAGTGTTGTGTGTGTACTGAAACAACATATGTAAGAGAGAGAAAAAACCCTATATCTCATGCAGTGATATTAATGCATTTCTTAATATATTTTTACCATAATTTGGAGCCTTAATTAAAAAATATAGATGGTAATTAAGGCTAATTTTTTTAAAAAAAATAAATTTTCATTAATATTTCGTAATTAAGGGCCTTATTAAATTGGGGTCGCATGCATGATATTAATGCATTTCTTATTATATTTGTACCATAATTTTGGGCCTTAATTAAAGAATATTGATAGAAATTAGGGCCTTAAATTTTTAATTTATTTTTTGGAAATAAATCTCTATTAATATTTATTAATTGCAGTCCTGGGGCCTTAGACGGCCGCCTAATCCGCCTAAGGCTCCAATCGGCCCTGCTATAAGGATAACAATCATAACAAATAAATATTTAGTTTTTTTTTTTGACATGTCCACATAAGAGGGGAAGGGGGGATTCGAACTGGTGACCTCCGCTTTATGATGCGTGTTTTCCAATCGATTGAACTATCCCTTGGAGACAAATACATATTTAGTTGAATTAAAATACTCACCTACTAATAAATTATGAGAAATGTTTGTTTTCATTCTCTAGTTCATCTCTTGCTCATCTTCATACAAGAGATATGAAAATTCATCATTGAATTTGTGAGACTACATGTGGGTTTCACAGACATAGTGGTAGATTTGCAAAAGAGATGTAAAAGAAAATAACACCGAACACGTCTTAATATGCCACTTGATAAAGTTATACAAGGAGAGTAATCTTTAACAAATAAATATTTAGTTAAAACAAAAATATTATATACGTGTCTCATATATTGACGTGACAGTGCCAATTTATCATTGGATCAATTCTTGTTAAAAAAAAAAATTAAAATTAAAAGTAAATTGTTACTACCACATTATAAGATGTTGGTGTGGTATATAATATTACTAAGAAAAAAAATATATTATATATAGCTGAATTCGAATAATCACCTACTAATAAATGTTTTAGAAATTAGAAACTGACTCTAACACTCCAATTATAATTATAAAGTTCTAAAAGGATAACAATCTTTAACAAAAAGATATTTCGTTTTTTTTTTTTAAAAAAATTAATTAATTAAAAAGATATGTTAAATTCAGAAAGTCACCTGATAATAATAAATAAATAAATATATGAGAAATTAATTATAAGACGTGATTTATTTTCCCTGTCAATGGACAGAACACGCCTCAGCCCAAACGAGATCTCGTTCCAAGACATGGCGCTCTCGGATCTCCAGCGCCCACCTCAATTCCGCTCTTTCCAAACCCTAATACCCATCCTACCTTCTCTCCTCCACCACCACCATTTCAAGGAGTTTTCGTCGCTTATCCATCAGGTTTCATGGAATTGCGCTCCTCAACTGAATGGCTAATTCATAGATTCATCAGATCAAAAACTTCTTTTGCCTCTATCAGCATATTTGCGGACGCACTTCGGTCTTCGCAAAGAGGGGATGCTGGCAGAGGCAAAAGAAGTTTTTGATCTGATGGTTATGATAATTATGACCGTTTTCGCGTGCTGACCGCTCGTTTCCAGATTGGATTTACGTCTCAAGGTCCGATTTATTCTTTACTCCAATATTTTCTTGATTTCCAATATGCCCATCTCGTTGGAAGAAGATTTATTGATATGGTTAATTTTCTTTCAACATGCAATTGCTTCTATAGCCTGCTTGTTTCTTATGCTGTATCCAAAAGGCATCCAAAAGGCATTGCTGATGTTTTACTTGCTTTATTGAATCCCTCCTTTTCTTGCGTCTTGAATCATAGGAGAACCTGTGTCGCTCGAATGTTCTAATATAATTTAGAGTTGTGTTATTTGCGCACACGTATTTTGTACACACGTTGTACACACACCCATTGTGAGTGTGTACAAAGTGTGTAAAAATATCATTTTCCTACAATTTATGTTATTTTCTTTTGGAGTTAGACTGCGGATGCATTTTGTGAGAGAGAATTTGCTAGCTGTTCTTTTGTTTTTGTGCCCTTTTTTTTTAAAAAAAAAAAAAAAAAAAATCCAAGTACGGTAGAACCTGTTCTACTCGAATAGAACGCATAGGAGTGTGCTTGTCATGCTCATTCTATGCGGATCAAAGAATGTGTAATGGGTTTTTCTTGGTTTATGTATTTTGGTGATTTGTGTATGGAAATATGATTGAAATGGACATTTAGTGAAATATGGATTAAAGATGACGGAAAATTCTGGATAAACTTGTATTGAAATGATAAGTGCAGATTCGAGATTTCTCAATCTTCAGGAAATTTCTAGTAACAAAATTCTGACAATTCTTTTCCTCCCTATTCTCAACGAGAGAATTTGCTAGCTGTTCTTTTGTTTGTTCCAGAAGCTTTTTGTGCCCATTTTTTTTTAACAAAAAAAAAATCCAAGTACGGTAGAACCTGTTGTACTCAAATAGAACGTATAGGAGTCTGCTTGTCATGCTCATTCTATGCGGATCAAAGAATGTGTAATGGGTTTTTCTTGGTTTATGTATTTTGGTGATTTGTGTTTGGAAATATAATTGAAATGGATATTTAGTGAAATATGGATTAAAGATGATGGATTGATGATGGAAAATTCTGGATAAACTTGTATTGAAATGATAAGAGCAGATTCGAGATTTCTCAATCTTCAAGAAATTTCTAGTAACAAAATTCTGACAATTCTTTTCTTTCCTATTCTCTCCGAGAGAATTTGCTAGCTGTTCTTTTGTTTGTTCTAGAAGCTTTTTGTGCCCATTTTTTTTTTAACAAAAAAAAAAATCCAAGTACGGTAGAACCTGTTTTACTCAAATAGAACGCATAGGAGTGTGCTTGTCATGCTCATTCTATGCAGATCAAAGAATGTGTAATGGGTTTTTCTTGGTTTATGTATTTTGGTGATTTGTGTATGGAAATATGATTGAAATGGATATTTAGTGAAATATGGATTAAAGATGATGGATTGATGATGAAAATTATGGATAAACTTGTATTGAAATGATAAGAGCAGATTCGAGATTTCTCAATCTTCAGGAAATTTCTAGTAACAAAATTCTGACAATTCTTTTCTTCCCTATTCTCTCAGGATTGGGTTGTTCTTATAGACTCAATCTGTCACAATTTGCTAACAGAATGTCCAGCTGTTTCCTAGTGATTAAAATGCAAAACAATTACAAATAAAACCCAAACTACAATTAAAGGATAGACCCATTAAAGGCGCACTAACCTAATAAACCCATTAAAAGCCCACTACATAATAGACCCCTTACATAATGACTCTGGCTGGACAATTAAATGGATGACCATTTTTTTTTTTTTGATAAGTAAGAAAACTTTATATATAAGCGTAAGACGCTCCTAGTACACCGGAAGTATACACAGGAATAGCCAAAGCTAACCCATAAAAAGAAAAACCCAACCAAAAGCATAAGGACCAACCCTAAAACCTGCATGCAGCACCCACAACACCCAGAACCACAAGAAACCCAAAGCCCAAAAAAACCCCCTAACATTCACCCAAATCTACCCAAAAGCACCCAAACCCATTGAATTTGGAATAGATGGTGGTGAGACTCTCAGGCTTTAGCAGGAAGACTTTTGTCCTCTAAAGATGATGTGGCTTTTAAAATTACCATTGAATTTGGAATAGATCACTATTGTATTTTGACCCAATGGTAATTTTAAAAACCACATCTCTTTTAGAGGGATAAGAGACTGACAAAAGTCTTCCTTCTAGCATTACTCTATTTGGATGGTTATGTTTCTTATATTATCAAATTGTGATGATAAATAAAGCACATAAATGAATTGAGTTGTGTCAAATCTCTTCCGGGGGGAGGATTGGAGAGGGTGATGGGCTTTTACAAAGAATGGTGAAGTTCTAGTGACCAAGGATGGAAAGTTGTTTTCTTACATACCTAGTAGCCAACGAACTTTGGATCTAACATTCGTAGCCTGCTTTGTTTGAATACTTATGGGAAGAGCTTTGTTCTACTGAATGTAGCAGTCTGGCAGATGGAGTTTTGGGAGGGCAGGGGACTTCGTCTTCTGTTGGTAAGCACTAGGAGAAAGAAAAGTTAGGAAGAGAAAAAGGAAGATACAGATGTCAGCCTTGCTCCATTGTTTTTGCACTTGGAAAATTTTCAGTTTTATCCTTGTTTCAGTTTCAGGTCTTCGACTTTGTTTCAGTGATTGATGGGCTTATGTGAAAATCGAAATGTATCCGGCATAAAAACTCACTATTGTATTCGTTTTCATTTCCTCAGTCAGTGCCTCTTTTCTAGTGTTAGCGTTTTCATTCTGCATTCTCTCACGTGGGTTAACTGTCTTTCCAGGTTTGGGACAAATGTCAGGGGTCAATTGCAAGCAAGCAGGAAAAGGTAAGCTATCAATAATCGATTGCAGACTTTGCAGTAATACGTTTGTTACTTTCTTTCTTTTTTTCAATGACAGGGATCATATAATTCATAAATGTAGAAATAATAAAAGAAAATATCCGCAGCTAGAATGTTTTTATGTTTGTGATTGGTCAAATGACAAGAATCAGAACATTTAATTGTTTTGGAACTTGGAAGAAAATTAATGGGAGAGATGTGCTCAAGCTTAGAGTGTATCATGTGTGTGTGTCCTCATCAAAAAAGAAAAAAGAAAACAGAAGAAAAGGAAAAAAATTCCAGTAGCAGAGTATTTGCAGTTTGACTGCAAGTAGTTCATGCTGCTACTTGTCTGTTTATTTGAGTATAAGCTGGGTATGAAGCAATGAAATAACTTGGAGCTAAAAAGTGAAGAAGAGGTTTAGTTTTATGGCAGCTACCATGGAGGTTTATCTAATTCTTCTTCATCATGTTTATGGGTTGTTTTGATACTTCAGAAAAAACTTAGATTGCATGACAGCAAGTCTATTTGCACTTAGACCGCTAAACTTTAAAAAGTAACACTTCACCTCTTCAACTACTTTTTCATTTTAAGTTACACCCTCTGTTAGCATAATGGCATTGAAATGGACGGAAAATGATGTCACTATAAGCACTTGCTGCTCTATATAGTGATATAGAAGGATAGATTCTGCCACCAGATCTCCTGTGTCACAGAATTAGGTTTTAGACAATCAACTACTTGGCCACCTCATTCATCCTCGTCTCTTTCTTTGTGAAACCAACAGTCCACTGCTGATGCACGATCACCTACCATTTTGTTTTGCAACATATAATGAAGCTGGAAGATTAGAGCAATCTTTTTACATTTTCATCTAGGAAAAGAACTAAGGCGACCTAGGTCCAACACTAGGGATAATTCCTTGTAAGTGAATTGTAGATGGATAATAATCAGCTAGATAAACAAGGAATAATTTATGTTGCGAGATAATTTATGTTTTGGCTTTTAATTACTATGATTGAACACATGGTAGCTAGTGTAGTAAGGCATAAGTCAGTTTCTGAAAGGGTAGTTCTCTATTGGAGAAGTTCATGTAATTAGGAAACTATGGATGACCCTTTCTGCAATTGTGTGGTATTCATAAGTTTTGCAAATGACATTATAAAATTCTGACGGTAGGAATTTCTACTTAAGTGGTTTGCTATTTACCTCCGCGTTCGTAATGATTGATATTCTATAGTTCACCATAATTTATAGAAGTCTTTGTGAAAATGATTGATATTTACTCCTGTATGTTTGTGTGAAGGTGAAATGGAACATATTAGTATGTAAGGGTTTGGGGTGAAAGGGGCCTATGACTTACCAAGATACTTGCAAAAATAAAAGATAACATGACCGATTCCTTTTGAAGTTGTGGAAGTGAACACAATTTTGCACACTAAAAATTTTACATATTACTTTGAAAGATGAAAGGGAAATTAGTCTTCACTTAATAGCGATCTTATCAAATCTAGACTTCCACTGAAACAATATATGTCCAAACCCCGTCGTAGAAGATTTGTTTAGACAACATGCCCAGGCCCAACTCCTTGGAAGAAGATTTATTGATATGCAGTATATAGAGTATCTATTTGTCTGTGCAGCATGTATTTTTGTGTGGATACAATATTTCAAACCTTATTCTTTAGGGTTAAATACGTTCTTAGTACTCAAGTTTTGGAAACTTTATTTTTTGGTATTTGAGTTTCAATTTGCATCACAGATGGTACATTCATTTTGGGAAAAGACCAAATTAGTACCTCAGTTAAGTTTTCCATCCAAAAACTAATAGCCCGCCACGTCATTGCCACTTAGCACCACTAGGAACACGACACATGTCCCTTTCGACATGTTAGCACCCACATAATTGCCAAATCCCCCCAAAATCAGTAAATGACGTGAGTATGTGATTTTGAAGTGTTTGAGAGATTTGACAATTATGTGGGTGTTGACATTCGAAAGGGACAAGTGTCATGTTCCTAGTGGTGCTAAGTGGCAGTGACATGGTGGGCCATTAATTTTTGGACGGAAAACTTGACTGCCAAAATTGAAGTATCATTTATTATGCGAATTGAAACTCAGGTACCAAAAAATAAAGTTTTCAAAACTCAGGTACTAAAAACGCATTTAACCATATTCTTTATTGGTGCTATGTATTTTGTGTCATAAAAGCTGCTATAATTTTTTCACGTGCAAAACTAACAACACGTGTATCAATTTCCTGATCAATTTTGGAATTTCATTTTAAAATAATGGGGAATGTGAACTATGTTGTCCAAGTTAAACCTCTTTATATCTTGATGTCTTCATTAACTAGAATTTATGTAGAGTGTAAACTATTTGCTTCATCTTTTTTCCAAGAGGTTTTACTGATGTAGTAGTCCCAAGCCCCACCTAATTAGGGGTTTAATTCCGGGCCTGTTATAACCGGCCGGGAAACCGTAATCGGATACTAACTGGCTCCGGGTAACTGGAAAACCGGATTGGTACCCGGTTATAAATAACCGGGTAACCGGGCACCTGGAGCCGGAGTCGGTTATTCAGTTTTTAGACGCACGGTTATAACCGGGTAACTGGCTCCAAATGTATAAATATATATATTTAATATAAATTAAAAAATAGAAAATTACCAGTTTTGCCCTTTACCCTAAACACGATACCTCCTCTTTTCTCTTCGCCTTTTCTTTCTTTTCTCACTTCTGACTTCTGACTCTCACGACTCACGCGGTGCCTGTTCTTCTTCGGTTCGGCGGTTCCAGAGTTCCTGTTCTTCTTCTTCTTCGGTTCACCTAGGTTTTTCACTCTTTAGTTCCTGGAATCCTATTCTTCTTCTTCGGCAGTTCGGCCCTACATGGCTACGTATACACCCATTCACCTAGGGTTCTTCAGTTCTTCTTCTTCTTCGTCTTTGATCTTTCTCACCCTTCGTCTTTCTCTATAGATCCGGAGCAAAAGATTACGCTTTTTCTTTGTGAAAGCCGATTTCTAATTTTTGAGGTAATCTTGGTTTTTTTTGTAGATTTGTGATTCTGTTCTATTATTTATGTTTAATATTCTGTTGGTTGATTATTTTGGTGGTTTTGACCATTTGATTTTGAATTACAACCTGTCGATCTGGTTTTGACAGTGAATCCCTGTGTTTGATTTGATGTAGTGTGTAAACATTTGGTGTTTGTTAGATTTTGTGATTAATTTTGCATCAATTCCCCAGGATTCAATTAAGATTATGCTAGCGAATAGATCGGCATGATTGCTGAAATTGAGTCAGATTGTTGTGGATATGTAGCTGGTCTAGGGTTTTGGTAGAAGTTTTTGCGATATTTTGTGCTTAGATAACTGATCTTGTGATTCTGTTCTATGATTAAGTTTCGAAATGATTTTGCCATATTCTGAATTTTCTACAGAGCTTATTCTACAGATGAAGTAATAATCCCTCCTCTTTATCAACATTTGGAAGTTTAGACAACTGATTAGATAGATGGTGACTAAGATTACTCTTTGCCTCTTTTTTAGTTGGATTGTTCCATCCAGGTGATGACAATGCTTCAACGAGGAAACCAAAACCGAACCACTGAACCAACTCGTGCCAATGAAACTTCTTCAGGCACCCCCATGCTATTCTGCAGGTACTTAAAAAAGAGAGAGATATGGTTGTTAAACTTTTAAGTTTGTGACTCTCTACGTATATGATTTGTTTTCCTATATTACTTTTAAATCCAGGTTGTGGTTGAATACCGAGTTAAAGTTGCTGCCATGAATGTTGTCAGCCGAGTGGGCAAGCTGTAACTGATTGATCTTTGCTTGGGTCAGAGAGAGCCCTTGCTACAGATCAGAGGACACTTAAGATCTCTTGATGCTACAATTCTTTGTACCAGGTTAGTACAAGTGGGGATTTAAAAATTTGGTTAATAACTGGATAACCAGTAATTGGTTTATTTTATATATATACAATTAATCTTCTTTCACGCCGCACTGCTCAGTGGCTTGATTGTGAGCTCATTACAATTAATCTTCTTATTCAATTCGTTCTGGTTGTTATGTGGGCCAAATTTACTTCATCATCTTGTAAACTTAAAAGTACATAGTTTCTGTCTGGAGCATGTGTTGATTACGTTGAAGATACCAGTGCTGGTCTAGAAGTACTAAATGAATGAATGGGGAATGTGACTTTTGCTCCCTTGCAATTGCATTGAATATTGAATTGTCGGTGCACTGGTCCAAACGTCCGTAATATATAGACTTCACGAGTCCACTTTAGAGATCTTTTCACCATTGATAGATTTTTTTATTTATTATTATTTTTTATTATTTTTATGGATTTATTTATTTATTTAAAAAAAAATCAACAATTTATGAAAATTGATTACTTGTTTTTAATAACTGTATAATTGTAGGTTGCAAATAACAACAACCGGTTGCGTTTATTGAGAAGTGAATAACCGCTTAAACTGGTTGTGGTTGCTAGGAGTGTACACGGGGCGGGGTGGGACAGATTTTCGCTCTTTTTGCCCCCGCCCTGCACCCCTGCGGGTTGAGAATTCTTAACCTGTGAACCGCGTGTTATAGAGTGGAACCGTGCAGGGCGAGTATGTGTGGGGCGGGGGGTGCGGGGCGAGGCGAATTCAAACCAAAGCCAATAAAATCACAAACAAATCACCGAATTTCTCGTTTCCTTGATTTTCTCAGGAACCAAACAAATTATAAAGAAATTATAGCAACAAAGAAACACCAACCTATGGACGAGGACGCAATCCTGGAGCCACAATCGAAGGTCTTGAAGCGAGCGTCGACGAATCCACCACGCCTGTCGCCCTCTGTATCCGATTCGCGATGCCTATCAAGCTTTTGCTTTCCATGGTCACCATTTCGCAAGCCCTAGAAGAACCAGAAGAAGAAGTGGATGAACGAGAAAGACGGAGATGGTCTGAGATGGAAGAAGATGAGGAAAATTAAGAATATTCTAGATTAGGGAATACTCAGAATAGAGGATGCGCAACCTTTTACTTTTTACATTTTTTTGTTCAGGGAAATTAGGGTTAAATGAATAGCTTGAAGCTTTCAGTAAAAAAACAAAAATTAAAAATTAAAAAAAAAATGAATAGTAAAACGCATTGTATGCATCCAGGATGCATAGTCATTTATCAAACTTCAAATCAAATGCAAAACGCACCATTTGTAGTAGTGGCTAACAGTTGTAACTCACTTGGAAAAAAGCTTTTGGAAAAAAACTTCAATGCTCATCTGGCATGTGGCTTTCTAGAGTCTTCCAACCTCCCATCTTTTACAATTATACCCTTCATGCTTTCAATAATCAACAAAACTATTCTTTTCCTTTTCCCTGAAATTCAGGCTTCGTCTCTTTCTTTTCCTTTCGTCTTCTTTTCGCAATTTTCATTATCTCAGACGCCGTCTCAACAGTCAACATATCTTAGCCACTGCTTTCCTCCAATTCTGCTCAAAGAATCCAAAGCATGACTAGTAACGAAGAGAAGAAAGGATTACTCATTTCATTTGAAGTGAGGCGTGTGACTCATGAGGGACAACTGGAGTCGTCGGACTAACAGTTTTTTATTTTTAGGTGTTTTAGGTTTATGCGGGGCGTGGGGGGCGAGGATCCGGTGTTGAAAAGATCTTAAACCCCCGCCCTGCAAAGTTTGGCAAAAATCTAAACCGTGCCTGCAAATATCAACGTGAAAACTGGTAGTGGTGGGGCGGAGCAGGGCAGTTCATGCGGGTTGGTGTGGTTTTGCACGATTTTGCCCACTCCTAGCGGTCGTGATTATAAAAAAATAACTGCAATCGGTTGTATACCTCTATTTCTACCCCATACATTTATATAGATAGTATATTATCATCTTAGAATCTTTTTCACCAATATTCCTCCGAACCATATCACCCCCTCTTCCCCAAAAAAAAAAATCATTAAACTTAAAAAATAAGGACAAAATTTCCAAAACATAAATTCAAGACCCACGAGGAAATCACAAGCAAATTATCAAACAAACCTGTTGGTAATGAATTTGTCGAAAAATATCATTCCTGTAAGCATAAATAGGCAACCCATTCTCGAGCCGTCAACACTCCCTCGAAACTAAGTTGTAAATCCGATTCCAGTCGAAACCTTCACCTTAAAAACTTGTACGTCATCTTCAGATAGTGGCCAACGGAGACTTCGAGAGAGACCTAGAGAGAGTACTTGGGAGCAACAGCTGTTCAGAGAAAGAAATGATGAAAAATTTCCTCACAGTGAAGTCTCGAACTCTCACACCGTTCTTAGTTTCTGCGTGTTTTCTTTATGGATGAAAAGACTGTTTTCGGTTTCGATATTTGGTGCCTTTCCTTTTCTTTCCCTTTTTCTTTTTCTTCTTCTTCTTCTTTTATTTTTTTTCTTTTTTTTTGTCACTTGTTTTTGTTTTCAAAACAACTAGCCAGACGCCCGAATTGCAAATAACACGTATTTTGTTGTTTTGAAAACATGTTTTCAAAATAGCAACCAAACATGCTCTTGCCTTTTAGATTATAATGCTATTTTCCTACTTTACTAGCTTGCCCATCAGTCTCAGGAATTTCCCCAAATCGAACAACTTTAGCAGGTGTACAAAGTTTGAATGCTCAATAATATGTAGTTTCGTATGTATTGGATATTTTAAGCAGTGTAATTTGTTGAAGTTTGTTTGAGGAGAGGGCCGCCTTAATGATGGTATGTAATGCAATGGATTATGATCTTCTCAAATTATCTGTTCGAATTCTCTTAAATTATCTGTCCGAATTTAAGAGAATTTGAGCAGATAATTTTGAAAGACCACTTATGAGATCTATCTGACCGGATAAAAATTGAGTTGTCCAACCACTTATTTGGTCAGATGGATCCTATAAGTGATATTTCATAATCACCTATCCGAATTCTCTCAAATTCAGATAGATAATTTGAGAGAATCCTGATCTGCAATGCAATATGATAGAAGAATCACTAAAAATAAAGGTAAATCGATTATGATTGCATTTTAAGAGGTGGAAGAAATATAAAATATAGGAAAATAGACCAATTATCACAATTATCATTGTTCCAAAAACGTACCCATTAATATATTATGACTACATGTTGTATAAATTGAAAGGTATTTAGATACTTTGTAGTTTAAGTGAATTGGAGAAGAGCCGGCTAGTTGAATTAAGAGGATAAAATTGTAAAAAAAAGAAAATATATATATATATATATAAAAGACAATTTTGCCATCACACGAGCACTAATCAGCCACGTGTGGCATCCTTGTTAGGATGGAAGCCATAAGGTAGAAAGGAGAAAATCCGTAAAAGAGAATAGGCAAATGAATGACAATGGTGAATGCGTGGGTGTAGATTAACAACAAACAAAAAAAAAAAATTAAAAAAAAAAAAAAAAACGAAGTTGTGGTCAAAATGGAACAAGAAGAAGCAAACGAAATCCCAAGCGAAGCTGTGGTCAAACTGTAAAACTGAATACTCACACCTACATCTCTGACGCTCTAGTTTTGGGCCAAAACTAGAGGATTCGATCTCTCAAAGAAAGAAGAAGAAGCAAAGGAAATGTCGGATTTTCTCCCAAGCGATGTGGTGGTCGAGATCCTCATCAGACTCCCTGTGAAGTCAATGGTGAGGCTCAGGTGCGTTTGAAAGGACTGGTGTTCTCTAATCTCCAGCAACACCTTCATCGCCACCCACACCAACCGCCATGACAACAACAATAGCGGCCTACTTCTCTTTCGGTACGGAAAATCGATTCGCCTTGATATTGTAATTTCTGGACAATACGAGAACTTTAGTCTGCGCACTGATGATGGATCATTTGGTAATAACAATAACTTCATCCAATTGAATTGCCCACTTAAACCACATTCTTTTTGGTCTCGTTATGATTTTACCAACATAGTGGGTTCGTGGAATGGGCTATTCTGCTTTGCTTACAATGATCATTATCAGAGAAATTACTATAGCTATACTCTATGGAACCCTTCCATTCATAGGGCTCTAAGCCTTCCAGAGCCTAACTTCACCCTCTCATTACACGGCCGCTCCAAGCATTCCCATGGATTCGGCTACGACCCCTCTACCAATGATATTAAGCTGGTCAGACTTGTATATCTTGAAGGGCATCTCCATGGCTACAAGGTTCCACCGCTGGTCGAGATCTATACGCTTAATACTGGCTGCTGGCGAGCCATTGCTGCCCCTGCTCCATCATATATTGTCAATGAGCGTCGCTTATCCGTTTTTGTCAACGGGGCATCCCACTGGGTAGCGCATACTCCACCAGAAGAGGGCACTTTTCGCAATGTGATAGTGGCGTTTGATATGGCTGATGAAGTTTTTCATGAGATTCCAGTGCCCGACTGCTTTGTTGGGAAGTTGTATTTGAATATGACTGTTGCGGTGCTTGACGGATTACTTTGTCTTGTCCCCTTTAATGAACGAATGGAGGAACAGTCTTTTTCTATATGGATCATGAAAGAGTATGGCATTGGAGAATCTTGGACTAAGCTATTCAACATTCATATCAGTCAAGGATTAAAGAGGGTGGTAGCATTCAGGAAAAATGGTGAAGTTCTAGTTACTGACAGAATTGGGGAGCTTCTTTCGTACGAACCACATATCAAACGAGTAACTCAACTGGGATTTTTATCCTCTCCCGAAGAATCGGAAACTGGAACTAGATATTGTGAGGACTGGTTTTATTTGGATAAGTACGGGGAGAGCCTCATTTTACTAAATGCAAAAAATGGAGTCTCGGGAAGATAGCATAAGAAGGTAATACATTAATTATAATGTCTGTAGTTCTACAATTTGCATACTCGATTACCTAGTTAGCTCTTTGGAAGAATATAAGGAAGGGGTGAAGTTTGTTTTGTAGTCATACCAGATTTATTTTGGGTTACGGGTCCAGGATCAGATTTTGGCATGATGTGTGTGAAGATTTTGCTCTTTGATTACCCTTCCTAAATACTTCTCTCATCTTTCTTTGCTTGTGTAATAGGAACCCCTTCAAATGAAAATAGTTGATGCAATTTGGTGATTTTGGGTGATCCTTTCTGAAATTGTGGCATTCACAACTTGTTGCTGCCAACATTTTGAAATTTGATTTTTGAACTCTTCTAATGGTCATATCCGTGTCAATATTATGAAGTGCTTTATTTCTTGACCTCCATCTTTGTAGATTTTTTGCCCGTGTGTTTTAAAATTTACCAATACTCTGTGTGATCTGCATGACCCAAATCATGATATCCTTCCAAATTTTTCTTATATGGTTCGACTTTTCCTGTTTGGATCTTTTTGAAGGTAATGCAGAAAAGGCCTTTTGTGCTATACACCACCTGAGCAAGCCATTGGTTCTAAATCATTCATTGTTCGTGATGGGTTGTCCTTGTCATGAAAATGAACCTAGTAGTATACAACTGGGATGGCTTGCTCCATTTTCTATGCAATTTTAGAGGTGAATGATTTAGAACCTAGTAGTATACAAGGTTTTGGAGGAAAGTTGTGCCTAGGACACATCAAGAAACCAAAACAAACAGGAGATACATACTGGTCAATTTGTGGTAAAGGCTTAACATTGAATGTACCATATTTTATAGTGTCGAAACAAAAACTAGCCTTGCACGTAGCGCTTGATTTCCACACGAACTGCTTAGTAGAGCAATACATGAAAATAGTACTGCATTACTGCATTTAGTGTAAGTGCAGCAGAGTGCTGTGGACTGGTTTGTATGTGAATGTCTGTATAGATGTCTTGTTGCCAACCTTTATTTCTGGTGTGGCATAATTATGTAACCTGGATAATAACCTACAAACCACATTTCCACGGTATCTGAAAAAATTCCACTCCAAAAAGAGGGAAAGTGAATCTATTTTCCGAGGTAAACCTCTTTAGATAGATGAAGTATTACACCAATACACTTTCTTCCCAGAACTTAAATGAGTGTATATCTATGAATCCTTGATGTCTTTATTGGCTTGAACTTTTGGAGACCATTTTCTTTTGTCTTTTTGCAAGAGGGTTCTAGCTATTTGTCTGGTCTTAAGCCCCACCAAACACAAAGTCTGAAAATTACAAATGATATTGATGGTAGAAATTCAAATGGAGGCAAAAGAGTCAATAATATACTGGTAGTTAGTACATTATTGAGTCTTTGATAAAATTATTCTTTTTTTGGGAAGTTCTTTCCATTTCCTGTTTTTGGGTATCATTTGTTTTGTTCATATGTGAAATGTGTTTCATATATATAGAGAATCCAAAGGGGCGCTTAGGGTTACTCACACTTCAATTTTTATGTTTTCAGCATTTGTTTCTGGGTTTTTAAATGGCTTCCATGTGATTGCTAAAATGGATGAGAGAAGCAGCAAAAGAGGAAAATGAAAAAAAATTCCTTCCTTTTCTATGTCATCGTTTTCTTGTATGAGTTAAAGATTCAATGATCACTGAAATCGTGATATGACAACCTCAAACCACAATAAAATGCTAACATTGAAGGGCTTTACGTTGTTCTTTTAATCTTGAATCTATTTGTAATCGATATAATTGCAGCTAGCTTGTACATAGTCCCCTGCATTGGCCAAATTTAATGGCGGGCATGAATTCAAATGTCTCACCTTTCTGTGTCATGATTTTAGAGTGAGGTCTTAGAAGCTTAGGTACAAGCTCTTTTGGTTTGATGGTTCCTTTAAATCAAAAGAAGTTTATTCTCTCCAAGAATTTTTCTTATATTCTTTTTTTTTTTTTCGTGCTATGTAAATACTAACTTAGACTTCAGAGTGTTCTCCCATCGGCACAGCCGACGAGGTCACTTGTGTTTGTTTTCTTTTCTATTGCATGTTCAGGTCGAATGCCGAAAACCAGGTCGGTGGCTATTCCGAGAGATGAAGTTGGACCATTTGTTGAACTTTAACCCTTCAATTCAGCCTAATCCTAAATCCCCTGCTCGAACCTATCTTTCATGACTAATGTAGTTTGTTTAAATGATAGATGAAAATAAGGGTGTGCTGACGATAGTTGCGTTTGAAGAGGTCGATGAAATATAAAAGATATGAAAATGGACCAATGAACATTATTCCAAAACAAATATCCATTAATATATTATTATGACTACATGTCTTAAAAACTGACACAAAAATTTTCAAAGAGATTTAACTGAAAAAAAGAAAAAGGAAAATTGAGGGCGGTAGACGCTGATTAAGGAGTATTGTTATATTATCTGGTAAACCCCACAACCACAAGAGTGTATATGCAAAGTGACATCCACTGCTTCCTCAACAAGAAGCCTTTTTTTTTTTTCTTTTTTTTTTTTTTAAAGTACATAAAGAAGAGTCAGAACCGCAAACGGTTGTACACCTCTATTTGTATCCCATACATTTATATAAACAGTATGTTATCATTTTAAAATCTTTCCCACAAATATTCCTATGAACTCATAAAAAAATAGTGATATATACAACCCACCAAAAATAAAAATAAAAAAAATCATAAAAATTTAAAAATAAGGATAAAATTTTAAAAACGTAAATTCAAACCCACAAGGAAATCACAAACAAATTAACAAACAAACCTGATGGTATTGAATTTGTTGAAGAATGTCCTTCTTTTAATCATAAATAGCAACCCATCCTCGAGCCGTCGACTCTCCTTCAAAACGAAGTTGTAAATCCGATTCCAATCGAAACCCTGACCTTACCTAAAAACTTGCCCGTCCTCTTCGGATAGTGATCGATGAACATTCCGAGAGAGACTAAAAGAGAGAGAGAGAGAGAGAGAGAGAGAGAGAGAGAGAGTGTCAATTAAGGAGCCGTAGACGATGGTGGAATGAATGAGATAGAAGAAAAAATCGCGTTAAGAAAAAAAAAATGATGAAAAATTACCTCACAGTGAAGTCTTTAACTCTCATACCGTTTTTCGATTTCTGCGTGTTTTCTTTATTGATGAGAAGACTATTTTTCGGTTTCCATATTTGGTGTTTTTTTTTTTTTTTTTTTTTTTTTCACTTGTTTATGTTTTCAAAACAACTGTCCAAACGCCAGAATTGCAAATAAAGCGTGTTTTGTTGTTTTCAAAACAGATTTTCAAAATAGCAACCAAACATGCTCTTGTCTTGCCTTTTGGATTGTAACGCTATTTTCCTACTTTACTAGTTTGCCCATCAATCTTAGGAATTTCCCCAAACCAAACAACTTTAATTGGTGCACAAAGTTTGAATGCTTAATAATTCGTAATTTAAGCAATGTAATTTGTTAAAGTTTGTTCGATCGAGGAGACGGCCGCCTTAATGATGGTATATATGTAATGCAATATGATGGAAGGATCACTGAAAATAAAGGTAAATTAACTGAGTGCTTTTTAATAGGTGGAAGAAATATAGAAGATAAGAAAATAGACCAATGATCATTGTTCCAAAAGCATACCCATTACTATATATATATATATATATATATATATATATATATATATATAGTTCCTGGCCTAACCAACTTTGGAGGGAATTGAAAAGATCAAATCCATAAAGGCCAGGAATAGGCAAATGAATGACAATGGTGTACGTGTAGATTAACAGCAAACAAAACATAATTAATAAAAGACCGGAGGAGGTGGAAACATTTAGTGGGAAAGGACAGGGGGGACGTTAATTTATTCGGTGCATTTTTGAGCTCTCTGTCATCTGTCTTCTACTTTCCCTTCCACCTTTGCTATTATTCATCGCTCGATCACCTGCATATGCTCAAACTACGTACCAGTAGTTGGCGGATTCCAAAGATGTTAATTCGTAGATTGCTTTCGCGACTCTCTCTGGTTTCCGAAACTAGAAGAAGAAGATTCTCTAAGAAAAAAGATGATCTCCCAAACGAAGTTGTGGTCAACATGGAAGAAGAAGAAGAAGCAAAAGAAATGTATTTAGCTTTGCTCCCAAGCGAAGTGGTGGTCGAGATCCTCCTCAGACTCCCTGTGAAGTCACTGGTGAGGTTCAGGTGCGTTTGCAAGGACTGGTGTTCTCTAATCTCCAGCAACACCTTCATCGCCACCCACACCCACACCAACCGCCATGACAACAATAACAGCGGCCTACTTCTCTTTCGGTACGCAAAAACGATTCCCATTGATACTGTAATATCTAGAGAATTCGAGAACTTTAGTCTGCGCACTGATGGTGGATCATTTGGTAATAACAATAACTTCATCCAATTGAATTGCCCACTTAAACCACCTGCTTCTTGTTCTTGTTATAGTTTTACCAACATAGTGGGTTCGTGGAATGGGCTACTCTGCTTTGCTTACACTGATCATTATCAGAGAAATTACTATTGCTATAGTCTATGGAACCCTTCCATTCATAGGGCTCTAAGCCTTCCAGAGCCTAACTTCACCCTCTCATTACACGCCATCTTCAACCATTCCCATGGATTCGGCTATGACCCCTCTACCAATGATATTAAGCTGATCAGACTTGTATATCTTAGAGGGCGTGACTACAAGGTCAAGGTTCCACCGCTGGTCGAGATCTATACGCTTAACACTGGCTCCTGGCGAGCCATTGCTGCACCTGCTCCATCATATATTGTCAATGAGCGTTGCTTATCCGTTTTTGTCAATGGGGCATCCCACTGGGTCGCGCATACTCCTCCAGAAGAGGGCACTTTTCGCAATGTGATAGTGGCGTTTGATATGGTTGATGAAGTTTTTCATGAGATTGCAGTGCCCGACCATTTTGTTGGAAAGTTGTATTTAAATATGACTGTTGCGGTGCTTGATGGATTACTTTGTCTTGTCCCCTTTAATGAACGAAAGGAGGAACAGTCGTTTTCTATATGGATCATGAAAGAGTATGGCATTGGAGAATCTTGGACTAAGCTATTCAACATTCATATCAGTCAAGGATTAAAGAGGGTGGTAGCCTTCAGGAAAAATGGTGAAGTTCTAGTTACCGACAGAAAAGGGGAGCTTCTTTCGTACGAACCACATATCAAACGAGAAACTCAGCTGGGATTTTTATCCTTGCCCGAAGAATTGGAAACTGGAACTATGTATTGGGAGAGCTCGTTTTATTTGGATAAATACGTGGAGAGCCTCGTTCTACTAAATGCAAAAAATGGAGTCTCAGGAAGATAACAAAAGAAGGTAACGCATTAATTATAATAGGCTGTAGTTCTACAATTTGCATACTTGATTAACTATTTGGCTCTTTGCACTCAGCATAATATATGCTAACCTCTTTTCCTCGATCTTTTGGGGAAGATGTGATGAATTATTTGATGTTTTTACATTCTTGACACATTCATTATGTTGTACGTTCTCCATCAAATTGTATGCTGTACTTAATCTACTCGCTTACATATTCCCTATGCCATTTTTTCCTCAGTTGATTTGCTGTCTTTGGTAAGCTTGGTTGTACCCGTTCAAGTTTTGACCTGTGTGTGATCATGCTTCGCAAGAGAAAATTGTAAAGAGTGTTGATAATTACAAATTGCTCGAGTTTGTTGTCCTGTGTCGAACTCTGTCTTGGAGGAATATGCTGAAGGCTTTTTGTCTGTTTGAGTTGAGGTAAAGTCTGAATTGTAACAATTAAGCCTGCTTTTGCAGGTTTGGCAACAATACTAAATATATGAGCCTCGGAAGTTAACGCTATATTATCAGTTTGATCTTGCTCTTTCTTTGATTACCCTTCTTAAATACTTCTCTCATCTTCCTTTGTTTGTGTAATAGGAACCCCTAGGATTTGAAATACTATTCTATCAACTGAAAATAATTGATGCATTTTAGTGATTTTGGGTGATACTTTCTGAAATTGTGGCATTCACAACTTGTTGCCGCCAACATGTTGAAATTTGATTTTTGAACTCTTCTAATTGTCATATCCGTGTTAATATTATGAAGTCCTTTATTTCTTGACCTCCATCTTTGTAGATTTTTTGTCCGTGTGTTTTAATATTTACAAATGCTCTGTGATGCAGACATCTTGTTATTTTATTTAGTTACCTATTTGGGCTATATTTATTTGGGTTATAATAATGGGCTTCAATTATAGCCTTTATTTATTTTAGTTATTTAATCCGCTCATAAACCTTCTAGGGTTTAATTAGGGTTGCTATTTTACTATTTAAACATTGTTGACCGGAGACTAAGGCAGTTTTTGGAAGCATATTGATTAATTGAGCTTGCACCGCCATGTTTTCTCTCTATTTTCTCCCTCTCTTTCGGCTTTCCTCCTTTCTTTCTTAATTTGTGCTTCTTCTTCCTCTTGAATTCTTGCTTTATTTCTCTGATTAATCACCACACATCAACTTTGGTATCAAAGCCGGTCTTATTGTTTTCTCAAACAGTAAAATCGATTCTCCCACGCGAGTACGCCATCTGCTATTGATCTAATGCACGTCGGCTTGTCCACATCACAGAGACCTCCCTTCGATCCAAACCCTACCTCAGTTCTCACCAACGATCCATTCACCGGCGAGTTTTGATCCTCTCCAGCAGTTTCATATCGTTTGTGGTGACATCTACTTGTCTCCGTCAAGTTTCCGGCGATTCTGTTGTGTTCACTAGCGACGTTTGGCCATTAACAATGTTTTCGTGGTTTTTGGAGGCTTATGTGGCATTTCCGGCGTTGTCTGTTTTCTCTAGCGAATTTTCGGCGATTTCGATGGTGTTCGGTTGCTGTTCGGTGTGCAAATTCTTTTGAAGGTGAAGAAGATGATCGTGCTTTGAGCGTGATTTTCTTTGTGCGTGGACGCAGATAGCCCAAAGGCACAGACACAGACCACTGCTAAGTCACAGACCACTGCAAGATTTATCAACAATAAAGGGAGTCACTATTCTTATTTATCTTTGGTTTTATGTTGTCAGTTTAATCTAGAATTGTGCCAATTTTTTTTTCTATTGTGTTGCTGTTATCCATAGCACTTAATCCAAACCCACCTGATTGGACCCATTGACTGATATAATTTCCCTTAGATAATTTTATCTATATTTGCTACGGATCAATTTATTCCACATTAACTCTTGTTTTGGCATTTCACTATTAGTATTCTCAGCCTCCCAAATTGTAAAATAATAATAATAATAATAATTAATTAATTAATTGATTGCTTAGGTTTATATTTTTCATTACTACCTCTTACTGTTTATTGATCTCAATTGCACTTCATTTAGTTGGCATTACAGTGCATGCATTTGCGTAGTGGTCGTCTAGTTACCTCTACCTCTAGTCCCTCCACTACGGATCCTTCCCAATTTGATGCCCTCACTCGTCAGCTAGCTCAACTAGCCACTAGTCAACAACAATTGCAGAATCAATTAGCGGCTGTCCAGAATGACATGGCTACTATCCGTGAGGAGAACAGGGGTCTAGCCACTAGGTTAAACGATCTTGAGGAAATCCCTCACTCGTGTGACGCCGATAATTCTGGAGCGTCCCCTGATAGACACTATCGTCATCGATGAGGTGATAGACAACATGTTAGACGTGACCGTAGGAATCGAGGTCATGATCATGGGTGAGAACGAGACCATTACCGCCAGGGTACTCAGTCTCCAACTTGTCGCGAAGAGCGCTTATTTAAAAATATTAAGTTAAATGCCCCTACTTTTGATGGTTGTTTGGATCCTCGAGTTTTTACTCAATGGACTAGGGGTATGGATCGATTCTTTAAAATAATAAACGAAATTAAAATAAACAAGAACAATTTATAAAACAAACACCAAGGTATCGGAATTCACCAAACCAAATTAAACACCCTACTCTTGCATTTTATTCATAAATTCAATTTAATAGGCCCGATATTCAAATTCAAAACATGAAAATATTTGAATGACTCAACTCACAAATCACAACGATTATCCATTTTTTTTAATTGAAATCATCTATTGTATCCGGAAATCACAATAGATACCCCAATTTTAAAGAAATCAATCGATGTATCCATCGATTGAGTTACACAAATATATATATATATATATAAAAAATCATCAATCTAAAGAGATTGATATAGAATTTTAAATATAAATAAATATTGAATTTATGAATATCATGACAAGAGCGAATGTGTTATCATTAATGAGGTTTCATCATCAACCTTAATTGAGGATTTTAGCCTCTCATGACTAAAAACACCGAGCAATCTTGAAATGAAATCATAATAATAAAATAAAACGAAAAGAAAAAGGAAGAACAAAAGAACAGAAATAAAAGAAAACAACAAACGAAATAATGGAAAAGAAAAAGAGATCGAAAAATTAAATAACAATAAACTAAAAGTGCTATGAATAAAAATTGATAAGGAAGAAGGAGAAGAAGAATTGAAAATTTAAATATTATAAAAGTAAAGCGATAAAAGAAAAGAAGAACAAATAACTTTGAATTAAAATAATATAAGAATAAAGTAACACTAACAAAAGAAAAGACAAGTGCTCTGAAGAAATTTTTTTATTATCTAAGTGGTATCTAGCAGGGGGTATTTATAGCAGAAGATTAGGTTAAACCAATCTTTTACAAAATGACACCTCTACCCCTCTAAACCCTAATAGGAGAAAAGAACGGTAGGGTTTAGGGCCATATTTTCAAAATGGCACCTCTACCCCTCAAAAACCCTAAAGAGAAAAGCATGCTAGGGTTTGGAGTGTCTGCAGCCGCTAGGAACAAGGAAATTCGCGCTCTTATATTGCGGGGCATTTATGACGTAGCAGACATTCGAATTAGGAAAATTCTATTTCACAATGATGTGTACCATTTTGAATTATCTTTCCAAAGCTGCTGATTTCACTTCAATCCGATACTTGAGCTGAAAGTTATGATCAAAATACTATGACTTGTGCAGAACTTGAAATTTAATTCAATCCGATTTTGAGTTCCAAAATTTGCATTTTTTTCACTTTAAAACTACCGTTTTCTCTCCATGATCTGAAAAATACCAAAATACAAAAACTAACCAAAAATATTAGAAAATAACAAAACTAAAGGTCTAACTAATGCAAATCCAAATATACAATATTTGGCACTCATCAATTGGTATGGAGTTCTTGAGAATCGAAGAGTTCAATTCACCAGCTTGAAATTAACTGGCACCGCCCAACTCTTTTGGGAAAGTGTAGAGGATCTTCTCGAGAGGCGCAATTTGCGTTAGGAAGAAATGAAACATCGTCTGCAAGAGACGTACTTACCCCAATCTTACAAGCGTAACTTGTTGGACCAATGGAATGCCCTTACATAGGGCACTCGGCCAGTGATTGAGTATGTCACTCAATTTGATGAATTTTGAATGAGGTGCCATTTAGTTGAGGACGAGGCCATGACTTTGAGTAGGTTTATACAAGGCCTAAAAGATGATCTTAGACGTGAGCTTGTCCTTCGGGACGTCACTACACTTGATCATGCGTACACTTTAGTAAGAGACTACGAGTCGATTACTAGGACGTCGTATGGAAAGCATGGTGATAATCGTCTTTCTGTCACCCCAGCGCCCACTCTTCCCTCTAGGTCTCTTTTAGGGCCACCACCGTCTAGTTTTCCTGCATGGGAGAATAAGAGTAAAGGGCCAGAAATTCCTAAGACTTTCTCTCGCTTGCAATGCTTCAACTGTAAGGGTTTTGGCCATATTTCATCCAATTGTCCTAGTCGAGCCCTAGTCATTGAGGAACGTGAGGATGTAATTGATGGGCCATTGGAAGATCAAGTCTATGAACCTAAGCTTGAAGAGTTTGATGATTTGGGTGATGATGAGGACACATTCTTAGGTTGCATCGGGACCTTTTTTGTGGATCTAGGTCCTGAGCTCCTTGTTTCCGATACAACCCGGTTAAGTGTTTTCCATTGTACCATGACCTAACCCAAAGATACTGATGATTGGCATCATCATGCTATTTTTCATAATTATATCAAAATTAATGGTAAGGGTTGTAAGGTCATTGTGGATAATGGTAGTTGCATTAACGCCATTTCGGTGACTACTGTGTCCCGTCTGGGGTTGTAACCAACCCCTCACCCTCAACCGTATAGCGTTTCGTGGGTTGATACTTCTTCCATAGCTGTGAAAGAACGCTATTTGGTGCCTATCCAGTTTTTGGAGTATAAGGACCATATATGGTGTGATGTCATTCCTATGGATGTTGGTCATGTCATTCTGGGTCGACCTTGGTTGTTTGACTTGGATGTGACCATCCATGGTTGATCCAACTCATGTTCCTTTGTGTTTAAAGGAAAGAAGATCCATCTAAACCCTTTACCCCCAAAAGCTGTGGTTTCACAGCAAGCAAAGAAGGTTATAGAACGTAAAGGGTTAAATATCATTAACCCTACGGAATTTGAGCGTACACTTGTGGATGACGTTGTTGTGTTTGATGTGGTTGTTATGGAGGTTCCTTTGGAATCTCCAATCGTGGACCCTGCTAAGGCCCAGTCTTTTCTTCAAGAATTTCAGGATGTCTTCTCTAAGGACCTCCTTGACCATTTGCCTCCTTTAAGGGATATTCAACATGCTATAGATCTTGTTCCAGGAGCATCCCTTCCAAATTTGCCTCATTATAGGATGAATCCCACTGAGCATGCCGAGCTACAGAGGCAAGTAGATGAACTTCTTCACAAAGGATTTATCCGTGAAAGTTTAAGCCCTTGTGCAGTTCCTACCCTTTTGACTCCTAAGAAAGATGGTTCTTGGAGGATGTACATCGATAATCGTGCCATCAATAGGATCACGGCAAAGTATCGCTTTCCCATCCCTAGGCTTGAAGATATGTTGGACATGATGGTTGGTGCCATAACATTTTCTAAGATTGATCTAAAGAGAGGGTATCATCAACTTAGGATTCGCCCGGGTGATTAATGGAGAACTGCTTTCAAGACGAAGGATGGTCTTTTAAGTGGCTGGTCATGCCTTTTGGACTAACCAATGCTCCGAGTACTTTTATGAGAGTAATGACACAAGCCTTTCGGCCTTTCATGGGAAAGTTCCTCGTCGTTTACTTTGATGACATACTCATCTACAGTAAAACCAAGGAACAACATCGAGATCATCTGACATAGGTTTGTTCTACCCTTCGTGATGTAAGCCTATATGCTAATGTGAAGAAGTGTTCCTTCATCACCAACCAAGTTGTCTTCCTAGGATTCATTGTCTCTTCTACAGGCGTATCTATTGACCTTGCAAAGATTCAGGCCATTGTTAGTTGGCCTGAGCCGAAGTCGATAAATGACGTCAGGAGTTTTCATGGTCTAGCTACCTTTTATCGTCGCTTCATCAAGGGGTTTAGCACAATCACGGCTCCTATCACGGAGTGCATGAAGAAAGAAGAATTCCTTGGACACAGGAAGCGGCTAAGGCCTTTAGGTTAGTCAAGAAGCGAATGATGAAAGCTCTTGTCATGCGACTTCCTAACTTCTCCAAAGTTTTTGAGGTTGAGTGTGATGCTTCAGGGGTAGGAATAGGTGGCGTCCTTAGCCAGGGACGCCACCATGTTGCTTATTTCAGTGAGAAGTTAAATGATGCCAAACAACAGTACTCTACTTATGACAAAGAATTGTATGCAGTTGTGCAGGCCTTGCGCTATTGGCGCCATTATTTGTTCCTCGGGAGTTTGTTCTTTATTTAGACCAAGAGGCTCTTCACTACCTTAACTCTCAGAAAAGGTTGAATTCTAGGCATGGTCGTTGGGTTGAATATTTACAGGCTTATTCCTTTGTTTTGAAACCTAGGAAAGGTGTTGAGAACCAGGCAGCTGATACCCTGAGCTGTTGCAGGTTTCTTTTGTCTGTTATGAATGGCAAGGTCATAGGTTTTGAAAGGCTGAAGGAAGAGTATGATTCTTGTCCTGACTTTAAGGATATTTTTCTCGCTTTGCAAAGTGGGCAGTCGGATACCATAGATGGTTTCTGCCTTGAGGCTGGTTATCTCTTTAAAAACAAGTTGTGCATCCGTCGAACTTCAGTTCAGGACTTCATAGCATGGGAAATTCATGCTGGAGGTTTGGCTGGACATTTTGGACGTGACAAGACCATAGAGGAAGTATAACGTCAATTTTATTGGCCTAGCCTAAAGAAAGATGTGGCTAAGATAGTTAGCACCTGTAACACCTATCAGCTGGCCTTACAAAAGAGACAAAACACTGGTATCTACACGCCCCTTTCCGTTCCTAGTTGCCCCTGGCAAGACGTCAATATGGATTTTGTGTTAGGACTCCCACGTACCCCAAATAAACAGGACTCTATTTTCGTGGTAGTGGACCGTTTCTCGAAAATGGCTCACTTCATCCCATGTAGCAAGACTTCGGATCCGTCTAGGATTGCTAGGTTGTATTTTAGCGAGATTGTCGGCCTTCCTAAGACTATTGTTTCTGATAGGGATATTCGTTTCACCAGTCATTTCTGGAGAACTCTTTAGCATATGGTTGGTACTACATTGAAATTTTCCACTGCTTACCACCCTCAGATGGATGGTTAGATTGAGGTTATTAATCGCAATCTTGGCAATTTATTAAGGTGTCTAGTCCAGGAAAATCTTCGAAATTGGGATTTGATCCTCCCTACAGCTCAAATTGCCTATAATAGTTCTATGAATTAGTCTTTAGGTATGAGTCCCTTTGAAGTTGTTCGTGGTTATAAGCCTAGAAAGCCTTTAGACCTTATTCTCATGACCCCCCATGCTAGTGTGTTTATGTCAACTGAAGCATTTGCACAACATCTTCATGAATTGCATATTGAGATCAATAAACAACTTGAAGCAAGTAATGCATCATATAAACTTAGAGCTGATTTGCATAGACGACATGTTGAATTTAATATTGGGGATTATGTTATGATTCAAATTTGACTGGAGGGACGTCCACCTGGATCCGCATCCAAATTGCAGGCTTATAGTGATGGTCCTTTTAAAATTTAAGCGAGTTGGTCCAAATGCATATGTCATTGATCTGCCATCACATTTTGGTTACCACTCTACTTTCAATGTTGAGGATCTAGTTGCATACAAAGGCCATTTTAACCCCTCCAATGATCCTTTTCTACCTCCATCTGTGGACCTTGACCCTGAACCTATTGCCACCCCTACGACAATACCATCTATCACAGCACAGAAAGATAAAATTGATGCTATTTTAGATGATTAGATTGTGTTGCCAAAAATGGAGAGGTGCAACGTTTCCTTGTCCGTTGGGTAGATCGACCTAATTCAGATTGTGCCTAGATTCCCAGAGAGACACTCCAGCAGCTTGATCCAGATTTACTTGAGCTTTATCGGAGTCAGCAAGATCTTCCTTTGCCTGGATCACCGCACACCCGTTCCAGAGGAGTTGGTTGGGACATCAGATTTCGCCCTCCACTCACAAGTGTTTATGGACGTCGGAAGAGGCTCGCTCAACCACTTAGCTTATGGTTGGGTGATTGACTGCAGTTTGTTGAGAGTTGACTAGTCGATGGAGTTGAGTTTTTCTCCCACCCCGGGAGAGTTGATGCGGACATCTTGTTATTTTATATAGTTAACTATTTGGGCTTTATTTATTTGGGTTGTAATAATGGGCTTTAATTATAGCCTTTATTTATTTTAGTTATTTAGCCCACTCATAACCCATCTAGGGTTTAATTAGGGTTGCTCTTTTACTATTTAAACATTGTTTACTGGAGACTAAGGTAATTTTTGGAAGAATATTGATTAATTGAGCGTGCGCCGCCATGTTTTCTCTCTATTTTCTCCCTCTCTTTCGGCTTTCTTCCTTCTTTCTTTCTTATTTTCTGCTTCTTCTTCCTCTTGAATTCTTGCTTTATTTCTCTGATTAATCACCCTACATCACTCTGTGTGATATGGATGACCCAAATCATGATATCCTAATTTTTCTTATATGGTTCGACTTTTCCTATTTGGATCTTTTTGAAGCTAATGAAGAAAAGGCCTTTTGTGTTATACACCACCTGAGCAAGCCATTGGTTCTGTTCATGACGGGTTGTCCTTGTCATAAAAATGAACCTAATAGTATACAACTGGGATGGCTTTCTCCATTTTCTATGCAATTTTGGAGGTGAATGATTTAGAGCCTAATAGTATACAAGGTTTTGGAGGAAACTTGTGCCCAGGACACATCAAGAAACCAAAACAAACAGGAGATACATACTCATGACTGGGAGAACCCAATACTTGGTCAATTTGTGGGGAAGTCTTACATTGAACGTACCATCTTTTATAGTTTCGAAACAAAAACTAGCCTTGCACGTAGCGCTTGATTTCCACACGAACTGCTTAGTAGAGCAATACATGAAAATAGTACTGCATTACTGCATTTAGTGTAAGTGCAGCGGGGTGCTGTGGACTGGTTTGTATGTGAATGTCTGTATAGATGTCTTGTTGCCAACCTTTATTTCTAGTGTGTCATAATTATGTAACATGGATAATAACCCACAAACAAATGTCACATTTCCACAGTATCTGAAAAAATTCCACTCCAAAAAGAGGGAAAGTGAATCTATTTTCCAAGCTAGGTAAACCTCTTTAGATAGATGAAGTATTACACCATTAACATACTTTCTTCCCAGAACTTAAATGATATGAATGATGAATTCGATCACGACAGGCCCGACATTGATCCGATTGAAGCTCCTGTTATACAATGATTGCTATATTTATTGTTGGTACAATTCGCTTAAACTCAAAACACTTTCTTATTTTGCATAGAGCTCATTGTATAATATGCATATTCTTTTTTAATATCAAAACTAATACGAATTTCAAATAATTTGTCTAAATTTTTGTTCGCATTTTTCGATGGACCAGAGACCCCCTACTTGCGCACATCGTGCACCACGCCTACCCGTGCCTTGCACGACTACATCCACACCGGCGATGTCAGCGGCACTACATACCACACCCTGGCGACATCACCCGGACGCCGTTTATAGACCATTGCCCCCGGGTACGGAGGGGATGAGCAGGTCAGATCCCGGGCAGACGAGCGCAGCTGGATATTCTCCTTCTCCATACCCGCCTACGTCGACACCAGCGATGTCAGCGGCACTACAGACTACATCGTGGCCACACCACCCGGACGCCGTTTATAAACCATTGCCCCCGGGTACGGCGGGGATGAGCAGGTCAGATCCCGGCCAGACGAGCTCAGCTGGATATTCTCCTTCTCCGTACACGACGTTATCGCAGTTGGGGATGACCTCACCGGGTCATATTGATCGATGGTGGGCGGCAGAGTGTCATGATCTGAGCAGATTCCCGTTGTACTATCCATACCCCCTTACAGCATCTATGCCAGTGAACCCTGATAGTGAGACTCAGGATGACAGATTCCCGCTGTCACAGCGGGGGGGGATGCCTCTGCCGGCTATGCGGTCGGGACAGATGTCGGCACCGGCAGGGGGCCAGGGCCAGGCACCTGGGGAGAGTCAGGTGCCTGTTTATCGACAGAGCCAGTTGCCGCTTTCTGGGGAGGGTCAGGACCCAGATGTGGGGGAGAGCCAGATGCCCCATGAGGGGGACGATGTGATGTTGGGTCTTGATCAGTTGGCCCATGATGTCCCCCAGGATATGTCTTCGGATGACGATCAGCATGATGAGCCTCACCCGGCAGATGAGGTAGGCGAGGAGCATGCTGGCGACCCAGCGACCGAGCTCATAGCGACCGACCATATTCGGCTGATGGGTAAGTACATTTTTATACATCATTATATTTTAATTTAGTAAGTTCGTATAATATTTAAATTGAATTTTTAATTTATTAATATATTAATATAATTAAGTTATTTAGTGTTAATATATTAACGTTTTATATTTATTGACTAGGGTATAACCCAGACGGGAGCATCTATTTTGAGGTGATTAAGGACCCAGAGAGAAATTGGGTGCTCCCGAGGGGGAAGAAAGTTGTGTTGCAGTACAATGCTGCAACACAACCTGTGGGACGAGCATGCAATCGTTATAGACGGGCTGCGGGCAAGCTTTTACGGAGCGGGTCCCAGATTCACTTGCGGGATGAATGGGCAAAGGTAGATAAGCAGATTAAGCGGGCAATGTGGGATGCCATAATGGTATGTGTATGAAACTAATATATGTATTTAGTGAAATTAAAGTTAAGATTAAGTTTTTGTTGAACTGCTAAAATTATTCCTTAAATTGAATGTGCAGCAAGAATTTTTTGTACCCGTATCCGTCGACCAGCGTCTCGCACAGAACGAATTCTGGGGTGATATGGGTCGTAAGCACCGTTCGTGGAAGTCGAAGTTGAGGACCCAGCTAAATATTCGAGACGGTGACACGCCATTGACAATACGTGCGAGAATGCCAGATACGTTTTTTGATAAGTATGACCGAACGGATGTGGAGGACGTACTGCACGAGTGGTGCACAAAATGAAATCAGGTATGTAGGTCTTCGAATGTATTATTATAATGTTGTGTTTTTTTAATAAACAGTTCATTTAATCATAGCACATAAGTGTATTAATTCTTACATTTATTTTCGGAATGTTCAATGCAAAGGCGAGGTCTGAATGAATGAAGCGGCTGCGGGAGCAGAATGACATCCCCCATAGTCTGGGGTCCAAAAGTTATGCCAGATTTAATCACGATGAGGTATGAAACAATATGTAAATGTTTTAATTCTTATTTGTGCGTAATTGTTCTTTTATAACATTAAATGAATATCCAATGTTTGTTATATATTTATACTGTATGGCGACAGGCAAATACATCTGGCACGCCCCCTACTCGCGCCGAGTCGTTTGTGAAGACGCACACAAGGAAAGACGGCACTTATCTGAACGAGCGGACACGGGACCTATGCGTATGCTACTGTTCTATGTTATTAATATTTATTAGTTATGCGTGTGATAAAATATTTATTAATTATCAGTGTATTGTATGTTGATGACGTATAGGAGCGGATGACACAGAGTTTGTCCACTGATCCTGCTGCCACGGAATCCGTTTCATCAGATACGGTGCGTTGGGCACCTGGCAACGCGTACGAGCAGGCAGTTGGGCGACCCGAGTATGGGGGTAGGGTTCGGCAGGTTGGGCCGAACGTTACTCCTGTTCGCGGGACTTGTTTCTCGTATAGCGCACACGGGGGGGACCGGCCGAGGGCACATCTCAGGATTGGGCTGCCAACAAAATTGCGGAGATGGATATCATGTTACGGGCCGAGAGAGAGAGGAATGACGGGTTGGAGGGCATAGTGCGGGCCGAGAGAGAGCGGGCTGACAGCATGGAGCAGCGCCTACGACAGTTGGATGCTGTGGAGCAGCGCATGCGACAGTTTGAGGCCTTCATGTCCTCTACAGGATTATCGTTCGTATGCCCTGGTGCTCAGCAGTCTTCACCTGCACACGTAGGTAGTACGTCGTCTGTTAGTAGTGCGCCTGCAGGTATGGTTCATATTATGTATACACTTAGGTTTATTTTTAATTTGTTCTCATTACTTGTTTAAATTTGCATATAATATTATATAGGTTAATTATTTTTTTAACTTGCAGGTAATGCGACAACGATTGGTCCGGTGTCGCCTGTTGGACAATTGCAGAGCCAACAATCCCCTCTCGGGACTCCATCGCCCGTTACACCATCTCTTGCGGGACAATCGTCGGTTGGCGAGTTCACGCCCGGGACTGCACCTCGTGATCCGCAGCGACGTCCTCCAGATGTTGTAGATATTTTGTGTATTTTTTTTTTGTTAGTAACGAATAACTTTATTAGATCAAGATTTTTAAATTTGTTAATATTGTTGTGTAAGTTGTTGTTAGTAACGAATACATTTATTAGTACATGGTATTCAAATTTTTAAATATTGTTGTTTTGATTAATTTGTGTAATTTGATTTTGTGATATTTTTAAATAAAATAATTTTGGAGAATTTTAGTAAATATATATATATATATATATATATATATATATATTTTAAATAAAAAGAAATTAAAAAACAGAATTAAATATTTTTTTAAAAATTTCACATTTGGCTGCGTGTATAATAATACACGTGGCCAACAGGTGGCCGCGTGTATTATTATACACGCGGCCAATTAGCCGTGTGTATAATAATACACGCGGCTAATTGTGCAATTAGTGTTGATCTGATTCACCACGTGTATTTACGTGGCTAACAGTTCGCCACGTGTACAGTCACTGTACACGTGACGAATTGCAAGTGGTAAAAACCAATTTTTTTTTTGTAGTGCGAGTGTATTTCTATGAATCCTTGATGTCTTTATTGGCTTGAACTTTTGGAGACCATTTTCTTCGTCTTTTTGCAAGAGGGTTCTAGCTATTTGTCTGGTCTTAAGCCCCACCAAACACAAAGTCTGACAATTACAAATGATATTGATGGTAGAAATTCAAATGGAGGCAAAAGAGTCAATAATACACCGGTAGTTAGTACATTATTGAGTCTTTGGTACTGCACCGACAAGGTTTGTTTATTAATTGTTGACATTCAGCCTTCACCCCTCAGGGAGCCGTTGGCCTACTCCTACCAACTGTATTTTCTAATGAATTTTATTACCAAAAAAGAATAATAAAAAATAAAAACCATTTTATTTGGTGGTACTAATTTATGATATATATATATATATATTCATTATTTTCTGTTGTACTTTTTCTCTTATGACTCGTGTTGTAAATTGACATGGAGAAATTTTCGAAGTAGATATTTAAATAAATAAAAGAAAATTTAGGCTGATAGGTGCTGAAATGAAATTTATTGTTTGGGAATTAGAATTGAGAAAGAAAAGAAATTGAAATGGACTGATTAATGTATATAACTTTCTAACCAACTTTTGAGGGGATTGAAAAGTCTAACAAGCTAGGTGTGCTTATAACTGCTGTTAGTGCTCTATAGCCACATGATAGCAGGTCGCAAATCCATAAAGGAAATGGATAATGGTAAAATTATAACTTTAAAGTACGTGGAGAGGACTTACATGTGTGTGAGTCTTCCACCTTTGCAATTATTCATCGCTCACCTGCATATGTTCGAACCTGTCGTATTCATCATCATCTAGCTCAAACATTACCGGTAGTTGGCGGATTCCAAAGATGTTAATTTGTAGATTGAATAAAGATGATCTCCAAAACTAGAAGAAGAAGATTCTCTAACAAAAAAGATGATCTCCCAAACGAAGTTGTGGTCAAAATGGAACAAGAAGAAGCAAACGAAATCCCAAGCGAAGCTGTGATCAAACTGTAAAACTGCATACTCACACCTACATTTCTGACGCTCTAGTTTTGGGCCAAAACTAGAGGATTCGATCTCTCAAAGAAAGAAGAAGAAGCAAAGGAAATGTCGGATTTTCTCCCAAGCGATGTGGTGGTCGAGATCCTCATCAGACTCCCTGTGAAGTCACTGGTGAGGCTCAGGTGCGTTTGCAAGGACTGGTGTTCTCTAATCTCCAGCAACACCTTCATCGCCACCCACACCAACCGCAATGACAACAACAAGAGCGGCCTACTTCTCTTTCGGTACGGAAAATCGATTCGCCTTAATATTGTAAATTCTGGACATTACGAGAACTTTAGTCTGCGCACTGATGATGGATCATTTGGTAATAACAATAACTTCATCCAATTGAATTGCCCACTTAAACCACATTCTTTTTGGTCTCGTTATGATTTTACCAACATAGTGGGTTCGTGGAATGGGCTATTCTGCTTTGCTTACAATGATCATTATCAGAGAAATTACTATAGCTATACTCTATGGAACCCTTCCATTCATAGGGCTCTAAGCCTTCCAGAGCCTAACTTCACCCTCTCATTACACGGCCGCTCCAAGCATTCCCATGGATTCGGCTACGACCCCTCTACCAATGATATTAAGCTGGTCAGACTTGTATATCTTGAAGGGCGTCTCCATGACTACAAGGTTCCACCGCTGGTCGAGATCTATACGCTTAACACTGGCTGCTGGCGAGCCATTGCTGCCCCTGCTCCATCATATATTGTCAATGAGCGTCGCTTATCCGTTTTTGTCAACGGGGCATCCCACTGGGTAGCGCATACTCCACCAGAAGAGGGCACTTTTCGCAATGTGATAGTGGCGTTTGATATGGTTGATGAAGTTTTTCATGAGATTCCAGTGCCCGACTGCTTTGTTGGGAAGTTGTATTTGAATATGACTGTTGCGGTGCTTGACGGATTACTTTGTCTTGTCCCCTTTAATGAACGAATGGAGGAACAGTCTTTTTCTATATGGATCATGAAAGAGTATGGCATTGGAGAATCTTGGACTAAGCTATTCAACATTCATATCAGTCAAGGATTAAAGAGGGTGGTAGCCTTCAGGAAAAATGGTGAAGTTCTAGTTACTGACAGAATTGGGGAGCTTCTTTCGTACGAACCACATATCAAACGAGTAACTCAACTGGGATTTTTATCCTCTCCCGAAGAATCGGAAACTGGAACTAGGTATTGTGAGGACTGGTTTTATTTGGATAAATACGGGGAGAGCCTCATTTTACTAAATGCAAAAAATGGAGTCTCGGGAAGATAGCATAAGAAGGTAATACATTAATTATAATAGTCTGTAGTTCTACAATTTGCATACTTGATTACCTATTTAGCTCTTTGGAAGAATATAAGGAAGGGGTGAAGTTTGTTTTGTAGTCAGACCAGATTTATTTTGGGTTTACGGGTCCATGGATCAGATTTTGGCATGATGTGTGTGAAGATTTTGCTCTTTGATTACCCTTCCTAAATACTTCTCTCATCTTTCTTTGCTTGTGTAATAGGAACACCTAGGATTTGAAATGGTATTCTATCAACTGAAAATAGTTGATGCATTTTGGTGATTTTGGGTGATCCTTTCTGAAATTGTGGCATTCACAACTTGTTGCTGCCAACATTTTGAAATTTGATTTTTGAACTCTTCTAATTGTCATATCCGTGTCAATATTATGAAGTGCTTTATTTCTTGACCTCCATCTTTGTAGATTTTTTGCCCGTGTGTTTTAAAATTTACCAATACTCTGTGTGATCTGCATGACCCAAATCATGATATCCTTCCAAATTTTTCTTATATGGTTCGACTTTTCCTGTTTGGATCTTTTTGAAGGTAATGCAGAAAAGGCCTTTTGTGCTATACACCACCTGAGCAAGCCATTGGTTCTAAATCATTCATTGTTCATGACGGGTTGTCCTTGTCATGAAAATAAACCTAGTAGTATACAACTGGGATGGCTTGCTCCATTTTCTATGCAATTTTAGAGGTGAATGATTTAGAACCTAGTAGTATACAAGGTTTTGGAGGAAAGTTGTGCCTAGGACACGTACATCAAGAAACCAAAGCAAACAGGAGATACATACTGGTCAATTTGTGGTAAAGGCTTAACATTGAATGTACCATATTTTATAGTGTCGAAACAAAAACTAGCCTTGCACGTAGCGCTTGATTTCCACACGAACTGCTTTGTAGAGCAATACATGAAAATAGTACTGCATTACTGCATTTAGTGTAAGTGCAGCGAAGTGCTGTGTACTGGTTTGTGTGGGCATGTCTGTATAGATGTCTTGTTTCCAACCTTTATTCCTGATGTGGGGTAATTATGTAACCTGGATAATAACCTACAAACAAATATCACATTTTCACAGTATCTGAAATAATTCCATTCCAAAAAGAGGGAAAGTGAAGTATTACACCAATACACTTTCTTTCCAGAACTTAAATGAGTGTATATCTATGAATCCTTGATGTCTTTATTGCCTTGAACTTTTGGAGACCATTTTGTTTCTTCTTTTTGCAAGAGGGTTCTATTTGTCTGGTCTTAAGCGCCACCAAACACAAAGTCTGACAATTATAATACAAATGATATTGATGGTAGAAATTCAAATGGAGGCAATAGAGTAAATAATATACTGGTAGTTATTAAGTTATTGAGTCTTTGATAAGATCTTTCTTTTTTTGGGTAGTTCTTTTCATAAGTTCTAATCTCATAATTTCTGATTGTCTTGTGGATTATACTACACTCATGACTTTCCTTTTCCATGATATCAGAATGTCTTGTCTGAATTGTGAGCATACTTGGATGGGAGTTGGCCTTTTTAATCAGTGGAAGATCATTTTATAGGTTAATTGGATTTTCGACCCATTCAGTGACGACCATGAAGCACAAGATTTATCAAGTACTCAATCTGGTTTTTGGTTGAATCCTCTTATTTTATATTTGTTAGGACTACAAGTATTGTAATACTCGACACTAATGTCAGTGATCAGTCCTGAATCAAATTGTCCCCACCCCTCTAGTGGCATAACAACACAATATATCATTGTTGCATTTTTCCTAAGATTGTCTGTGACTTAGGATTCTGATATGGCAACAGCATGTTGAATTGTTAGTTTATGTTGTCACAATTGACTCAAAATTTCAGTTTCTCTAGCAATTCTCATTTCGCTGGATGTTAAATTGAAAAACTTTTGATGCAAACAGCTATATATTGCATTGAAATTTTTGTATCCTGCTATTTAAATTTAATTTTACCAAGTCTTGAGGTGATGGTTTTGTTTAGGATTCCTTGGGTGCCAAAATATGTATATTTTGCTGTAATACTAACCGAACCTTTGAGGCATAGGAACAATTAAAGGTTTCGTTTTAGGTTCCCATGCTTCAGAGGTAGTTCAGTACTAGGCCTCTGCGCCTGAGTGTACTATGATGACAATGGCAAGCTCAAGATCGATGGACCCAGAAGCCATTGGATCGCTTAGTCAAGTTAAAGGATCTTCTTGGGTTGTCTCCGTCTGGGCCCATGCTCGTCAGGGCAAGAGCTTCATTTTGAATGAGGTACAGTTAATGTACAGTTACATTTGATATTTTTCCATTTCCTGTTTTTGGGTATCATTTTTTTTTGTTCATATGTGAAATGTGTTTCATATAGAGAATACAAAGGGGTGTTTTGGCTTCCTCGCACTTCAATTTTTACGTATTTACTTCTGGGTTTTTAAATGGCTTCCATGTGATTGCTAAAATGGATGAGCATCAGATTCATTATGTTTGTTGCTTTTGGTTGTTGGGTTTTGTATCTTTTGCCTCATTTTATTGTGGATTGGGTGTACATGTGGTCGTTACACACTTTTTTAGTGTGTTCTGTTGGGAATTGAACCTCTCACTCTCAAGCTCTGTGCTTGTGGTAAATTCTTTTGTCATTTCATCAAAAAACTTTCTACCCCACGTAAAGTTCAATGTAAGCATTAGAATCATTGGATTGCGGGGTTTAGGGTCCGCTTTTGTGATTGTGATAGACAACTTATGGGACCTACTTGACTAAATAAAAATTGGGTTATTCAACTACTTATCCAGTCAGGTAGGTTTCATAAGTAGTTTCTTATAATTTCTCTTAAATTCGGACAAATAATTGTAGAGGATCTTGATCCGTGTTATTGGGTCGTGAATGCTTTTATCGAGAAGTCCCGAGGTCTTTTGGCTTCTATAATATTTTCAATTATTTGTTAGATGCTCTTTTTTTTTTTTCTTTTTTCTTTTTTCCTTTTGTTAAATATTTCTTTATTTTTAATGTTCAATTGGAGGATGATGATGAGTAGGGGTGTAAACGAGATAAGCTACTTATGAGCTTATATATTTATTAATTCAATATTATTGATTTTTTTTTTCTACGCATTTTTTTTCTCAATGGTGCGATTAGTTCCTATTCAATCTCAACCGTTTAATTTTTATCGTAGGTTACAGTTGTAACACACAACTGACATAGGAATTTCTAGAGTGTTTCTCACACACGATTATTCATCTGATCTAACTTCTACAATTGAATCATCAACAAATTATTTCAATCTTAGATTTTTTGATTGGCTATGCAGCCTTTGATGCCGTGGTGAACGTTAAGAATCGTTATATCACATTTTTAAATTCGAGATCAAATGTTAATACTGTTCAGAATATATTTAGTTTTGGTGGAGGACTGGAGGTGTACACGGTGGATTCAAGTGGGGCCTCACTGGTGGTTGCCGAGGGGAGAATGTGGCCACGAAGGCCGGTGCAGAGCATGTCGTGGCAAGGAAGAGAAATACTCCAAAACAATGTTGAGATTCTAAGGGGAATTGGTTCACCCCTATGTATTTCCTGTGCAACCTCAACCTGTGCTCAAATTTAGTGGTCTCTCTAATTGTTACCGTCCAAATCCAACGAATTTTAATTTTTTCAATGAAATAAACGTTACAAAAAGTGATCCATTTAAGAATGTTTGAAAAAAAAAAAAAAAAGTGGCAATTCGAAAATGAGAAAAAATGTACGCATTCAAATTGGATTTAAGGGGGTGCATTTTAAAAAACACACGATTTTAGATGTTAAGCCGTTATTTTACTAGATGCTTAACTATATTTTTAAAAATTGTATTTTGAAAATGATAGACTAAATTAATGTATAAAAAATACGATTTGAAAAAAAAAAAATTGTTTAAAAAAATATTTTTAAAAAATAGAACACAAACTTTGGTTTTTGTCTCCTTAAAGCATTCACAACAGCTTCTCAACCATTTTCACAATACGTAGGGAACAAAACCACTTTTTTTCTCTAAAAAAAAAAACACTCCATAGCAGCTTCCCTTCATTTTTTCCTATATCATTAAAACATTATTTTTTTACTTTTACTTTAATTAAAAGTAGGAAAAAGAAGATAAAGTAGGAGAGAGATAATATATTTTTTACCTTTACTTTAATTAAAGGTAAGAAAGAAATAAAGTAGGAGAGAGATAATATATTTTGTGAATAAACAATTGAATGGGAAGTTAATAGTGCTTCTCAGGGAAACGAAAATTGTAGGGAAGCTGTTGTGGAGGAATTTTTGTAACTTTCTTGAAATTTTTCCTAAAATTTAAGGAACTAACTCCCTTTAGGAAAGCTATTGTGCATGCTCTTACATGCAATTCAAGGACATAGAGGTACGGGCCTATAGAACAGATGATGTTCAAGTAAGGTCATGCCCTTCGATGTACGTACGCAAATGTGAAATATAGTTGTTTCACACGTTAACATTTTGGGACACACCCACAATACACACCAATTATACACCCCCACTCATATGGAATAGGACCGTGTGAGTAGGGGTGTACAACCGGTTGCAATAACGGTTATTTGCTTATAAATAATCGCTACCGTAACCGGAGTCTCTAGTTATTCCTATTTTAACAACCGCAACCGTCGGTTACCAATTGAGGTTTTTACTAACCGCGGTTATCCAGTTATCTTAAATTGGTTATTAACCGGATAACCGTTTTTTTTTTTATTCTTGAATTTACTTATCAAAATAACATTGAATTATTTCTTGTTGGACCCCTGGCAGATAGACCCTCCAAACCCATCAAACATCCGTGATGAAGATATAACTGGAGTCACAGTACTGCTATGGACATGTTCTTATCAAAAATCCAGGGACGAACTCTTTATCACTTCCAAGCTTTGGTACACCAATGCGCACCACCATCTTGTCCTCCTTGTGCTACACGAAACACTCATGTAATACACCCAAAACTTTCTTATTTTTGTTCTTCTTCTTTCTTAATGGTTTAATTTCTCCTCTTTTTTTTATTTTTTAATGAATAAGTAAGCAATTTTTATTTAAAACAACTGATCCAGATTACAATCAGACCAAAACAGCAAGCTAAAACCAACAAAACCAGAAACAGTACAATGGCTTGCAGAGACAAAACTCTGTTTACAACTTTTTAAACCAAAACAGAACCAAAAAAGAGTCAAAATCTGACATCAAACATTAGGCAAACAATAGTATATATATAAAATAAAAACCGGTTGTGATTACACGGTTATTAACCGATTTTTTAAACTACAATAACCGGTAACCGCAACCAAGTATCCGATTATCTGGTTGCGATTATTTCCGCTTTTCTGGTTTTTCAGTTTCTCCGGTTAGCGATTGTTGCCGGTTATTTCTGGTTAATAACTGCACCGCTTATATACCCCTACATGTGAGTAGGACTCTCACATGAGTTACACCCTATATTAGTGGGAGTGTGTAATTGGTATGTAATGTGGGTGTTTTTTTTTGTTTTTTTTTTTTATCAATACTCTTAACATTTTATATGTTTGAATTGTTTTGGATGAGGTACGTACACAGGTGGACCATATATTCAAATTAAAAGCTTAAACTACGACTTAATCTGCCTATAAATGACCTCTTTCCATTGTGTTAATTAACAAAGAAACCAACATTAATGTCTGGTACCCTTTAGTTAACCTCTGTTTTCATTTCGATGTTAATGTTAATATTAGCTTTTAGTTTAAAGAGAATGAAAGCGGAAACAAAAGAGTTTAGTTTAGTTTAGGGTTTTGAAAACTGGCTCCAATTTTTATGTTAAAAAGAAAAGTTGTGTATAGTTAAATCATCACTTATTTTAAAAATTTAAGCCGACAGGAATATGTAAATTTAATCATTTAATCAATATTTTAACACTTTCCTCATGTGTGAGCTCGAAATTCCTTTTAATAGGTAAAGCCCAACACATAAAATATTTAATTGAAATGAGAGGTAAATAATAGAGTCAATGTTCGAACTTAGGACCTTTGGCTCTGATATCATGTTAAATCACTATTTATCCCAAAAGTTTAAGCTGATAGAAAGAAGTAAATTTAATCACTTAATCAATACTTTAACATGAACTGACTGGTCTTCTCTTTTCTTTAAGAGCATTCTTAGTGAGCTCTCCAAATTTTCTTCAAATTTTTGCTAAATAATCTACTTTTGTTATTTTATCTATCACTTTTAAAAAGCTTATAACATTAAACTCTCTAAATATTTTTCTATTTTAAACAAATATTATTTTTTATTGATTTTGAGAGCAACCACTAGTTGAAAACCTTTAAACAAATATTGTTTTTTATTTTTTATTGTTTTTATCATTACTCTTAACATTTTTTTTTATCATATGGGGTGTGACACATGTGAGTGGGACCCACCATATGAGTCCCACCCTATGTTAGTAGGGATGTGTAATTGGTGTGTAATGTGGATGCTTTTTTTTTTTTTTTATTTTTTATCATTACTCTTAACATTTTATATGTTTGAATTGTTTTTTTATCAAACTCTCTAAATATTTCTCTATTTTAAACAAATATTATTTTTTATTGATTTTGAGAGCAACCATTTGAAAACCTTTAAGTACCATGAAAAATTGCTCCAAATAAGTAAAATAAACTTTATCCAGAAAAAGGGTATTCACAAAATAAATCTAACAACTCAAGCATGAACTGTCAATATTTCATTCAATTAAAAAGAAAAAAGAAAACTCAAATTATGAATTTTAATCAAAATGCAAAGTTTTATTTTATTTTATTTAAAAAAAAAAAAAAACATTGAAGACCAAAAGAAATCTATCAAGACAAACAAAATATTTGACTGAAATCAAACAAAACGGTGAACAGGAGAGAAAAGTGAAGAAGGGGAGAGTGAAAAGTGAGAAAGGCGGGAAACGAAACGAAAAAAAAAAGGATAAAATATTCAATAGTTCATGAAATTTTGTGAGTCAAATTTAGAGTGAAATTTTGAAAAGAGTCAAAATAGAGAAATTATAGAGAGTTTGTTGAAGTAGGTTTTTGAGTTTTTCACCAAATTTTGGTGAAAAATTTAGAGTGGAGAGTTGACTAAAGATGCTCTAATGCTGGATGTCTGGCTCCAACAGGTCAAAATCAAGCTTCTCTCTCTTTGTAATAAATGATTGGTATGGAGGGATGCATTGAAGTTTGAGACGGGTTTTTCTCAAATTTATTTATTTTTTTTTTTTTTTTTTAAAAGAAAGTTAAGCTTTCCATTAATCAAACTGGAGTACAACTAACAGAAGGTTACATAAATTACCACCAAACTGGTGTACAACTAAATTGAGTTAAAATGGCTCAGATCATTACAGACAGTTGCTACAAATGAACCTAGCCAACAACAATGAACAAGTTAACCACACCACAGAGCAAACTGTCAAAAACAGAAAAAAAAAAAAAAAAAAAAAAAAAAAACCCAAACAAATCTGCTGTCGAAAAAAGCTGCCATTGGAGATGGCGCGTGTAACCACTCACCATTCTCGGAAGACACCCTACAACAATCATTCACCACAGGCCACCAGGTGTCACCAAACACGGCAAAAAGGACGGAGCATGGCCATCACGCTCGTCCTAGTGTGACAAACACCCTGGCGCTTGATGACCACGCGCCGAGCACGGAAGGTCAATACGACCATAGCAAGCGGTGACTAGACCAATAAACAGCGGCGAACAAGGCTAGGGGGCGCATGTCTAGCAAAAGATGACAGAAATGCACAGATCTGGACCTCAAGAATGGTGAGTACTGAAGCTCGGCCAAAACATACCACCGACGACACGAGCGGAGCGGCCGCTCCCCCTTCGGTACTTCTCGATAGTGCCTTCATGCCAAAAACCAAAGAAAACCTAAAAAAAAAAAAAAAAAAAAAAAAAAAAAAAACTTCATAGTCCAAAAAGACTAGGAGAGACACAACCACCATCGAATCTAACTGGGAGGACAAAAACTCCACAGCCCTAAAAGTTAGGAAACTCTAGCCTCCATTGGAATAACCCAGGGAAGAGCAAAAACTACCTTAACCCAAAAAGGCTAAGGGAAGAAAACAAAACAGAGCCGAAAGGAGGGAGGCCTCAGCAACAAAAGAGCAACGAGTTTGAACTTTTGGGTTTAGAGAGAAAAGCTCTGGGTTTAGAGAGAAGCACTCCGTCTCAAATTTGTTATTTCTTAATGAAGAAAACGATAATTATTGAACAGTCTGCTTTTGAAGGACTAGAATGAGATAAGCATGATTCATGTTGTTGTCTTTACTCTTTTTAGTAAATGGCAGTGAGAACAAATGAATGGAAATATATATTGATTTTGAGGGTTGGTGCTCAGACCTTCGTATTTGTTTGTTAATTTCTTTAATACAATTCTTTCTTATTCATCTAATTAATATACTTGCCGATAAAACGTATCCACAAAAGCACCCATTTACCCATGTAGTTTGAGAAGAAAAGAGCAGTTGAAGAGTGTAATTATTGGTAGGGGTGAAAATGCGGTTACGGTTAGCGGTTATTGGCCAAAATCGCTAACCGTAACCGCATGGGCAGTTACCAAAATGACCAATTGCCGTTATAAACTGGCAACTGCCAATCGGTAACCGTTTAGTAAATGAAATACACAAAAATCAACTATAAAACAGGGGTCGCTCGTTGCTGGCCATGGCTTTAATTTCTGAAATTAAATATATATATATATATATATATATATATATATATATATATATATATATATATATATATATATATATATATATATACAAAACAAAAATAAAAAAAAAATAGGGGTCACCGGCCAATCAGCCATGGTCTAGAATACACACACAAATCAAATACTACACAGAAATCAAACGCAAACACAGGGACTCGTACCACAACCGCAATCCCAATTTTGCAGTGAACCATGGACTCGACCAGCCTCCCTGCCATGCCGGGCGTCCTCGAGGCCAAAAATTCGTCGTACAGCTTCGCTACAACCGTATGGGACATGGAAGCATCGGGTCCCGTCACCGGAGTCGAGTTCTTCTCTTGGTGGACTGACGCTATGGAAGCAATGATCAATCTCTGTCGTAGGCATGGAGGAGAGAGAGAGGACAGAGATGAGAGATTTGAGAGGATGGAGAGGTGGCGGCATGGAGGAGAGGGAGATGAGAAGAAATGAGATGTTAGGGTTTTTTTTTGGTTCCGTGTAGGTTAAATGTAAACATCCAAAACGGCGCCGTTTTGGTTATATATATATGTAAAGGCGGTTAGTAGTTATAACCGCTAACTGCCTTTATAAAAACCGTTAACCACCTCAATAGGGTGGTTAGTGATTAAAAGTTTTTAAGGTGGTTTTAACGATTTTGCTGTTATACGATTAGCGATTATAACCGGACGGTTATTTCACTCCTAATTATTGGTGGCACAAAACGCAATGCCTGGAGTGTAATCAAACGCAAAAACTACAACATAAAACGCACTCTTCTGGACTTTTAATTGTGTGGTGTCTTTGATCTCTTACAATTTGACAGGAACACGCACGTTAGAGCACGCACATCGGGTTCGCTATACTTCACTCTAAGCTAAAATAGATAGAAAAAAGCTTAAAAACATCCTCCATCGGCTTACGTAAAAGGAAATCTAAAATGGGTTTGTGTACAGTATCACGCCATGTGATACTGTTGCTGAATGTATCATTTTTTATTACTTATCTTCTCTCTCTCTCTCTCTCTCTCTCTCTCTCTCTTTTAATCTTTTCTCTCACCTCTTTCCTTGCACCTTCTACCATGGACGAAAGAAGTCCAGCTTTCTCATCTTCTCCACCGAAAAGCCATGGACGAAATGCAGGCAAGTGGACACCCATATACCACCAAACCAATTTCTCATCTTCTCCACCCTAAAGCCATGGACGAAAGGAAGGCCAGCAGCACCCATATACCACCAAACCAATTTCTCATCTTCTTTACCCTAAAGCCATGAACGAAAAGGAAGACACTGTCCTTCAAATAAGCGGCAAAATCACCCAATTTCATTTCCCAGAACCAAATCACCCAATATTATACAAGTCCTAGAGATTATTCTTCACCCTGATTTCGTTCTTCTACATTGATTTCCCAGCCTATTCCCCTTCTTCATCCTCCTCTTCATCATAGTATGATTTTTGTCTGATAATGTTTTTGATAGAGAAGGGGAAACTCGAAAAAGTTTGAAGAAGAAGAGGAATTCTAGTTATGTTTGTTATGGTTTTCATTTGAAAGGATGAAAGAAGAAGTTTATTTTTAGGTGAAGAAAAAGAACGTCCGTTCTGGGTTTTGGGTGAATAAAAAATTTCTAAAGTGATTATTTTAAGGGTTAAATACCTATTTGCCCCATGTGCTTTACGACCTTTATTTTTTGCCTGTTCAGTTTCACTTTTTACCAAATTTGATACCGGTGGTATATGAAAAGACGGAAATGGTAACTTCGTATAATTTCCCATCCAAAACTAACGTATAGCCTCGTCATCTTACAGGTGTCGGCGTGCATGCGCGACACCTATCCCCATGATACACTTCAGCGCTGACGTGGCTATCATTTTTCTTTATTATTATTTTAATAATTTATTTTATATATATATAAATAAATAAAATTCCGGGGGTGGCTCAGCCACCCCTTTAGGCCATATGGGGGTGGTTGGCCACCGCCATTTTGGCCAAGGGGTTGGCTTAGCCACCCCCAAGGCTATTTTTGGGGGTGGCGGAAAGTACCCCCATTTGGCTTAGCCACCCCCAAGCCAGATCTGTTTCCATCCACCGGTTCTCTCTTGGCGCGCGCCCTGTGGTGGTATTCACCGTCTTCTACGGTGGTTGTCTGTTGCGGGGAGGTCGCCAGAGCTGGCGCGTGTTTCTTCACAGGCTGTCGTTGGTGGTAAAACATTCATTTTTTTGGGCCGGATCTTTGTTTTAGTTTTCCTGTTGTCTTTGTGTTTTATGTTTCTTGTATTTTTTGTTTTGTCAAAGTTTGTTTATGGGTTTTACAAATATTATGGTTCTGTATTTAGGGCTCGATTGCCCAGATCAACACTCTTATATTTAGTAGTGGAGCTTAATGTTTGAGAGTGACTCAAAATGTCAAATATTGTAATATTTGTGTATTTGTAAGTATCACCTAATTCAATTTGTTTGGCTTAGTGTGTAGAGTGTTTGTACTTCTACCGAGTAGAATGTACGGGCCTTCAGGCGTTTTTCTAGTAATGCAAGAAGTAATATTTGCTTTGTTCAAAAAAATCTTTCTTATTCATCTAATGAGTAGTGATAGGCAGGGGCAACACAGCTGGCCCTGCTCGTCACTTTTTATTTAAAAATAATTTTTTTAATCAAAACAATTTCTGATGTGACATCAGAAATTATTTTTATTAAAAAAAAAAAAAATTTATTATAAAAGTTTGCTGGGGACGGTAAAACGTCCCCATTTATCGATGCTCTCATCTAATTGTTATACTTTACTTGCTGCTAAACCGTACCCACTACAAAAGCACCCTTTACCCGCGCAGTTTGAGAAGAAAAGACCAGTTCAAGAGTAACGCAATGCCTAGAGTGTCATTAAACGCAAAAACTACAACATAAAACGCACTCTTCTGGACTTTTAATTGTCTGGTGTCTTTGAGCCTTGCGCTTCTCCACCTTAATTTCTCTGACAATTTGACTGCAACACGTACGTACGTTAGTCAGCAAGCTGCCATGGCGCCCACTAGCTATAATAACTAATAAGCACGCCTACAAGTCTACAACTGCATGCACACTTCCCATTTGCTTTGAAGGTTGCTCATCCCATCACTGTGATGATGCGAAAGCCTCCTCTTCCTTTCCCCCAAAACGCACGCATGCACCCATTTCGTTTTCAAGCCACAAGTCTCAATACTCAATAGTACGTATTCCTAACGTGTGCATTCAACTAAGTATGTTTATCAACACAAATGAAATGATTTTGCGAACGTATAAAAAGTCAGCCTTAATATGATACATCTTATAGACTGTATAATTAGAAGAATGTATAGTAAGAGAGTTCATATTTAGGATCTTGTGATTGTAGCCTCATTCTTGTCCCGCAATTCTTTATTTTTCAATATTAAAAATTATTATTTTGTGATGCCTTTCTAAAGACGTATATAAAAGGAGAAAAATAAGTTGGGGTCACTAAACATTGGTATGTTTTAAAATGAAAATTGAAAGGAAAATACATTCAACTCCTCTCCCGGCAGAGGAAGTGATGAGAGTGCTTAAAAGCACTATTTAGAGTTGTCATCTTATGTTATGGTCCTTCGTAACAGGGGATGATTGGTGTATAATTTGGATGGGGAAGTGCGTGGGATAGTAGGGTATTCGAGGTACCCTGGGCCTCCTAATGTTAGGATTATTCGAGAAACCCTAAAAAAACTCCCAAAACAACTACTAGAGTTGATTATAAATTTTCTTCTCTTTTTATTTCATTCTTCAATATCCTATTTATAGGGTTACAAATCTGAAAATATGGAAACGATAAATAAGTAAATATTACATAAATATTACTAAACCTAATGGGGTCATTAATTCTCTTATTTCCTTCCTATTGGAGATATTGCTTTATGAGCAAGACTCCTTATTATTCTTTCCAAGAAACAATAATTATGAGCAAAACTCCTTATTTTCCTAATAATAATAATCTATTATTCTTTCCTAAAGACAATACACTCTTACCTTATTTAAGAACCTAACCTAATTATTCTATTAAAGAAGGTATAAATATAATTCCAATAATGCCCGTGTTATATACCAGGTACGTAACACTCCTACCCTCTTCAAATGGACCTTGTCCTCAAGGTCCTAAAATATGTTGCAATTGTTGCTGACGTGGAGGGTAGCTCTGAAAAAAATAAAAAAATAATAATAATTGTGGCATAATACTCCATTTTTTCAAGCCACCCGAGCCCCTGTTTGCACCCTTGAGTCCCTGATTTCTTTCCTCTTCACTCTTCACCTTAAGGGTAAACAGATGGGGCCGAATATTTCCCTCCACTACAAGTCCTGACGAAACTCGCCTCAATTTTCCTCCAGCAACAGACCCTGAACTGCCTCCTCTGTCCACCTCGCTCACCGGAAATTGTCGATCATCGGCCGGTATCTTTGCATCCGTCACAGAATCGTGTGGAGGCTCGCCCCTGTGCTCGATGGAAAATTCCGGGCTGCCGTGGTTTACGCCGAAATCGCCCCCCTTTGCATAATCACCGTCTGGCGGACGGCTAGGTGGCCGCCGGTAACTTGAAATGCCATCCGGAGGAGAACCGCGCTCCGTCAGACCTTCTGGATCGCTACCCATCCTCCCAAGCCCTGCTCCCTGCCGCTGGCCTGTGCCTGCCACTCTTAGCCACGGCCATGTCTTCTTCCCGAGCCTCTTCCTTGCTGAAGACCGAATTGCCGACACCTTGAACTTGAAGCCCCGGATGTTGGCCCGCCGCACCTGCCTCTTCTTCTTCGGTCCCCTTTTGCCCAAGCCCGTGTCTTTCTTCCCACGGCCCAACCCGTTCATGCCGAACTTAGACACTGCAAGGGGTTTTCTTCTCTCCATGAAATTTCTTGATTTGAACCTTGCCCGTTTCCTTCTTCTGGACCAATCAGTGTGAAAGAGATTGGGTTTCAACGATGGGGGTTGTTTTTTTGGTTTGGTCGTTTTGGGTTGTGGTTGACCATGGGTGATCTTTTGGTATGGGGAATGATGGGTTGAGGAAATCGGGGAGAGGGTGGCTGGGCTGTGGGATTTCGGGGGTTGGTACTATGGGTGATGGAGTGGCTTGTTGATGGTTGAGCTTGGTGGAATTTTTGGAGGTGGTGGTGGGCGCTGACTTTTCGGTTTTGGCCAAAAGATGTCGTTTTGCTGGGTTTTGGCTGGGATTTTGGGTAGGGGTGGTGATGAGATGTTATGTGGGTTGATGGCGTTGTGTGTTATGGGCGATGGTGCGGCTAACAAACGTGGTTGGGGCCTGTTTTGGGGTTCTGCGACGGTGGGTACGGTTAGTGGGGTTGTCTTTTGTGTGGGGTTGGGTTTTGGGTCATTGTAGGATGGTGGGGCTGGGTTTTCTTTTGTGGGTTGTTTTTGGGGTAGATTTAGTAAGGGTGATGGTGAAGTTTCTTTTGTGGTTTGCTCTTCTACACGGGTGACTTCTGGGCAAGATGAGTCTTCTGCATGGCTTGGCTGGAGCTTGATGCCATAGGCAGCCAACAACTCCTCCATTCTTTTGACCATCCAATCTGCGAGCGCCTTCATATCCTTCTCTGCCATGTCGAAACGAGGCTTTGATACCAAGTTGTTACGGTCCTCCGTAACAGGGGATGATTGGTGTATAATTTGGATGGGGAAGTGCGTGGGATAGTAGGGTATTCGAGGTACCCTGGGCCTCCTAAAGTTAGGATTATTCGAGAAACCCTAAAAAAACTCCCAAAGCAACTACTAGAGTTGATTATAAATTTTCTTCTTTTTTTATTTCATTCTTCAATACCCTATTTATAGGGTTACAAATCTGAAAATATGGAAATGATAAATAAGTAAATATTACTAAACCTAATGGGGTCATTAATTCTCTTATTTCCTTCCTATTGGAGATATTGCTTTATGAGCAAGACTCCTTATTATTCTTTCCAAGAAACAATAATTAATTCTCTTATTTCTTTCCTATTGGAGATATTGCTTTATGAGCAAAACTCCTTATTTTCCTAATAATAATAATCTATTATTCTTTCCTAAAGACAATACACTCTTACCTTATTTAAGAACCTAACCTAATTATTCTATTAAAGAAGGTATAAATATAATTTCAATAATGCCCGTGTTATATACCAGGTACGTAACATCTTAAGGTCCTCTGCCTTGTCATCTGAAGGAGAGTTGCAACAACCCAAATGAGAAGGGCTCCCTACCACCTCATTTCCTTAACATTTAAGGTCGATGGCAGCGCGAGAGGCACTTTCGGAGAAACATGCCCTGCCGGACTCGGATTGAGAAATCCCCTCCGTAAGAATCCCCTTGCTGGAGGAATATGCTTTATGACCTCCTTCACAGGACCAAAACCACCTTTTCATCCCAATCTTCTTTCTTATTTCAAATGTAGTTAAGTTATAGACAAAAGTTGGATGACAAAGCCTCGACAAACGAAAGAGTACTTCAATGGTAATATTGAGTTTTTGCAGTTTTGCATGTGACAATGGAAATAGAAAAGAAAAAACTTCAAAAAAAGAAAAAGAAAAAGAAAATGCAGTCATGCTGAGGGCAACTCAATAGGATAGGATGTTGTTTTGTTGGCAGCTGGAATAGTACTATATTGGTTATTCTGTGAGAAGACATACTGTTTTTAATTGGCAGTTTGTATGGTTTTTGGTACTGCCATTTTGACAACATTTACATGGTTTACCATTCTACGTTGTGGCCTGTTTTGTGGGAAGATTGGTGTCTTTTTTTCTTTTCTTTTTTTGGGTACTATTAAATAGTTTGGCATTTGATAAAGACTATGCATATGCTACTGTTAAATTTGGATTTGGCTTAGGTGGTGTGAAAAAACTACAACACATGTTTAAATTTAATTTCAAGTTTTTTTATGAGAAAGAGAAAGGGAGAATGAAATTAAATTTGGACCATCGAATAAATTATTACACGTGCTGTAAATTTTTTTTTACAGCACCAAAGCTAAGTTCTTTAAATTTGTAGCAATAGGAATGTAATGAATGTTTGTGGATTACACTACTTTTACACTCTTGAGTGTGTTGGCAGTTGGGTTTTAAAACCCCTAAAGCCTAATCTTTTTTTTTCTCTCTCTCTCTCTCTCCCTTGTCCAGGTAAGCTTTCACCCTCACTACACTGCTAGCTTGTAGTTGATATGCTTCAATTTTCTGTTTATCATTTCCCTTTTTTTCCCATTTCCTTTTTTGAAATGAAATCCAATCTGAGCGTCAGCTTGCTTTTGTTTGTTGTTTTTGGTGGTTGTGTTTTTCATCTTTTGCCTCATTTTATTATCGATTGGGTGTGGTCGTTACACACATTTTTTTAGTGTATTCCTGTTGGGAACTGAACCTCTCACTCTCAAGCTCTGTGCTTGTGGTAAATTTTTTTGTCATAGCTAGATGTACGTATTATTTGTACGCATATTGTGTGTACAAACATCATTAACCTTTCTTTTATATTTCTTTTGTGTTTGTATAATCTTTTCAAATATTTGTTGATTGCTCGATTTGATTTTTTTTTTTTAATATTTCTTTCTTTATTTTGAATGTTCAATTGCAGACAATGAGGATGAGGGTTAGTATGAGGACGATGAGGCGTAAGAGCTCTTTGATTAATGGCTATTAATTTGGACAGATGGTCGTTGCTGTAATGTTCTCATTACTATTTGGAAAGAATGTACTGAGCAAATGTTTGGATGCATGCTTGGACAGATTTTTTTTTCCTTGAAAATCAAGCTTTTGTAGATAATTGCTTGCTATCTGAATATTTTCTGCATGGTTATGTAGCTTATATTTAGTAATATGATGGTAATTCGATCAACCAGTTTTATTTCTTTGTTTATTAGTGTTTTGCTAAATGAATGATTAACAGCGTTTATAAAATGTCGAAAAATTAGCAATTCTTTCCAACAACTTAGCGATGTTTAGAAAACTTTTACATATTAATACCATTCTCCTATCGTGTCATTAGAGCCAGGCTAGGCCGTTGGTAATTTGTCGGCAGTGGACTTATGCACAGACTATTGCTTCTTCTGACACCTTATTTTCTATATATATATATATATATATATATATATATATATATATTAAGTTGTTTTTCTTTTATATATTTTTATCAAATGGGACACATGTCTTATTATTATTGGTATTTTTTTTTTTTTAATAATTGAATAAGGGTAAAATATTATAAGGGAGGGTCTTTTCTATTCTTGATTCAAGAGGAAGAGAGAGTGGAAGGCCTAAACAAAGGGGTGGGTTCTCCAGCAATAAACCCAAAACGGAAATAACAGTACAACAAATACAAATAAACGGTAGAAAATGAGTCAAAAAAAAATGACCCGGTCCTATCAATAAGGGCCAGATAAAGAGGTGAATACACCAAAACAGAAAGCACAGGTAGGGGTATGACCGTCTTGAGACCTTTCAACCCTACCCGAATCCTAAAGAACGCAGACAAGGGCATGACACTCAAAATATTCTTCAACCCTACCCCATGCACATATTTGGCAACAACAATGATCGAAAGGCAGTTGAAGGGGAAATCGCATTGCTAGAATCTGAACAAAATTTGCCAATAAGGAACACGTACCCGTCTCCAGAAACAAGATCAAGCAACAAAAAAGCAAGGAGACAAAAACCCAAAGAACAAAAAGATACAGAAACAGAAAGACAGTAAAAAAGACCCAAAAATTACCAGCTTCAACAACAAGTGGAGCAGAGGAAGGTGAGGAGTACGTGGGCCGGTGCATAAGATCCAATCGCCTAAGGGTTAGATCTATGCGCAAACGCTTGAGATCCACGTGCCGGCATGTAGATGTCAGAAGATGAAACGGTCAGTGGCTACGGGGAGCGAGGGTGCGCCGATGGAAATGGTGGAGGGGCGCGTTGGGATGAGAAGTTATTTCTCACTTACGCTTACAACAGTCATTTTTTAAATCATAAGAAACTTATTGCAAATTGGTAAACATCAAAGACTGAAATCTCACGGATCAAGTTTGGCTAAGTTTGATGGTTAATGTTGGAGCTCCCGGCATTTAGAGTTGGGTTCATGCCAGGCCCAAATCCCCTGTTCCCTCCAAGGCCTACAAATTAAACTAGCTAATCTTGAACTGTTCATGTGCTAATCCAGATGATTGTGACATTGCCATGCATTAAGTTTCCTTTGGCTCTTCAAACTTAATTAGAAAGAAAAACCATATATATATATATATATATATATATATATATATATATATATATATATATATATATATATATATATTTGAATTACCCTAAAATTAAGAATTTGAGGAGGATTGTATTATCTTTGATGAAGATTAAATTAGCCTAATTTTAGGATTCAATGATGATTTGATGAGATTGAATCACCATAAATTAAGGAATTTGTTTAAAATTATATTTCATTTATAAGCTCTAAAAAGAGAGCATTTTATATTGTAAACTTATTAAGGAATAAGAGCACGATGTAGCCTTAAAAATTTATTATATGGACGGAGGTCATACACTAAATCACGTACGTAAATTTTTTTTATGTCTCTTTCTTTTATTTCCACTATTGCTTTTTATATTTCTATATCCTTTAGAATTTCTTCAATATATATATATATATATATAAATATATAAGGTCACTCTACTCGATTATAGAGAACTAAAAAGAGTTGTTCCTATTAACAAGTACAATAATTTTATACTTTTATTTTAATCATTACAAGGAGTCATATAAGAAAAGTGCACATCAAATAACAAAGACAAAGTTAAAATCCATTCGACTAAAGTCAGCACTGGCATCAAGCGGACATTACCCGGCCCTTTGAATGTACATTTTCTGACCTGTAGAAACCATGAACTAGACTCTAAAAAACCAGACAAATAGAGAGATAGAGAGAGAGAGAGAGAGAGAGAGAGAGAGAGAGAGAGAACTATAGCCTAATCTTTAGCTATACATGCATGATATCGTCCTCCTTATTCCCCACCTTTTTGTCCTCCCTTGATCTTTCTTTCAAGAAACAAAAGAAGACCCATCATGGACTGCAAAATGAGAAAGTAGCTGAGGAGTGCTGCTTGCCCTATTTTGGCTGCCCTGATCAAAGGATATCAAAGAAGAATTATAGTACTCAAAAAGTGCATTGTTTCTAAGACCACCCTCATGCCCATTTTGTCCCTTCAATTTTGAAGAAAGTGAGTCCTTAATGAAGGAACCGCATTGTCTCGGTTGTGTTTGGTAGAAAACTTTTGACACCACTAACTCTCCATCTTTCTCTTCTTCATTATTACCGATGTGGTATTGGTGCATCACCCAATTTGTCTTTTCAGGCTTTCTTTGCTTCCCATAGTTGGTGTAGAGCACAAGTATCTTTTTGAACCCTTTCACCTTGCCGCCGGCGGAAATTGGCCTAGTCTTTCCTGTTTTGTGCCACCGGGTCTCACCGCCTTCCATGTCCGTGTGCACCTTTCTCCTTTTCCGCGTTCCGGTCGTGTACGCTTTGGAAGGTCGGTGAAAAAAGTGGCGGACCAAGCCATCTTTGCTTACTCCTGCATTATCACATTAATGGAGCATCAAATAATATTGCGCATTAACAATGTATTTCACCACTTATATATCTTAAAAGCTTAAATGGATAGAAAATGATATATAACATTTCTTTTTATCTGTGAACTTAATTAATTCAACACGTGAAATATTTAATTCAAATAGAAAGTGAATAACGGAAACATAATTCAAACATTTGTTTTGATACTATGTTAAATTATCATTTATTCCAAAAAAAATTAAATCAATAGAAAATAGTGTAATAAATAATTTAATTAATACTTAAACAGATGCTTCCAAGACACTATATATCTACCTTTTCTTACTAAGGTAATTAATTTAAGGGTTATTTTTTATTTTTTTATTTTTAAAGAGGCTACATAAATGCCATTTGGTTAAATAGTTGGAAGGTTTATTCATTTATAATGGGAAATGCTACATACTAGTGCATGTTAGTTGCCGGGGGTTTTTCAAACAAAAGAGATAGATTAACTTTTCAATGGAATTGATTGAGTGGGTTTTGCATATATATATTTCTATGGGAGACTAGAGGTCTTTTCCTTCAGATAATTGTCGTCATTTATATCATATTCTACCACGCAATCTAATAAAGCTTCATTGGATAAGAAATTTACTGAATTTCGAGAAATTAATCGCACTTAATTGTCATGCTGAAGATGTTATACAATTAAACCAGTCTAACTTGAACCTGGAAGACTGATATCATATGAATTATCAACTACCATAATTTAATTTGTCGTTGCAATTCAGAAAAAACAATTAAAAAAATAAAAAATAAATTACATTGTTAAAATAAGGTCTAGCTAGACTCTAGAGTTCTAAGTATGTGCATGGTGTTGTTTGTTTAATTCCCCATGCAAAAACAAACGGAAAAATAGTTGATACATGTACTTTACTTACGATCGATTGATATGGGGTTTTAAACAAAGAATTTAGCAATAATTGTGAAAACAAATGAAGCTAACATGCATGATTAAACAAAAACAAAAAAAAAACAATGAAATTTGGGTCATTGTAATTATTCACCTGGCAACTTCTCTGGGTGGGTGTAACAAATTCCATTCTCTCCTTGAATTGTAGGGATGAACTCATCGATGAGAGGGTGAGCACAAGCATCAGAGTCATCAGACTGCACCTTCCCCTCCAAATGTTCAAGAATTTCTTGATCAGTTGGATCAAACTTCACACCCGCAGGTAGCCCCGGCAAATCATGAAGTCCAGTCTGTATATATATATATATATTTTAGTTCTTTTTTATGATTATTTTATATATATGTGTGTATATAACACATGCACTAAAGAAGCTAGCTGGTAAAACTCATAAAAATCTGATTTACCCTAAAAATTATAAATGATATTGGAACAATATATAAGAGCTCGAGAGAGAGATTGAAATTTATTTAGAACCTGCTTATCTTGGCATTTGATCTGATGACCGCATGATGGACAAGCTCGAATAAGATTATCTTTGGATTTTGCAGGAATGATTATTTGGTCATCGCAATGAGTCATTTCCTTGTGTAGGTTCCTCTTTTGGTCATCCCACAGTGGATCTTTCTTTCTTGGACGACGTTCGAACATACAAAATCCTAAGAATAGAGAGAGATGGGAATATTTAAAAGGAATGAAAAGCAAACTTGTCTCTTCTAAAGCTTGCTACCTCGCTCCCCTCATGCATGTTCTTCTTGAGGGTTGGGAAGGAATTAAATTCTTCCACCTCGCTTTTTAGTCCTCTACTTTTCCAATCCTCCCTTCCCTCCTTGTCTTAATTTCTATGAGAGAGAGACAGAGAGAGAACTAAAAAATCAAATTGAAAATCAAATTTTCAGAAATATAGCAACTTGAAGAGAGAGAGAGAGAGAGAGAGAGAGAGAGAGAGAAAAAAAAAGTGTTGCTTGGATCTTAAGTTTGGTTTTGCTTGCATATATTATAGAAGTATAAAAACTTGTAGAAGAATAAAGGGAGATTTAATTTGTTAAAACGGGTTCAAATCTTAAACAAAAAACAAAAGTTGGGAAAAGGGTTTGAGTTGCGATGGGGCAACCAAATATGAGAAAGAGAGAGATTGAGATTTTAGGTCCTATGTCGTCGTAGAGTGTACCTAAAGCTAAAATATGAATATATTATTCCGGAATAAAACTAACCAATAAAAGAAAAAGAAAAAGAAAATAAAAGGCCATATATATATTAATTATATAGCAATTCTATTCCTTCACGTAGACTTCTCATGCAAGTGAAGAAACCTCTCTTTTCTGAAATATTGGCACTCTCGATCATTTTCAATCTTCTTCGATCTTAATGTTGGTGTAGACACAATAACCTGCTGAATATTTTCTGCTTCAAATTAATTATATATATATATATGCACATCTATATATATATGATATGATATTTCCAAGGAACTCATCATTTCATGGTTGCCGTTTATATATCATGCACTGACCAGCTAGGAAAAAACAAACATATATATATATATATATATATATATATATATATATATATATATATATATATATATATATAGTATTTGAAATGAAAGTGCCCTGGATTTGTGAGGGCAAAAGGAAAAGAAAGGAAGAGGATTGAATAAAGATTGTCCTTCTCATTACAAGTTTATAGGAAGCAGTAACAACTAATCAAACCCAAGACTATTGGCTCTATGTATACCTAAACCAGGACAACGACTTTCTAACATGCGCATACCAGATGTCATGATATTGCTCTCTGGTTGCTTTAGACTCCATATATTGTTAGGCTCCATTTTTTTTTTCACGTTCTAAACATTTTCAACAAAACTATTTTTCAGATTATATATCTTGATTTTTTTTTTTTTTTTTGGCGTTCAGCTTTGTACGGAAAATTAGGGATAGTGAAACTCTAGCAGCGATTCGGCAGCTTACGACGGTCGTAGTACGGTTCAGTGAACTCAGGTGCCCATAGGCTTCCGGTGGTAGTCCTACAAACTCAAGCGGCGACCCGACAACTTCCAACAAATTCCAGTGGCTTCCGACAGTGGTCCAACGATTTGAGAATGAGAAACTTAAACTCGAAAAAATGGTTTACAGTTTTAAAAAAAGGAAAATCATTTTATGGAAATTAAAGGGAGTTTTAATTTCCTGATCAATCGAAAATGTTTTTAATTTGACCAAGATTTTCTACTAAACACCAAAAAATAAGAAAAAACGTTTTCCAAAAACATTTATGTCGAAATTAACGAACAAATTAAGCCTTATATATCTTCGACCAAAACGTCTAAAAATTTATATTAATTAGAATGTTAGTATATGGATTGTGATCCTTTGTTATCATGTTGTTTTGAATTTTATAAAAATTCGGACGAACATGCGTACATGGCCATATTTTTAAATTGTTCAAAACATGTGAGTTTTGCAACTTCAAGAGATTCTCCATCTCCATGAAATACTTGACATTAATATGTTACAAGAACTATATAACGTGCATTTTTTTTATTTTCCACGACTATTAATTAAAGGTGCGTACTTAGGAGGCTAGGGGAGGTTTAATTATCTTGACTTTGTTCTCTTTTTGTTATAATCATTAGGATCCGAGCTTGTGTTGCAGATTTCGGAACTGGTTTATTGGCCTTCGGGCTGTTGTATTTGCCTTCGGGCTTCTTATGAAATGAAATTCCCGTTCAAAAAAACCATCAGGATCATCACATTACGTAACAATACTGCCATTTAAGTACAGCTTGCTTAGATTTTGGTGGTAGTTGGAGGCAAAGTTTTCATGCCATAAACATACTTAATTAATGTACGAAAATATATTAAGAAATACTATATCAAAATATATATATATATATATATATATATATATATATATATATATATATATATACCAATTAACTTTTTAATTGAGCAGAATATTGGCTTTGCAATTTAGGATATTACTCTTTATTACAACGTGTATCATGTTTCGCATCGATCCCATAGACAACTTGTGGACCCCGGGTTATGGAATTTTTAGCCTTTATCAATTTTATTTTATTTTTTTCCTTTCGTAGGGTAAAAGCCAAGATCTTCATTAAAAAGAACAACAAAATAATATATAACAAAACACAGGGTTAATTATTACGTTGCTTTTATGTGATACATCATTGTCAGCTTGAAACGAGCACAAAAATATAAATTTTTTATTTTTTTTGAAAAAAAAAGGGTGATGTACAAGCTAAATCACCATCGGTTTTTATTTTTATTTTTATTTTCTTTTTTTTTAGGGATAACTTCACTTAAGGATACCGAATTTTCACCATTTAATTTTAAAGAATATATTCTTGAACTTCAAATTGTCTCAATTTAATATATCTATTTTTCGAAAAGTCTCAATTATGGGTCCTCCGTTAGGACTTTTTGTTAAATCTTATTAAAATTCTCAAAATACCAGTGTTTATATTTTAAAAATAATTTATAAAATTTTTCAAAATTTCAGGTATGGATATTCTTGGAAATTCTGTTAAATTTTAACCAAGACCTAAATCCTAACAATTTTTTTTTCCTAAAAAACTAATGGGTATTTCGAAATTTTTTATATGATTTAACCAAAAAAAAAATCCTAACAGAGGGACTCCTAATTGAGACTTTCCAAAAAATGGATACCCTAAATTAAAACAGTTTGAAGTTCAAGTACATTCTTTCAAAAATGGTGAAAGCTCGGCATCCTTAAGTGAAGTTCTCTATTTTTTTTTTATTATTATTATTATTATTTGCGCATCTATGGCTATATTATTAAACGTTCATATCAATATATATTATCAATGTTATATCATTAAGCATCAAACGCATCAAACTTCCCATATGTAAACTTAAAACAAGAAAATAATAATAATAATAAGACCCTAACTCAAAAGCAAAAATTATCTTCTCTGTTATCTTAATCTTTTAGATTTATAGTGTTTATAAATAAAAAAAATAAAAAAAAAATTAACTTTGACGCTGAGATATATCCTGTCATATCAAATGAGACACACGTGACAAATAAAAAATGGTTAAATTTGACGATAAAAAAAATTAAAATTAAAATTGTGAGCTACTCATTTCCCTAATCGTCATTGTTTAAATTTTATAAGACAATTTATATGTTGTTGAATGGTTGTGGTCCCTATTAAAGTTGATTAATAGAAACCTCGGGATAGGATAGATTCATTCTAAGGACAACATGCATAAAGGGCGCATAGCATCCACATGCATACATAACTTCTTTCCTTTCTGTCATTTTTTAACCTACGAATAATCAAATTCCCACGTCTACCCACTCAACTTTTTTTTTTCTTTTTTTTGTCCTACAAGCTTCTCTCTCCCTCACAATTGGAGCAACAGTTAAAGGCATGTTTGGGTGAACTCTATTCTTCAAATATTTTTTAGAATTTAAATTCTACTTAGATTTTATCTATTTTTTTTTTTTTAATTTTGTCTCAGGTTTTCTAAACGAATCAAATATAATTTCAAAAAAAATTATTTCGATATTCATAATTTTTCAAAAAATCACACATCCAAACAAGCCATTAGCGATTTAGAAGTTCTTCTCTTTGAGCAAGTAAATAGCAATTGATAGGTTACTTGATATTGCGATTTTATAAATAAAAAGTACGATTTTAAACTAAATCGTAAAAAATTATTTTTTGGGAGTGCGTTTTTAAAACAATTTCAACTTTGAAAAAGTAGAAAAAATTTACATTTTCAAACTGGAAGCAATGAGTTGCTTTTTTTTAAAAAAAAAATTGCACGATTTTAAAATCGAAATTATGATTTTAAACGTCAAATTGTGATTCTATCAACCGTTTAACTGTAATTTTTTAAAATCGTAAATTCAAATGAACTCGAAACATAACTTACCGACACAGATTTTTCCAAAGATTTCAAATTAAAGCTTATCTGGGCCTAATAGCAGTGGTTGGATTGTAAGTCTGGAATTTGGATCATAACTTGGTGGTTTCAGCTGACCCATAAAAATCTGGACCCCGTCCCCCAAAAATTGGAAGGGAATAACCAGAACTACTCAAGAGCAGAAGTCCAAATGTGGCAATGGAGCACTCAAAAATAACTGTAGTATTATATCTAGGGAGTCATATTTGACCCTAGGTGATTGAAGTTTATTTTAATAAGGATTCTTATATTTTCAAAAAAAAATAAAAGATGTAATATTCAAATTTTATATCAATTTAACAATCTTGAACTAGTACATGAATCTACAACATCATTCTCCTAGTGGACATTATATATAGGCTAAAAAGACAAATTTGATCCTCTATGGTTTACCATATAAAAGAAAAAACTCTCGAATTTTAAAAGTAATAAATTTAGTTCTTGTGGGTTTCACCTTTATCAAAACTAGCACATAACCCGTGTTATGTGCAGATTCTTCGTTATAATTTAATTTTAAAATTTAAATGTATTTCTATCGTACTTTTTATTATAGGTTAAAAAATGTGTGTAAAATAATCTATCGTACTAAAGGCACACTAGTATGCTCCCGAACATGTTAAATCAAATTTTAAAACATGTTCAAGTATTTGTTCCTATTCATGTAGTTTAAAATGAAAAGAAGTATAAAGAAAAAGAATATCAAGAACAAAACTTGGATTTTGATTATTAAAGCATTAATTAAAAATTAGCATAAATCTCTAATATTGTTGGTTTGATATTATATTTGAATACAAATAAAATTAATATAATTTTGAATATTCGAAAAAATATAAAAAGCAAAATAAACAAAATCTTTTTTCTTTTTAAAGAAAATATCACTGATAAATATTTCATTGCATAACCAAGATTACAAACTAGAGCCTAAAAAGCCCTAAACAACCAGAGACTGTTGCTCTGAGTTCAGTACATAAAAAAGAAAATTTGGGATAACATTAAGCTAAACTCTATCATTGCTAAGGCTGGCAAAACAAGTTTGCATGTCAACTCGTTTACAACTCATGGGGGCCCACGACAAGTTAAAGGTAGACCCAAACATGACTCGTTTATGTTAACGGGTCAGAGCCCTAGACACGACACGACACGACACAGTAATTTTCACGGGTCACCCGACATGACTCGTGAAACCCGTTTGGCATAATGTCGTTTGACTCGTTTAGGTTAAAAGTGATTTTTTTTTTTATTTAAATGAAATAATAATAGTTTTACCAATTCATCTCTAGAAATTAAACGCCTAGTAGGCTAGCACCAAATCACTTAATATGCTTAATTGTCTAATCAAATAACAAAGAAAAAAAAAATCATCATCATTACAAATTTACAAATACAAATTGGGTTCCCATTTTTTACCCATATAGTCCACTCTTGAATGACCCACAAATATGCTCATTTTCCAGATGAACTTGGAATGTCACAGAAACTGATACTATCCAATGTCAAAACACCATCTTCTTCGTTATCCACATTCATTAAAGTTTGTTCTATATCAAAAGATAAAAGAAATTAATATCATTAAAGTAAGATAAAAAAACTACAAGTAAATGAAGAAATTAAATAGCAAATAACTAATGTTACCTTTCTCTCCATATAACCAATTTCTAGTGCAAACCAATGCCTCAACAATATCAAGTTTGAGTGAATTCCTATACTGATCAATTACACGTCCACCAATACTAAAAGTGGATTCTGAAGCAATAGTAGAAATAGGAATACTCAAAATATCACGAGTCATAGCAGCTACTTCAGGATAGCGAAATTCACTTCCTTTCCAAATGAAAAGATGTCAAATGTCGTAATCTTATCCAAATACTTGGGTTCATCAAAATAAAGTTCTAATTGAGTCTTTTGTGCATCAGCATAGACTCCATCTGCTAGAAAATCCTACATGAAAAGAGATAATATAAACATAAAATTAGTAAGTGGTTATGAGTATATATACTAAGTTACTAACAAGCTAAGAAACTTGTGATATTATTCACATTTTCTCAATCTAAGTCTTCTTGGGGTTGAACAAATGTGGAGCTTGAAGTCGTAGGAGCACTATACTTCGTAAAAAGTTTGGTTAAAGTTTTCGTCACATTCTCATACTCTTGAGATTTAGCTCCATAAATCTTCATATAGTAGTACTTTACAAGGCACAGCTTGATACGAGGATTTAAGACAACTGCAATGGCCAACACTAAACTGAATTCTAACCAATATTGCTCAAATTTAGAGATCATTTGACTTACTATTAATCTCCTATACCCATCTTCGCTCACAAGTTCTTGCTTCAAGTTCAGATAAATCAATGCAACTATGGGAAAGTATAGATTGGCTGTGGAATATTTGGTACCAAAAAAAGCACATGTAGCACGATAAAAGCAACCCAAGAAACTACTGATATCATTCACCTTTTCCCACTCAAGTGCATTAGGACAAAACATATAGTTTTTATCAGTCATCTCCAAATAAGTAAAAGCACGCCTATAATGAATTGCACTCTCAAGCATAAAATATGTCGAATTCCATCTAGTTGGCACATCTTGTCTTAACCCCTTGGTTACTATCCAATGACATTTGACTAGCAGCCTGAAGAAAACTTTGTTTTCTCGTTTGTGATCCTCTAAAATACTTAACACTATCTCAAATCTTTTGGATAGCATCAGTGATCTATTTCAATCCATCTTGCACTATCAAATTAAGAATATGGGCACAACAACGCATATGAAACAACTCACCTTCACAAGGAAGGGTTTTCTTCATGTTTAATTTTGGTTTGAGATTCATAACATACAAATAATTCGCAGAAGCATAAAAAAAACATTTTTCCACTTTTCTAGCAAACTATATATCTTTTCAACCAAATATGCACCATTATATGGTGGGGGCATGAATGAAAAGCTTAACACCTTTTTAGATAATACCTAATTTTTGTTAATAAAATGTGCAGTGAGACAAATATACCCATCGGTTGTCTAAGAAGTCCACAAATCAGATGTCAAACTAATCCTCTGAGGACAAACATTTAACAAAAGACTTCACTTTTTGTTTCTCCAACATATGCATCTTAATCAAATCAGCATTAGTAGTATTTCTACTAATTAATGGTACTTCACTTCGCAAGTATCTATGCATTTTTTTTAAACCATCATATTCAACATATGAAAAAGGCAAATCATGCTTAATAATCGTACCAACCAACAATTCTCTATATCTTTTAGGACAAAATTTGGAGGCACTTACTGATAGAGTTCCTTGATCTCTAGATAGAAGCATTGCTGAATATCATGATCATTTTTCCCCTCACAAACCTTCACATGCTTTTTTAGATTTCCAATTCCATGTGAACTGTTAGCTATATATTTATAATCACAAAACTTACATTTTGTCCATATCCTTGTGTCATTTGAATCTGAAGAAAGAAGTTCATCAAAATGGGTCCAAACTGTTGAGGTCTTCCTACGTTTCTTCTGGACCTTTTTTTTCTTCAACAGATTCGTATGAATAGAAAGATCTTCCATTGTATTTATTTCAACCACATTGTCATCGAATACAACTGAATCTTCGTTAATCACCTACACACATAATCGTTAGTAAGTTAGAATTTCTGCACCTAATTTCTTATACCTAAATCTGAACATAATATCTTCTAATCCTACAAAAGAAATTCTGCACTTTCAAAGAATGAAAAGAATGAAGAAGTATAGCACATAATTAGTTAATGACACCAACATATAATAAGAACAAGAAACACATATAGGCAGAAGATACGACAGAATGAATTCACTCATTGTTTTATATTTGAAAATGCATACATATATAGACTAAGAAATCAGCAGAAAACAAGGGGCTGAGACTTGTCGAAATACCAAAAGTCATCAAAATCTTTTTTTCTTTTTTTTTTTCAAATCTTAACTCATGAATCCATGATTAGCTGATTAGGTTTGGTACTAACGTTATAAACAAATAAACAAAGATTAATAGATTAGATTTGGAAAGTTATAAACAATTTTTTCAAAGATTAACAAATAAACAAATATTAACATACCGGTACCGAATACGACATCGATGGAAAAGAGAGAGAGAGAGAGAGAGAGAGAGAGAGCGGCAGAGCGACGTTGGCGGCGTAGCAGAGAGAGGGGGAGAGCGGCTGCGATGTCGGCAACGAGCGAAGAGTAGAGAGAGAGAGCGTCGAGCGGGAGAGAGTGGGAAAATGAAAATCAATGGAGGAAGAAGAAGGGGTTGATTGGCTGAAGACTGAATGAAGAGTTGTACTACCCCGTATTTTAAGATATTGAGTAAAATATCTTAAAATAAGAATAACATACATATGAATATTTGTGGAATAAATATTCATCAAGATAGGTATAAATATTTAAGAGATTAAATATTTATTAGAAATATATGTATAATTGTATAAGAGTTAAAATGGATTAGAATTAAACTAAGTCTAAATTGATCGATCGATATTAAATTCGATCGAGCGATTGTTTAATTTCTTAAAATCAATCGTACGATTAAGGAATCGAACCCTTATTAGAAGCCGAAATCGATCGATTGATTAAATAATCAACTGAGTGATTTAGTTATATAGGTGCTGAAACGGATGAAAATTTGGCTAAGTATAATAGATCGATCGATTATTTTATAGTGTAAAAAGTAGATCGATCGACCTACTGTTCAAGTCGATCGATTGACTTTCTGCAGAAAACAGATTCATGCACCGAATCACCTGGGATTTGATTTTTAATACCAAATCTATCTGAATCTTCGTCCCAACCGTTGGATACGATTATTTTGGAGTGATCTGGGCCGTCCATTTCACTATATAAGGAACCCAACCCCTCCTTTGATCACACATCTCAACTCTCTCAATTTCTCTCCCAATCTCTCTCAAATTCAATTCTCTCTCTCTCTCTCTCTCTCTCTCTCTCTCTCTCTATCTCAATCTTTGATCGTCTCTCTCTTGGTTTGGGTCCAGCACAGAACAAAAAAGGAAGGAAGATAAGAAGGTAATCTCTCTCAGATTCTCTTTCTCTCCCTCTCTATTTCTCTATCTCTCTCTCTCGGCTCTACCTGCAGATAAAGTTTTGTTTTAATATTGTGATTTTATGAGTTATTTGTTAAGTAATCTAATGTTTTTAAGATGTGTTTTAAACAGGGTATTTCAAACGAAATATTGAAATATAAAAAAAACGCCGTTATGATGCCCGAGTGAAAATACATTATTCTACAAAAACGCCGTTACACTGCCGAAATACTTTTAAGTATTCAGGCATTTATTATATTAATGTCGTTACTCTGCTCAATTTTTATAAGGTTAAAATAAGAAATTAGCACGAAGTTATTTTATTACACTTGTGTTTAAAGTATAAAATTTGTTAATTATATTAACGTATTTATTAAGTTTATTTGATATAAAAATGAGTCAAATATAGACTTAAATATATTTTGGTATCTCACTGTTTCAGTTAAAATAACTGAAACAGTATTTACCTTAATATTAGTTGATTTAAGGTTAAGTTATGTTGGGTTGCAAAACTTTATTGTAAAATTATGAGTTTTAACTATGTTATCTATTTTTATAAAATGGGTATTTTGGTTATTATATATAAATGTTATTATAATGCCTGCATGAAATATGTAGCAATATAATTAATCAATTTTATATGTCGTTATAATGTCCAAATAACATTATATTGATTAAAGATCAAAAATGAAAAAATAAATATTATGCTTAAGGATCTTAATAAATGCCGTAATAAATTCTGCATAAAAGATTAATAATAAAATGTAATTGGACAAATTGTAAATGTGGAGATAATTATGAAATTATATTAAGGTTTAAAAGTCAGAAATGAAGATAGGATTAAAATGTATTTTTAATGAATTATACTAATTCGCTATTTGCTTGTATTGTATATGTATATATTGCAGTAATTATATCTGTGAACGTTTTCCTGAAGCCAAAAAAATTACTGTGAGTATTTCTTACTCACTGAGGATGATACGTGTGGTTTAGTCTTTAATGACTAGTGATTGCTGTTTTATTTAATTGTATGCATATGGTTTGGCATTTGATATGTTTAACATGCTCTGGTTGGAATTATGTATATGATGTTGTTTGCATGATCATATTATGAGTTATGAATGGGTTAATAAAAAGATTGGAGATTTAGGTACCAAGGCATTAGTGAATTGAGTAGACCAATGGATGAACTGAGGTTTACGTACCAAGGCGTCAAGCAATTGACTAGACCAACGAGTAAACCGAAATTTTAGGTACCAAGGTATCAATACACTAATAAGACCGACGGATAAACCAAAGGTTAAAGGAATAATAATAATAAGCTGGCGGGCACAAGGCCCACAGTGGGAGCACAATGCCCCGTGGTAGACTGGCGAGCACAAGGCTCACAGTCGAGGCTCAATGCCCTAAGAACCAACAAGCTTTACAATTTAAGGAGCATAAGGCTCATAGAGAACCCCTTAGCTAAGCACAAGACTTTAGCAAGAATGAATGCAAGTATATGACTTAAGCAAATCAAGAGTTAAAATAGATAAATGAATGAGATTAAATGTATGTGGATATAGCTGTCATCATTTGATTGCATTGTATATGGTTAAATAAATCAGTGTATCACTGTGGTTGAGGACCGTTGACTCACTCGACCACAACATGAGATTGTGGTGTTAACCACAATCATATGCGAATTTTTACTGGAATAAAGGAAGCAGTTTAAGGATGAGACTTTTAGCATATAATCATTATTTGGAGAAAACGGTAGTTATGTATTTATTAAGTGCCGCATGTGGCACATATTGTATTATTTTGGAATGTAATTATTATATCAGAACAAAAGGTTATTATTTTTATATTAAGGTTATTCAGTCAGCTCTGACGTGTCATTGTTAAAAAAAAAAATTATATTTCACTGCTAATTTACAACTCTGGTGAGTTAGTAATGTCACGTAGAAATTGAAAATTTTTCACTTACGCTTTTTGCAAAAGCGGGGCGTTACAAGAGTGAACTGTGAAGGGTAGCGCTGAAGAGTGAAGCATGAAGGAAAAAAAAGGTTAGTTTTTTTTTTTGTTTTCTCTTTTGCATGCAGCATGCCACGTGCGTGACTCCAATTTTTTTTTGTTTTCTCTTCTGTCCAGTCCTAAACTCCTACGGTCCTACCTAATCCCATTTCCTTTAAAAAAAAAAATAACCGTGTCTGGCAGGTCACCCACTGGTGACCCGTGACATGACCCGCTAGACCGAAATAAATGAGTCGACCTGTTTATAACCCAAACCCGTTTAAGGTAAACTCAAACCCGCTAATTTCATGTCGACCAAAACCCGCTAATTTTGTGTCGGGTTGTCGGGTCGTGTCAGAATTGCCAGCCCTAATCATTGCCATTCAAAATCCCCTCATTTGCCAACGTATGAGTTGCCTTATTGTCCCCCCGCTTCATATGACAACACTGCCAACTACTAAAACAATGGAACCTCAACAATATCATGCACAATTTGCCCATACCAGCACCAACTAGCATCCCTACTATTAAGAGCCTTTACCACAATTAGAGAATCACCCTCCAAAATGATGTTAAAAAAATCCATGTTTCTACAAAATTCAACCGCCTTTAAAGCCACAAGAGATTCCGCAATAATTGGATCAATCAAAAACCTCACAGAATGACAAGCCGCAGCCACCACCCCGCCATTGGAATCCCTAACAATATAGCCAAATCCCATACACTCATTTTGTTTGTCAAGAGCAACGTCCCAATTTACCTTATAACTACCAAAAGGAGGCGGTTTCCAACAATTAATCACAAGAGCAGGAAAACCATAAATTGTTTTCACCAACCTCAGCATTCTTCTCCAACACCTTCCGATAAGCAGTTATAGAATCAATAGAAGCTTTAATAACCGGTCTAGGATGCAAAAACTCACCTCCATGAATAATTGCATTTTTCCTTAACCAAATTCTTCGGGCAATCTCCGTATTAATTAAGTTCTACCTCTGCAAAAGTTCGACGGTCAAACATAAACTCCATAAGATCTTAAAATGTTGTCCCTATGCTCGAAGACTTTTGCAAATTACTCCCCACCGACCCCCACACATCCATAGCGAAAGGGCATTCCCACAATATATGCAAAACGATCTCCCGAGCCGAATTACAAAACAAACACAAAGGATCCAAATCCACACCACGCTTACTCAGATTATCCTTAGTCGGAAGAATATTCTGACAAGCTCTCCATAAAAACATTTTAATAGAATTTGAAATCCTTAGCCCCCAAATATTTTTCCACAGTAAATTAGACTCCAAAAAATATGAACAACCACCCCCCATAGCCTCTATTCAATCTTTTTCTATATGATAAGTACTGCAAATAAAAAACTCACCAGAAGAAAATCCATACCATATCAACAAATCATTTCGGCTATATTTACTGAGAGGTAAACCCCCAATAATCTTTGCCTCCTCTGTACTGAAAATAGATTCAATCAACTGAATAGAAAATAAATATATATATATATATATATATATATATATATATATATATATATATATATATATATATATATATATATATATATTAAGTGTTAATATTTTGTTGCAGTAAAATAAATCATTTCATATGAAGTTTAATGTTTAATTATCCTCTTGGTGTTTTGAAAGCGTTTCTATTCTTTTCCTGTAGAACAATTAAATCATTTTTTGTACCAATAGGAGTATTTTGAGTTGAAAAAAAGTAAAAAAAATATCAAGAAGAAAACCTAAATTCTTATTATCAAAGCATTTTGATTATCAAAACTGGTTAAGATCATAACCCTTAATTAGTGGTAGTGGTTATGACTCAAAAATGGTTGATGATGCTGAAAGTTATAAGCTCGATTTAGGTAAGCTTTCTATTATTCGCTTCTTAATTTATTTTTCTATTTACAAATTTCATTTATCGGTTTCAATTGAAATTGTATTTTTTTTTTTTTTTACTTCATTCTTTATAGAAATAACTTTTAAGAACATCAACATTTTACTTGAGGATGATTAGTGACTTGAAGTTGCATTTTGCTTGGTGGCTGTTATCTATTGGATTTTGTTGCTAGGAGACAAGGCCTGGTGGTCTAGTGATTTGTTGGCTATTAGCCTATATTTTGTAACTTTTTTTTTTTATGTAACTTAAATTTTCTGTGTGCTTACCTTTAAATTTTATTTGTGCAATATGCTAAACTATTAAACATACATTGTAGTTGTTTAGTGCCCATGTAGACTTATTTCATAGTTGTTTTGGCCTCAACATTGTTGGGTTCTTTTTTTGTAATTGTAGCAAGTTAGCAACCTAGAACTAGTAGTTGGATATTTGCATTTTGATTATTTTAGTTTTGCATATTTGATTTTTTTTTTTTTTTTTTTTTTTAAAAAAAAAAAAAAAAAAAAAAAAAAAAGAGCCATAAATTTTTATAAAAATTGTAAACAACACAAAACAAGGAAAAAAGCCCATTATTTATATGTCCAAAGAAAATTTTTTAAAAAAAAAGAAAAGAAATAAGCCCATATAGGTTTAGGCCCAACCCAATCAATTGAAAACAAAAAACAATAAGATTGAATCAAACAAAAAACAAAACAATAATACGCCAAGATTTTTTTATTTTATTTTTTAATAAAAAGTGGCAGCAGCTAACTTCAGTAAAATTGCTAATTGATAGGGGTGAAAATCCGGGCCGGTTATAACCGGACCGGGACCGGAACCGGAACCGGCACTAACCAGATCCGAAAAACCGGACCAGGGTAGGTACCCGATTTTTTAAAACCGGGTAACCCGGGATACCCGATCCCGATCCCGGGTTCATGATTTCAAAAGACCCGATTAAACCGGGAACCCGGGACCGGGTTGTAAATTATTAACAAAAAAAAGATACCCCCCTTCCCTTTTACCGTTTTACGCTTTCACGTCTGTCGTTTTGGATCCTTTAACCCTAAATCTAAAATCATACACTCAAGTCTCACGCCTCACGCCACTCTTCGGTCTCTTCTTCTTTGTGTCCTGTCCGCCGCTCGGCTTCACTCATCTCCGATTCTCCATCGCCGCCGTTCAACTTCAACGCCGCCAAACCGTCTCCGTGAAGGCGTGAATCTGCTCAACTCCAGCGTCTCCGTGTTTTTGGATCAGTTTGATCTCAGTTTAGGTGAGTCTCTCTCTCTCTCTTTCTCTCCATGTGGGAAACTTGTTTTGGTTTTTGGATTCATATTGTGTCCCTGTTATTCAAAGATTGAGGGTGCTTAATGGAAGATTATGTTTGGAATTGTGTTTTGGTCTTTGGATCACCGCCCTTCTTCTGGTATTTGGAATTGTGTTTACATGATTGATTTTGCGACGGTTATGTGTCTTCTTGTTTTTGGCTAGTGGCTGAATGTGGTCTGATATAGGGCTTGTGCGCTGGAGTGGTGGTGTTGCTGATCAGCATGGTTAAAGGGCAATCAAGCCTTGGAGTATGCGAAGATTATTGATATCTTTGATGAGCATGGTAAATGATTATAAATTCATTTTATTTTTCATTATTATTAATTCATTTTTGTTATTTATTCATTTTACTCATTCTCATTTTTTTTTTCTTCTATTGTAGTTATAGATGATTGCGAGGAGAGCTGCAGAAAGCCACATACACCATGCTTGGATATGTTTAATGTTTATGAACTTTTGATTGCTGGTTTGTTTAAAAATGGTAGTTGACCTTTGTAATTTTTAGACATTATGGAGACTGTTTGATGGCTTAATGTCTTTGTGATAGGTTGTGCTTTATTGTTAAGAGAGGCTTAATGTCTACTCCTTGTAATGTTTATTTATTATTTAGATAGCTGCTGTTTTGGATTTTTCTTGGTTTGGTTGGTGAAGATTTTTGTTGGTTTATTATTTTTTTGTTGTTGGATACGAGATAATTTTATTAACACAGGTGTTATGATAATGAAAAGGATCACCTGCTGTTACTTTCTTTCTCTTCAGGATCTTGATTGTGGTCCTTATGGTTTTTCTTCATATGGGCCCTGATAATATCAAATGTCTTCTATTTAGGTGGCCTGAATATTTGTCATTTTAGAACATTAGAGATAGTCCCAGAGTGTAATTATCATCATATTTGACATATTTGTACTGCGTTGTTTGTATTAAACTGGACCCGGTTTAACCGGGTAACCCGGGTCCGGTCCCGGTTATTGAAAATCCAATAACCGGGAACCGGGAACCGGGACCGGGTTTTCACCCCTACTAATTGATTAAAGAAACAACCAGCGACGATATGCAATTGTACATACAAAGAAAATCAACAACATGTACTTATGGCCTGCTTGGCCAAAGTTATGCGATTCCAACACATTTCCTTCAAACTCATTAATAAAACGTTCAAAAACAACTCACCAATGTTCTTCCAATGATTATAAAGCTTCACTCTCTTCCCATTACTCAGGATCTCAGGATAAAAATATCTTGTATTTTTTTTGCATTTTCATACCACAATCACCTAATAAAAGAGGAAAAAAGTAAGTGGAGTACTAGATACCTTAATGGCAACACTCCATAATGCTTCTGCTTCTGATTTTCAGAAATGCATAACAGAAACATACCAAAAGATTCCCCTTTCTAACATACTACAGAAAGTAAAAGAAATATAGATGAACGACCACAGAAAATCCATATATTTGATGAAACATAATTAAGGATAAGGACTGCTAGCTAGTGACTAATATTTTCTAGCATATTCATGAAATTATCTTCATCACATAAAAGCATGCACTTCAATGGGGGCAGACACAAATGCTTCTCTCAGTTCGTTTTTTCCCTCAAGGCGCAGAAGTGTAACAGCACATTCCAATGATTTGATGTTCTCTAAGTTTTTTATACCCTTCAAGGCCCAGCAATGATCTCTTGACTTTCAACCAATCTGCTCGTTTTGGCATGATAATGAAAATATATCCTTCTCTATCTGCCTGGGGGAAGCAAGGCAGATATACTTGAATTATGAACTAGCAATATATACTATAAATGACAGCAGAAAACAAGGAACCCCAATCACTTTCATATGGTCACAAGAACCCAAATTAAAGGCCGTGAATAACAGGATGCCTGAGGATGACCTTAAATGAGGAAACTCAGTGGGAAAGAGAGATATAAAGCTTTGAAAACATGTTCATGCATTCGGAATTAACCTCGATACTTGAGCAACCAACAATCATCATTAAAACATCCAGGATACTTGACCTTAAATGAGGAACAAAAATATGACTACTTTTCTTTGTAGCATGATTACCTATCATTCAAAACTTGGATTTTATGCAAATTATGCTCAACAGACCCAGCAGTATTTGTAAAAATCCATCCTCCCCCCCCCCCCCCCCCCCCCCCCCCCCCCCCCCAAAAAAAAAAAAAAAAAACACAACAGAGCTTAGAACCAAAAAGAAGCAACACCTGGTAAAAATTAGCACGGGAAAGAAATAAATGTATTTTCAGCATATATCCAAAGCCATATGACATAGTAACTTCTAAGACTTGTCATGTATCATCTATCTGCCTCTCCTTTAACCTTGTGGTTAATAGAACAAGAATGAGTTGCCTAGTTTCCCAGAACTCCATCTGCTATATTCAGTAGAAGAAGACTCTCCACATAGGTATCCAAAGAAAATGAGTCTTTTGCGCCACGAATGTGAAGATCAAAAGTTTGTTGGCTACTAGGTCCATAAGAAAACAAATTTCCAGCCTTGGTCAGTAGAACTTCACCGTTCTTTGTAACGCCTATCACCCTCTCCAATCCTTCCCCAATGTCAATATCAAACAGCTTCGTCCAAGATTCTGCTACTCCATACTCTTTCATCACCCACACAGAGTAGAACTCCTCATTGCCCCATTCATTAAAGGGGACAAGTGCAAGCAACCCATCAACTATGGCCACAGTAACGTTCAAGTGTTCCACTCCTTGCAAACTCTTAGGCATAGCCACTTCACGAAAGGCCTCATCATTCATATCAAACGACACGATCACATTGCGAAACGCGCCTTGGTGTCGCTGAGTGTGTGCTGGCCAATGCACTGCCCCATTCAAGAAAACTGATAAGGACCACATCTCGATGACATAGGGAGGACCAGGGGCCTTAACAGAGTGCCATGCGCCGGTTCGAAGCGAATAAATCTCAACTAGAGGTGGAACAGTGTTGAAACGAATATCAGTAGTGCCTTCAATATACACAAGTCTCACCAATTTGTAATCTTCAGTCTTGGGGTCATACCCAAAGCCAAGAGAATGGATAAACCGACTGTGAGATCTAAATCCAATATTAGGCTCCGGAAGGGATATAGCTTTTTCAATAGAAGGGTTCCAGAGAACATATAACCCAACTTTGTTACCGAAAACATCATCTGCGAGACAAAGTAGGCCATTGGATGATCCAACTACGTACAAGAAACGGTTGATGCTCTGGTGTAAACAATGCAATTCTATGAAATCCGATGGATATGCAAAGAAACCCCCTTTCTCTTCTATTTCTTTATCAAGAGAAAGCAGGAGGATATGTATGGCAGGGGAGCTGTAGTCCAGGTGTTTGGTGAAATGGTTGCGAGGGAATGGGTCATCGGAAGAATGGAGAGTGAAGCTATCTTTATTGAGTTGGTAGTTTAAATGGTGGAGGAGAAGGTGGGGTGGGTGTTGGGGATTGGAAAGAGCGCGATTGAGGTGGGTAGCGATAAAGTGTGGGCTGGAGATGAGAGTGTACCATGTCTTGGAAACGCCCCTGAATCTAATGAGCGACTTCACAGGCAGTCTTGAGAGGATTTCGATGATCACCTCGTTTGGGAGATAGTCTGACATCGTCTTTCTTTCTGTGGCAATTAAGAGAGTGGGGTTAGGTAAGCTCAAGCAGAAAAAAGTTAAATGAATTCCTGAACCAAAATATAGAAGTGGTTAAGGCCACAAAATACACGGTCAAAACTGAACATTTTTAGTGCCCATACAGATAGTTGAAGTTATATATCAACAGAAACTCGAAGATGCTCACTTTGAGTAGAACACTATATTTATAGAAAATGTTAAATGCTCGATTTTGTTAAAACATTATAGCATGCAAATCTAACAGAAATCTGCAAACAGCCTCTTCAAAAGTGCTTCTAGTAAAACAGTCGATGCAAAAATACAAAGAGAAGAATCTTGGCAAAAGTACAAGAGCACGAAACAGATAATCATACACATCTGTCCCATTAGAACTCAATATGTTTAACACGGTCAAAAAATATGTTAAATTCCATTTATATGGTAATGACCTAATGAACATGTGTAGGACTATGTTAACCAAATTCCATATGTATGGTAATGACCTAATGAACATGACTACCCAGGTAATTACCACATATATGCCATCTGTCTTCCACATATTCAATTATTTCGAAAGGTCTACAAGAGACTATAAAATGCTAGAAGCACTTTAATAGAAGCATCAGACTATAATTAAAGTCTCACATTGCCTGAAAGCACAACTAACTCAATAGAACAGCAGTAAGAGTAGGAAATACTCTGGAGGACATAGAACCTAGTTCAAGAAGGGGAAGAAGAAGGAAAAACAGATGAAGATTTTGTAAGATGCAGGGCAATTCACCTCTTGTATTACTCTAATTAGAAGCATTTCGATTGTCGGATAATTTTTTATATATATATAAGTAAAAAAATAAAAAATAAAAAACCAAAAGTAATATCACACACCCCCCATTATTCAACACCCAAGTAAAGAAACCAACCAAAAAACGAGTTTCAGCGAGTAATTCGTGCTGCTTCTTTTTTCCCTCTCTATTATTTTAAACAAAACAAGAAAAGAAACCATAAAATCCAATTTCTCATTTTGTTCACTTTCCCTCAATTTCCCCAGCAACCAAAAAGTAAGCACACGATGGCAGCCCAAACATAGAAACTCTACAAGAACCCCAACATGGGTACCTTTGCAAAGCCCTTGCCTTTCAAATTTTCACATACAAAATACCTCATCTAAGCCCCAAAAAGAAGAAACGCCCACAAACCAAACAACACGAGCACAAACATAACACCGCAAGAAGAAAAATCAGGATTATAAAAGAAATTGACCTGGTAGGGACGCAGGCACAGAGAGATATGGGATTCAAAACTAAAGTTTTTCTCTTCTACTTACTATGCTTCTTTGTCTCTCAGCAGTCAGCAGCAATGGCGAACCACCACCAGAAGTTGCACCAGGGTCGTAGGCTCTTAGCGGGCTTGGATGGAGACCCCAACACCACCTTAAACCGAGCGAGCGAGGGAGAGAATGATACAAACACACCCTTGAAAACGGGCTTGCAACGGGGGATGCCAAGAGAAGATTAAAACAAGGAGAGAGTTGCCTTGACGAGAAATTCCAGTCTCCACCGGCCGGCCTTCCACCCACTCTCTCTCTCTCTCTCTCTCTCTCTCTCTCAGCGGGGAGGGGGTGCCAAATCCCTAGAACCTAAATTTTATCTCACTCTCAACCATTATACATGGCCTTATTGTTGCCCAAAATCCATTTATTCTTCGATAAAATGATGTTTGTAGCTATTTGCTTGACCAAAAAATGTAAAAGTATTTTTCTGTAAGAGCAAGCTGATGCTTGGGCCGGAAAACGAGTGCTCAAGGGTCAGGACTCAGACCTGTTTCTGAAGCATAATTCTGGGCCTCCAGCCCTTGTCCTCGCCGTTTTGATCTCTCTGAACACTAGGCTAGGAAACCTGACCGACCAAGACCATCTTAAAATTGATAAATCACAGAAAGATCAAATTAAACCAAAAAAGGAGGATTTCATAATCGATCAGGGCTATAAAAACAAACCAAGTTATTCACGAATGATAATAGTACGGTTTGAGTTTGATTCGTTGAGATATATGCTTGTTTGAGCTTGTTCATGCATGAACTAAACAAATTAAGATCGGGCTCACATTTAATTTGAAGCTTGATATAAACCAGGTTAGAAAAAACCTATCAATACTGAAAGGCAAATTAATTAATTAGTACTTTCTTAGAGTATAGTTTGATGGCTAATATCTACTAATAAAGCTAAAAATATAAGGCTGATCCGTTTGTTAAAATTCTCTCTCTTTTTTTTGTTTTTTGTTTTTTGTTTTCTATTATCAAAACAAAAACATTACCTTTATAGTCCTATATTATCTACACACAACGATAAGAAAGCAGATGTTTTTTTTTCTATTATCTTCTATGCACATAAAGAAATATTAAATGAGATAATGGCTGTTGATGCTGTACTGTTCATATGGGCATTGCTTTAAGTTTTTGAATCATTTGTTTCCACTCCAAATGGTAAGGGCAACTAATTTCCACCGGAGCAAGATTTGCTGTCAGATTGAAAAGCCATGGCGCGGCCCATGTGATTGGTAATGTGAAGTGGTCTTTGGCCAATCACTGATCACTGATTCACTTTACATGGGTGTCCTAAAAATATGATCCAGGCCAGCACAATCAAAACAAATGCTTAATTCTGGAGGTAGCCGCCATCTCCTTGGTGCGCAAGTTTTAAGTTTTCACTTTCACGATCCCTCTCTTTTGTTACTTTCTTGTCAGTGTGGGGGAATATATTTATATATTAGGATTGGTCCACATCATCGAAACTCTGTGACTTTGCTCCTATGAGTGGGACTGAACCTTTGCTCGTCAACCACGTACATGAGAGAACGTTGTCATTCCCTCAACTTATTTCTTAAGTCCTACGAAACTGTAAAGTCAAAAAGTAGAAACCAAGAGATCAAGTTTTGGTAGTTTAAAGTAGAAACCCAGAGATCAAGTTTTGGTTGTTTAATGAGAATCATCTCTCTCTCTCTCTGTCTCCCTGCTCTTGTCTATAAATAGGTTGCTTCTCTAGATGATCACAGCATCGGCAGTTCTCTCTGTGCTTTTTTGCTTTCAGGTGTACTTCATTTTCTCATTTCATTTCTTTAGCATGGATATCACAGCGTTGCACTTTGGATATCAGATTTCGAAAGAAACTTTTTCTGTGCTCTGGAAACAGGAAGATGTTTCTGTCAATTTTGATTCGAATGGGAAAAGGTTGTTCTTCTTTCTTTCTTATCTCTCTGAAGAACACGAGCTTGAACTCTCCTTTGACAGCATTGGGCAGATTAAGCTACATCGACCACGAGGCCAAGCTACAAAGTTTCTTCTCATTCAGGTTTGTTGCTTAACCACTGATAACATTTCTTTACTTAGTTCAATACAAGGAAGAAGATCATATTACATTCCACGATGAGTTGTCCATAAAAAGATGATATATAACATTAAGTAATGCTATTTCTTTAACTTCTGTTTAATTCCTATATAATTTTAATATATATTTTTTTTGTTAAATCAAACAGTAAATATGTTGGACAGGAATTGAAAAAATAGCAAGTCTCATATAGCATTAGTTCACAGTAAATTTATAAGCTTTGTTGGAGTATATTTGATTATCCTACCTTTAGGGTAATGTAATGTAATCTAATCTAATTAAATCTTCATCAAATCCCGCTTCTCTCCAGATTTTTCGCCCTTTTTTGACGAGATGATCATTGAATTTGGTTTTTCATTGAATATCTATTTTGTGAGTGTTGGTGTTGGTAGACATGTTCATGCAGAGTGAAGTTTTAGCGTTTAAGTAGCTGCATAATAGATCTTGAAGGGGAATTTGTCATTCAAAGAATGTGGAGCAACCACCGAGATTTTTAGGTTTCACTCCATATTGATATTCATTTCTATAGCTTGTTGGTTTACCAATTTCATTACATACTTGAATAAAATTTCTGTTTTCACATGATCATATCTCTACTTGTTCATGATCTCACGTCAACATTGTATAACTTCATTGATTTGAAATAATGTTTTTAAATGCTATTGGGAATTGGGATAAAGAATGCAGGATGGAACAATATTTCATGTCATTGTAATCCCTAACATTACCTTAATAATCTGTCCTTTTTTTTAGCAGTTTTTCTTAACAAATTCGTGTTTCTATTGCCAGTTAACTGGTGCTCCTAAGATTCATAAGAAAGATGTCTCTTGCACTCGTCGACGTTGTCAGTGGCTCCGAAAAGTTGATTTCACTCCATCGTGTGGCATTGGCCAATCTTCTGCTCTATGTTTGGAGCTTATACATGAGGCTCAGCTTCCAATATTTCTGCCCTATGAAGAAAATGAAGGCCAATTTGTTCTTCAGGAAGGGTCTAGTTTCTCCTGCAATTCAGGTCTTGTCCCCATTGTGAATCCACCCCCAGGGTTCAACTTGCCATATAAAATCTTATTCAAGATCAACTCCTTAGTTCAGGATGGGTGTCTTCCTGGGCAAGCAATTGATATCAATTTTTGTCCGTTGGTCGATCCAAAGAGAATAAGACTCGAGTATATAGAGAGTGCCTTGGAAAAACTGCATCATTTAAAAGACTGCTGCTATGAGCCTGTAAGGTGGCTTGATGAGCAGTATAAAAGATACGACACGGATAGGCGACTTCCAACGCCTCCTGCTTTATCTTTAGATGGTGGGTTGGTATATGTGCACAGGGTTCAAATAACTCCATCTAAAGTGTATTTCCGTGGTCCAGAGATAAGTCTCTCCAATCCTGTCTTACGCAATTATCCTGAAGATATTGATAATTTTCTTCGCGTTTCTTTTGTTGATGAGGACTTGGATAAACTGCAATCAACAGTTTTATCTCCTGCTGCAAATGAGGGCAAGCAAACTAGCATTTATGAGAGGATACTTTCCACTCTAAGAAATGGCATAGTTATTGGTGATAAGAAGTTTGAGTTTCTTGCCTATTCAAACAGTCAATTACACGAACATTCTCTTTGGATGTTTGCTTCAAGAACAGGTCTTACTGCAGCGGGCATCAGGGAATGGATGGGTGATTTTAGTGAAATAAGGAATGTGCCAAAATATGGTGCCAGACTAGGTCAATCTTTTAGCGCCTCCTGGGAAACTATGCACATCGGCAGGCATGAAGTTGAGATGATTCCTGATGTAAAAGCTAAAAGCCGTCGAACCACATATTGTTTCTCTGATGGTATAGGGAAGATATCTACAGAATTGGCTAGCGAAGTGTCTTCAAAATGTGGCTGCAGAGGTTCGGTTCCATCTGCATTTCAAATTCGATATGGTGGGTTTAAAGGTGTTGTTGCTGTTGATCCAACATCATCGATTAAGCTGTCACTGAGAGAGAGCATGCGTAAGTACAATTCACAGACCACAACCCTGGATGTCTTGGGATGGAGCAAGTATCAACCTTGTTTTCTTAATCACCAAATTATCATTCTTTTGTCTAACCTCGGGGTTAGTGATCAAGTTTTCGAAAAGAAGCAAAAGGAGACAATAGATAAACTGAATGCTGTATTAACGGATCCATTGAGGGCACAAGAGGCACTGGAGTTTATGTTCCCAGGAGAGTTACCAAACATTCTAAAGGAAATGCTAATTGTTGGTCACAAGCCAGATGAAGAACCATTTCTTTCGATGATGCTACAAGTATTACGTGCATCTACATTGATGGACTTGAGGCAAAAAGCAAGGATATATGTTCCAAATGGAAGATCTATGATGGGATGTCTTGACGAAACTAGGACATTGGAATATGGCCAAGTATTTGTGCAGATTTCTCGTTTTAGTAATCAGCTCGCTAGCGATTCCTCGCTCAAGTTTAGTGCCAACAATTCAGATGCAAATAATTTTATTTTTGAGGGCGAGGTTGTTGTTGCTAAAAACCCCTGTCTGCATCCAGGAGATGTGCGTGTTCTAAGGGCTATTAATGTGCCAGCTTTGCAGCACATGGTGGATAGTGTTGTTTTTCCGCAGAAGGGAATGAGGTAAGACCGATATCCCATAATTTATAGATACTTCTAAAGCATGAAATCCTTTTATTATGTGCACACATCTGTATATTATATGTTTGTTATTTAAACGTACAGACCTCACCCAAATGAATGTTCGGGGAGTGATTTGGATGGAGATACATACTTTGTGTGTTGGGACCCTGATCTTATTCCTCCTCAGCAAATTAAACCAATGGATTACATCCCAGCACGAACTAAGTCAGTCGACCATGATGTTACAATAGAGGTACTACTCAATCGCATTTTGATTTGTTCCTCCATATGTTCTTTTTGCCACCATAATTGATGTACTCATAAAACTGCAATGTAAAAGTATGGTATGATATCTCTTCAAAACAGAAAAACAGTTTTTACTTTTGTCAAGTCAAAACATTTTTTTTCAAACAAAAAACATCCTCGGATATCTACAAAGGGATGATGCGCGCATTGCATAAATACATAATATGTAAGGCATTCATAATAAACTTTTTAATCTGTTGGACTTTTGAACTCTGCTTTTTTCCCCATTAAATTTTTAATAGCCTTTTTTTTCCTTCTTCTAAGATTATCATTTCTCTTTCATATGTATTCATCCCCGTTTGCAACAAATTCCTTCTATACCTTAATAATAAAGAATGTTACTTCTATGCTACAGGAAGTTCATGAGTATTTCCTGAAGTACATGGCCAATGACAATTTAGGAATCATTGATAATGCCCACAAAGTCTTTGCAGATTGCGAGCATCATGGGGCAATGAGTGATAAATGCATTAAGCTTGCAAAGAAACACTCAATTGCTGTTGACTTCTCCAAAAGTGGCGTGGTAGTTAAAATGTCATCCAAGCTGCGTCCCAAAAACTATCCAGATTTTATGGAAAAGCATGATAAACCTACCTATGAATCACAATCTGTGATCGGAAAGCTTTTTCGACAAGTGAAAGACATTGCGTCATGCATTAGCCTTATAAATCCCTTCACCAGGGAAGTAGCAAAGCAGTATTATGATCCCAACATGGAAGTAGATGGCTTTGAGGACTACATCAGTGATGCTTTCTATTGCAAAAGTGAATATGATTCCAAGTTGGGAAATTTAATGGAATATTACGGGATCGAAACAGAAGCTGAAATACTCAATGGCAACATCTTAAAAATGTCAAAAAAATTCAACAAGACGAGGGATATGGAAGCAATGAATTATGCGGTGAAGTCCATAAGAAAGGAAGCTAGGACCTGGTTCAACACTGGTTTGAGTGACTCAGATTCTGACTCTGATGTTGTACATGCAAAAGCATCAGCCTGGTATCACGTTACATATCATTATAGTTATTGGGGTTGCTACAATAAAGGAATGGATAGACCTCATTTCCTTAGTTTTCCATGGTGCATCGGGGACAAGCTTCTCCAGATCAAGAGGAAGGCTTTACTTACGTCATCTCTGGAGCATCATTTCAATCATGGATTGAGATGTTTAGCATCACATGTCCAAAACGTTAATTATAGTCTTAGTAACCTAAGTACGTGATCATAGAAACAGTTTGATGTTTGCTACTATATATTTTACATTTGATGTTTGATGTCATTGGTATATGTTTGTGATCAATAACCTATGCCCCAGGCAGATGTTTGGGGCCAGGATATATAAGTTGTAATTTCTGTTGTAAAATAGATGTGTGCATGGTTTGTATCTTGTTATCTTATTCTTCAACATAGAGCTCTATCTATTATCTTCGCTCACTAAAATCTGGTTTCTAAACTTTTGTCAGCATCAATGCTATGCCATTTAGATGCTTTTATGACAATTAATCTCTAGGGTTCTAAGTTTTCTTTTTATGGATACAATTTGGTTGACACTACTCGTTCGTTTAATAAAACTTTTTAGAAGGTTTATTCGGCTTTTTGATTCTAATGTGACATAAATGTAAAAATAGTTTTTGAATGTTTTATGTTTTAAGTTGTTTGTTAATAATTTTGTTTTTACTTTTGTTTATTTTTGCTAAAAAGCAAAAAAACTTTTTTAAATAGTGTTGCCAAACGAGCCCAGACTATCTTTGAAATGATATCGTACGAGCCATAACATGATTGATCAAAATTCTCTTCCACTTAATTTGAACCCGCAAAGTTAATTGTGGTTTATATTTCAAGTCACTGCATTGAAATAATTTTATAAGATTACATTGCAATTTTTTGATATATTGTCAAAAATATATGGTAAATTAGATGTTAATTTGAGATAGATACGTGTGTCTATATATATATAGATAAAAAAAAAATTAATCCTTTTTAACTTTTAAGTAATAAATTAATCTCTAAAATTGTCTTATGTTTTGAGATCAAGTAAGAAAGCGTGTAGCGGATAACTCGTCCAAATCCTTCGTGAACAAGTATTTTTCGCCCCCTTTCTCCTCTTTCTCTCATTTGTGGGTCCCAAACATTTATGCTCGACCATCGTGTATTCGTATCTTTAAGGAAGATAAAAAACAATGCGCACGAAGTATCACGTGGAGCTAGTAGTGACATGTCAATGATCGAGTTCTGTAGGCTAACGTGGTCACATTTCATTGCCCTTCACTCGTGTGAGGCGTGATGACTGTTGTACTGGATTTCTGCTCTTTAATTACAAACTGCATGGGTACTTTGGAAAAGCTAATAAAGGAAAAGAAAGATTAATAATTGGTCCTCATATATATCTATGATTCTATAATTTCTATGGAAAGCAATCATTTACAATTCCGCACTGAGTGAGCGGGAATTCGGGTCGGTTTTACGGGTACGGGCTGATTTTGCCCACCCCTATCTACATATACTCATTTGGTAAATAACTTTAATTTATGGGTTAAATACATTTTAGCCCCCCAAACTACTACCCTTTCTCCGGATGGCTCCCCAAACTATCAATGCTTAGACTCTGGCCCCCAAACTACTATTTTCTGATTTTTTGGCCCCATCCGTCCATTTATGCCGTCAATTCTAAACAAAAATTCGAAAATACCCCTCCTACACTTTGAAATTCACACGGTTAAAGGACGGGTATTTTCGAGTTTTTGCCCAATTTCTGTTAGAATTGACGGCATAAATAGACGGATGGGGCCAAAAAATCAGAAAGTAGTAGTTTGGGGGGCCAGAATCTAAGCATTGGTAGTTTTGGGGAGCCATTCGAAGAAAGGATGGTAGTTTAGGGGGCTAAAATATATTTAACCCTTAATTTATTTATTTTCTCTAAAAATAAAAAGCCTAAAACGCAGTTATAGAGGAAGCTTAAGTATGAAACCTTTTTAAAAAAGCTTTTTAAGACCTTTTTTTTATAGACAAAAGCTATATTTTCTAACACACTCTCAAACAGGCTCTAGAGCCTTCTTGCCTCGCACCAAAGTTTACAAACAATCGCATTGTTGAAACACAGATATGGAAGAAGATCAAACCTTCACTGAGATTGTCACTGAACTATAATTTTGTTAGTGATTTTGACTTAAAATGCTTGGACTCTGCAGTAGTGTGGGACTTTAAACCAGATCAGTAAAGCTTCTGGCAAATGCAAAGGAAATTTTTGGTCAAATGCATAATAACAAGGACATCAAAGCTTCAGTTATAAAATGGTTTTCCTGGGAAAACATCTAGTTTCACATGCCTAACTACCAAATTTCGGAGCCATTACTGATGGAAAAGTACATTTTTCGATCACCTAATAGAGGAGGAACAAGCAACAAGAGTAATAGATACTTTAATGGCCGCACTCTATAATACTTTCAATTATATTCATGTAATTATCTTTCAGCGCATGAGATGCTTTTTGTTGGAAAAAAACATAAACTACATCAACTAACAGTAACTTCATACACTGTTTTACTAAGGTCCAAAGAGTTTCAACGAGCGTGGTTTTGAGAATTCAGCCTGAAAATGTACAGGCCCCTTGGAAAATAGACTATAAGCATGCACTCACACTAATAAGAATCTAAGGTAAACTAACTCCCAAGTATCAAAACAACCATAAAACATACTGAAAAATCAGAGTACACCTCCCTGGTGCTGTAACAAACTTAGCCTCACCTTCATCCCATCCCCCAAATGACAAAACAAAAAACCTAACTCTACCCCCATTAGCTATTTCATTTTGCCCATCCAACTTTAGGTATACCCAATAAACAAACAATTAGGCTGAATTTAGCAGCATCAACCATTAGAAGGAAGTAGAACAACATTATAATACATGTTACTCCAGTGGAACTTCATTTTGGTAAGAGGATAGACACACATGACATAATTTTAGCATAATTTATCACAGGACAGGGATCCACTCCATTTCAAATGAAATATAGAGTATCATTTCATGGTCGGGATTTAAAGTTTGTGCATTTAACGGTGTATGTGATAACAATTATCATCATGTACACCATTAAATGCACCAACTTAAAATCCCGACCATAAAATGGAGAGGACCCTATTCCATTTATGACATTCATTTTCCTCCAACAAAGTTCCAACTCAATTTAAGGTTTGGATTCCTGTAATTCTCCATTATTGCAGATTACCACACCCAAGAGAACAAAGAATATTTGAGCAACCAACAATCATTCAAACATTCTGAACATTTTTTTTATGTACAATAATTACCTACTATCCAAAACATGGATTGATGCAAATTATGGTAAAAAAACCAAGTAGCATCAGTCAAAATTCACCCAACCCAAGACAACATTGCACAGAACCAAAAACAAACTGAAGTGAGTAACAAGTGGCATTACAAAGAAAAAAATGTACTTCCAGCATAATATACCACATCATTATACGAATTAAAACTATGATCAAGTGTCTCGCCTTTACTTGCTGTTCTTTGTGCTTAATTAGCACCAGACAGAGTCGCCTGCTGTCCCAGAACTCTATCTGCCACATTCAGAAGAACAATGCTCTCCACATAAGTATCCAAAAAAAACGACTCCGTTAGGCCACGAATGTGAAGATCCATTGTTTCTTGGGTGCTAGGTTCGTAAGAAACCAGCTTTCCATCCTTGGTAACTAGGAGAACTTCACCATTCTTTGTAAAGCCAATCACCCTCTTCAATCCTCCTCCATCAATTTCAATATCAAACAGCTTAGTCCAAGATTCTGCTACTCCATACTCCTTCATCACCCACACGGATTGACACTCGTCTCCCGACCGACGATTACACGGGACAAGTGCAAGAGACCCATTAAGCACCGTAACAGCCATGTTCAAGAGATACCCCTGTAAACTCTCAGGCACAGCCATTTCACCAAAAGCCTCATCCCCCACATTAAAAGACACGATCACATTGCGAAAAGCATCCTGGCACAGCGGAGTGTGCGCGAGCCAATGGACCGCCCCATTCACCAAAGCCGAAAAGGACCGCTCGCCAATCACATAGGGAGGGCCGGGGGAGGCAACCGAACGCCACGCGCCGGTGCGAAGCGTGTAAATCTCAACCAGAGGTGGAACCGTGTTGAAACGAATACGGGTCTTGCCCTCAAGATACGCAAGTCTCACCAGCTTGTAATCATCGGTTGCTGGATCATAACCAAAACCCAGGGAACGGATAGATTCAAATCGAATGTTAGGGATCGGAAGGCGTATGGCCTTTTGAATAGAAGGATTCCAGAGAACATACTCACAGCTGTTGCAACCGGAAACGTCATCGGCGAGGCAAAGAAGGCCGTTAGACGAACCCACTATGCTGAAGAATCGGCTGCTGCTCTTCGGTGGGCAACGGAATTCTATGAAATCCGATGCGCATTCGAAGAAACCCACTTTCCGCTCTACTTCATCTCTGAGATAATACAGAAGCTGATTCAGGGCTGCGAAGCTGTAGTTCACCTGTTTGTAAATATGCTTACGAGGGAATGGGTCATCGGAAGAATGAAGAGTGAAGCGCGCTTTCTCTAGTTCGTCGTCGTAGTGGCCCAAGAGAAGGTAGGGTGGGTATTGGGGATTGGAGATAGCGCGATTGAGGTGGGTGGCGATGAAGTGGGGGCTGGAGATCAGAGAGTACCATGTCTTGGAAACGCAAATGAATTTGACCAGCGACTTCACGGGCAGCCGCGAGAGGATTTCAACGATCACCTCGTTTGGTAGATGGTCTAGCATTTTCACGTGTCTGGCTGAAGCAGTGGTTCTGATGCCGAAGGTTCAGCAAAGCCAACCAAAATCTAGGAGGAAGGAAATCACCGAGGAGAAAGTGGTTTCTCACTGATACAGGTTAACTTAGCCAAACATAGCCAAACAGAGAAAGAGAGAGAGAGAGAGAGAGAGGAAAATTAGTTTTTTTTTTTTTAATAATGAGTAAAAAGAATTACAATAATAGAACCAAAACAAAAATTACAAAAACCAAATGGAAAATCAGTAAAAAATCATTAAAAAATAAACTTTCTTAACTTTTGAAGAGACAATTCGTTTTTACTAATGCTCCGTTTGTTTCGGCGTAAAATGATTTCTGGAAAATGATTTCGGTATTTTCCGGTGTTTGGTAGGGGCGAAAATAATAGTCAACCGGAAAATGATTTCTGTTTGACCAAAAATGCTTAGTAAATTTCGGAAAATGATTTACGCTTTTTAAAAGCGTAAATCATTTTCCGAAGACGTCTGACGTGGTCGATTTATTTTAAACAACGCAGTCGATCTTCACGTTTAAGCAGCCGACCACCATCGAAATCTTGCCCGTATCGAATTCCGACAACATCCGGATAATGTCATCGGAATCTGGCGACGGAATCCGGCCACCTTCGCCGGAATCCGGTCAGCCCAGATTCCGGCAACCAATCTGGCCGGAATCCGGCCAGATTGGCCGGATTCCGGCGATCTGGCCGGATCTGGCCAGACCGGCCGGATTCCGGAGATCTGGCCGGATCTGGCCGGAATCCGGTCGGTCTGGCCAGATCCGGCCGGCCTCTCTGGCCAGAGCCGGCCGGGAACTGGCCAAGGCCGGCCGGGATCCGGCCAGAGCCGGCCGGCTCTCTGGCCAGACCGGCCGGATCTGGCCGGGATCCGGTCGGTCTGGCCAGATCGCCGGGATCCGGCCGGTCTGGCCAGAGAGCCGGCCTGCTCTGGCCGGATCCCAGCCGGCTCTGGCCAGTTCCCGGCCGGCTCTGGCCAGAGAGGCCGGATTCCGGCCGGATCTGGCCAGATCCGGCTCTCTGGCCGGAATCCGGCCATCCCAGATTCCGACAAAACTGTCCGGATTCCGGCCATTATCTTGAATTCTGACTGTATTAACCGAAATCAAGTAAAAATGGTCAGAATCTTGTCGGTCAGTGACGGAATCTCGTTATCGATGATTTTTATATTATTTTATATTAATATTTATATGTTTTGAATAAAAATTAATTTTTATAGGTTAATATGTTTGAATGAAAATATAAAAAATATTTGTAATTTTCTGTACGCGCCAAACACCGAAAAATGTTTTCGGCGAAAAATATTTTCCAGAAAAATGACTTCCCTGAAACCATTTTACGACGGAAACCATTTTACGTCGAAACAAACGGAGCATAAATCAAAAGACAGTGTTTTGTTTAAAGTTTTTATACGACATAAAGTGTAAAAACTTAATAAAAATATATTCAATTTTCATTATTAACATGTTACATTTTTAATATGTAGCATTTTTTATGTCGTTCGATATATAAAATGATCTAAATTCACATAATTTAAGAATTTTAATTTTTTTAAAAAAATTGTAAAAGATCTAATCCCAACCAAACTAGTTCTAATGGCTCATGGTGAATTTTTGTTTTTTTTTTTTTTTTTTGTTATAAAAACTAATAAATATATTGTCTACTTTAAGACAATGAATGTCCACCTTAAATTGTGCAACAAACGGCAATAACATCAGTCAGTCTATCGTAAGGGTCAAATCTGAACGTGGATTAGGTCCAGCTTTACGAATTTGAGATATTAAATTTATTATTTTATATCAAATCAACCGCTTTTTATTATTTCTAAAACAATTTACCGATAACAATCTTTCCCTTTACATTTCCGGTCTAATCCGTCAAGTTTTTTTTGTAAGGTTGTAATTAAGTCTTGAAATAATTAATCAGGAAGAAAGAAAAAGTCTTCAAATAATTAAAAAAAAATAATCATAATTAACGACTCTTCAATCGGATGCGACATAAAGTATGACACTTGCACATACCATAAGGATCATTATCCACTGAACATAAACGGTGAAAGAAGCACTAAACGACAACATTCTTTCTCAAACTTTTGTTGCTTCCAAAATTGTTTGAGAGATCAAATAAGAAAGGTTGTCTTGTTAGAGTATATTTGAATTATTAGAGATTTTATGATAATTATATTGTCTTTAATAAAGATTAGATTATTTTAAATTTAAGAATGTGAAGATATTAAATCACCTGAAATTAAAGAATTTAATTAAAAACGTAAATAAGAGTATAATGTAACTCTTTAAACTTTATCCTGTGAACTTAAGTCATAGATTGAAGCAGTTGATCACACAATCAACCTCAGATCGAGAATGTCCACAAGAGAGAAATGTGAGACTTGACAGGAATTTCGGTTGGAATATCTTCTATGCTCAAGTTAGAAATAACTTTTTTCAAAAGGAAACGAGAATGTAATAACAATAGGGTATGTAGAGTGTGTAACTAGAGTGGTTGTCTTCCCTTATTTATGGGGAGTATTTATTCCCCGTGCGTTGTTCTAGCCAATGTCGTCTGCTGATATGGCACGACTCTGGTCAGGCGTAGCAATCGATTTATGTCATCTAGCAAGGTACGTCATTTGCTGGTGAGGTATGATCCTGGCAGGGTAGTGACGTCGAATTCGTTACATTTTAAAAATGTTATCAAACGTCGTATGGTACTACGTACGTGCCTATTAACAGATTAAAAGTAATCCCTAATTATTTACTAAAAATATCATGACAATTGGGATGACGTGGTAGTACAATTATCTACAACGACGCTTCCCCTTTGCTCTTTGAACAAATGGTTGGCTAATCCTCTTGGCCCACTAGGATCTATGATGTATGGTTTGAGTCTAATTGTTGGGGCCAGTATGGAAATGAGTTTACTTGTACGAGATTATTATCATTGGAGTAAACATCATAAGATCAATGAAAAATCTCCATCTATCCAACAAAATAATTCAATGTTTTCATCATTCTCAATGTCACCTCAAAATTATATATCTATGCAACAATTTGTTGGGTTAACATTAATTTTGACTTCTTGTGGTAATTCTAAGATGTTGTCATGTTTATAAACCTTTTTCTACAATGGCCACCCAAACACCAATGAAGTGGTATAAAGAACCAACATGGACTTTGACACCAATTGATATGGTTAGTGTGTAAGACATGATCCTTAATCAAATCGAAAATAATCTTCATCAAACATTTACGGATATATTTGTTAAAAATTTTGTGTTTTTTTGTTTTTGTTTTTGTCTTTATCTTTTATTTTGCATTTTCAAAATAAAAATATTAACAAACAACACAAAAAATTAGACCTTCAAATTATTTTCATCTTTTATATCACGTCAGAATACTTTTTGAAACTAAAAACAAAAATTGCCCTCTAAAACATGTTATAAAACATATTCTTCTAAAAATAACACAAAATTATGAGGGCATCAAAAGTTTTGGGGATTCAATAGAATATCAAAACGATTGAAAGAAAAGAAACATCCTTGAAACTATTATTCTTTGTAAGTTGACTTTGAGACTTACAATTTGGAAATATCTACAAAAATAATAAATAAATCTTACATAATACATATTTCCTTCAAATTCATGAATAGAATGTGTCTAAAACCAATTCACCTATGATCTTTTAAAGTTCCACCAATTATCTTACTAGATCAATAAAGCCTCTTTTCAGAAAGGCAAGGGACATTGCTGTACGAATGAACAATAACAAGGACATCAACTTCAATTATAAACTGTTTTACCTAGGAAAACATATTTTCAAAAAGCTTTTATTTCACATTCCTAAGTAACATCCATTCATAGTCGTTGTGGATGAAAAAAATATTTGGGTTAAATATTAAAAAGTTTCCTGAACTAACGGTTGATTTTAGAATAATTTCTTGAATTTTAAAGTGTGCTAAAGTGACTCATCAAACTACCAAGATGCGCCAATAAAGCTACTTTTTTTCGATAATACCTTTATCCTCTAAAAAACTAAAACAAATAAAAAATTATTTTTTAAACCAAAAGAATAAATACAAAATCAATCCCTTTAATTGGCCTAAATCACAAATCGTTCCCTACAGTATAAAAATAATTCAGAGGTCATCAGGTAGACCAAAAAAATAATTTAGTCCATGCAGTCAAAACACTAGACAGATTCTGTTAATGTCTATGTCAGCACTAATAAAATGATAACTTGTGTTACTCTTAGTTAAAAAAATAAAATAAAAATGTAAAATTAGTTCTTATGGTTTACCGATGTATAATTAACTTTTTGTGTATCAAAATGAACTCAGAGGTCTCTATGGTATGCCAAAAATACAAATTACTCCTCCAGTCAAATTCTGTTAAAAAATTTAACAAATTCATTTAGGTGTCATATCAACCCCAATAAGATAGCGACACATGTCAAACTTAATAAATAAATGCACATATATTAAACTAAAAATATTATTATTATTATTCTTTTTTTAAAAAAAAATAGAAAATAGAAAAAAAAAAAAAAAAAAAAAAAAAAAAAAAAAGGTGGGCGGTGGGCAGCCACCTCTTTCATTTTTTCTTTTTTTTTTAAAAAAAAATTAATTTTAAAGTTTTTAATTTCTTTTTTAAAAAAAAAAAAAAAACAGTTTTTTATTTTAGTTTTTTAAAGGATAATGGTATTATCGGAAAAAAACAATGATCTTTTTGGCATACCTTTGTATTTTGATTGGTTATTTTAGCACACTTGAAAATTCAGGAGGCTATTCTAAAATTGATTGTTAGTTAAATGGGCTTTTTTTATATTTAGCCCAAAATATTTTCACGTTTGCATATTACAATCACCTAATAAATGAGGAATAAGTAGTGGCGGAACTAGGATCTTAATAATTATAATCTTTTTTAATCAATGAACCAATTGTTGGGATCATGTACATCATATGCACAAAGAAATAATCCTAAGAACACTTCAAGATCACATGGCTAGTTCATGCAAGAAAATTAAATTTTACAAGGAGAAGTACTTAAAAGGGGGTTTTGGCCACCTTGGTTCTTCGAGGCTGATTTTTTTTTTTTTTTGTTTCTTTCTTTCAATGGAAAACGAGAAAATCAGGGGTTATTAAACCTCTAAGTCTTCTCCTTAATGACTGAATATGTTCGAGAGAGTGGGCTCTCAAGTGTATCTCTCAACTTTTAAGAATAATGTGTTATGTTGTGTGTTACATCTAATGCCTACACAAGCTTCTAATTTATAAGCAACTGTTTACTTGGAAATGAGAGAAAAACCCTAGCCTCCAAAATACATGAGACACACAACCATGCATGGTTTAAAACCCTAGCCTCTATCTCATAAATAAATGCCCAATGCTACGTTTTAGAAGCGTATGCACTTCGGTCAATTTACATCAACTTGATGAGAAAAGGGAGCTAAAGATAAAAATAAAAACTAGCTCCAATAAACTTATGATACATGTCATCTCATGACTTGCCATAAGTTGCTAAAATACTCATGTCCAAGATTAAGAATAACTAATTCTACTAAATCTATCTCAATTTGATATTTCTTATATCTTTGATTTATCAAAGAATTTGGATTCCTTTTTTAGGAGTTGTGTGTTTTGCAGTGTTTTTGATCATCTCCAAGCATTGGGTTTTATTTTTTGTGAGAAATCAAAGTAAAATTCATAAACCCTAGTTTTCGTTTAAGTGTTATAAATTAGTAAATTTTGTATCTAACCTTAAGATTACCTTATGGGTTAGTATTGTTAGTTAATGTGTTGTCAAATGGAACCCTAAAAATTTGTGAGTTTTTCATGGGTCTTAGTCCTTGAGCAATTTAAGAGCTAAGTGGGAATTTAGAGTTAGAAAATATTATGTGATAGTATTAATTGTCATCACAATTTATTGCATAGTGATACATTGCGCGACTTACAAGGATGATTCATTCATATCCTAATTGTTAAGCAGCCAAAGTGAGTATTCTACTCACTTAGAAAAGATATTAAACTTTCAATGATTTTGTTGTCACAAAACGATATTGTGTTCTAAATTGGAGTCAATGTCATTTTATAAGGATATATGCTTGTAAATGTTTTCAATACTTTCAATTATGTTGAAAAATGTTTTGAGGATGATTTATGTGTTTTGAGATTTGATTATAAAGTGATATAGTGAGATATGTTTTTATGGAATTTATGAGGAGTTAAGTTTTCATGGGATGTTTGAAAAGAGTATATAAAAAACATGATGTTATTTGAGAATAAGAATATGAAAGCATGACGCATGAACATAGTTATGTATAAAGAGATTAAGGGCTTAATTTACCTTCATAGTAAAAGTATAGGGAGCCGGAGTTGTCTCCATAATAAAAATATAAGAGTCGAAGTTGCCTCCATAGTAACTAATATGAGCCGAAGTTCCCTCATATTATGATGACATTCATGGCATGAGTTTATGAAATGTTTTGATAATGTTTTACGATGTATTTCATGCTAGACGTATTAATATACCTATAAGTCTTAATAGGAAAAAACATATCTATATTTCTATTCGACTAGATCATATGATGATTTAAGTGATGCGCGTCATGGTTGTATGTACCTGTATATATATATCTATATTCTCTCAAGTAATGGAATATTTTATGCTTGTATGGCCATGTTATGATGTCAATGGTTTTCGTATTTGATTGAGCGATATCAAATACGGATGTGTCTGTATACCTATATTCTCTGAAATAGTGAAATTTTTGTATGCTTGTATAACCAGATTTTGGATGTCATTGATTTTTATGTTTCGATGTGCATGTATACTTGTATTCTCTGAAGTAGTGGGATATATGTATGCTTGAATAACTAGGCTATGAGGTTACAGATTTTTATACTTAAAGATGTCTGTATGTTTGTGTTTCCCAAAGTTATGGAGTGCTTATATATGAATATAACTGAGTCACTTGATATATATGTATAAGTGTATAATGTAGTAAGATTTATCCTGTTATAAGTGCTTGTGTTTACTCTTATCAGCTACGAAACGTTTTAAAAACATAAACATCATGTTGGTAGTAGCTGTTATTGTAAACATATGGTAGGAATAAAAGGACTGACTCATTGTGAAAACCCAGTGTGTTTTATACTACTGAGTTGGCGAACTCATACTTTCACCTATGCGAATGTGGTTACCACCACGATCGTATAAATATTAATGCTTTGGTTGCAGGTACTGCAAACGTCAATGAGGACCTTGCGGCGTTGTATTTGAAATACTATGATTGAGGCTCTTTGCATTAGGTCGTATGTATGTCGGACTCTGACAGTTCGCTTTTTGTAGATATTTTGTATATGACTTGTGCCATATGTGACACTTATTTTGTATAGCCATTCTTTGATGTAATTAATATTTTAATTAAACCTTAAACAGATAAATAGATGTATGACTTTGAAGTTGTAATTAATATTTCTTAGTTTATGATAACAGTTTCCACTGCATAGTTTATTATTTCGGATGTGCTAGGTATATATTATGAGATGTGTACATTAAATTGACTTATGACTAATCGGCACGTCACTGTAGTAATTTCATTTTGTGTGTGTGTGTATATATATATATATATATATATAATAAAAATAAAAATAAATAAGTCATCATAGCTTATGGTATAGTACTCACAAAAAATAGTGATGCATTGTTTACTCACCAAAATAATTAAAAAATATTAATTTTTTTAAAAAAATTAAATTATATTTTATTCAATTTTTTTTTTAAAAAATCAAATCTTAAAATCCGTAAATAAAATAAAATTTTAATTTTAATTTTAAAAATTCAACACCAAAACAGCCATGATGACAATCTTGACCTCAACATTTTCAGTCTAATCCGTCAAGTTTTTTTGTAAGGTTGTAATTAAGTCTTGAAATAATTAATCAGGAAGAAAGAAAAAGTCTTCAAATAATTAAAAAAAAATCATAATTAACGACTCTTCAATCGGATGTGACATAAAGTATGACACTTGCACATACCATAAGGATCATTATCCACTGAACACAAACGGTGAAAGAAGCACCTAGAAAAGGCAACCATCAAACAAAACGACAACATTCTTTCTCAAACTTTTGCTGATCATAGTAGACAAAATACCAAGAATAAAAACTGTCAATACTTTATGTTGCTTCCAAAATTGTTGAGAGATCAAATAAGAAATTGATAGAGTATATTAGACTTATTAGAGATTTTATGATAATTATATTGTCTTTAATAAAGATTAGATTATTTTAAATCTAAGAATTTGAAGATATAAAATCACCTGAAATTAAATAATTTAATTAGAAACGTAAATAAGAGTATAATGTAACTCTTTAAACTTTATCCTGTGAACGTAAGTCATAGATTGATGCAGTTGATCACACAATCGACCTCAGACCGAGAATGTCCACAAAAGAGAAATGTGAGACTTGGCAGGAGTTTCGGTTGGAATATCTCCAATGCTCAAGTTGATACGGCACGACTCTGGTCAGGCGTAGCCATTGCCTAATTCTTTACTAAAAAAATCATGACAGTTGAGATGATGGGGCAGAATAGTTATCCACAACAACGCTTGCCCCTTTGCTCTTTGAACAAATGGCTGGCTGATCCTCTTGGCCCACTAGGATCTATGGTTTGAGTCTACTTGCTTGGGGCTAGTAAGGAAAGAGTTTACTTGTACGAGATTATTACCATTGGAGTAAACATCATAATTAAGATCAATGAAAAATCTCCATCTATCCAACGAACTTTTTCAACGTTTTCATCATTCTCAATGGTACCTCAAAACTATCTATGCAACAATTTGTTGGGGTTAACATTTTGATTTGTTGGGATAATCTAAGATGTTGACATGTTTATACACCTTTTTCTACGATGGCCTCCCAAATACCAATGAAGTGGTATAAGAGTTCGTTTGAGTTTATGATTTTAAAGAGTATGATTTAAAATTACGATTTGAAAAAAATGATTTTTAAAGACACAGTTAAAAATTTGGCAAAATCGCAGTTTAGCCTTTAAAATTTTGCATTTTAAAAAAAACACCATCTTATCTTGAAAAAACAGGTTTTTTGCGTTTTCAAATCGCAATTTTTAAATACGTACGTAGTTCCTAAACGATTTATGTTTTGCTATTTGGTTTAAAATCGCACTTATTGTCTACAAAATCGCAATCACAAACGCACCCTAAAGAACAAACATGGACTTTGACACCAATTGATAAAGTTGTATATGTTTGGATGCAAATGAATTTTTTTTTTTTACTTGTTATAGTGTTGGAGTGTTTCGATACTTGCAATTTTTCAAAAATAAATTAGATTTTATTCAATTTTTTCTAATTTTATATCAGAAAGTTAAACCATCTAAACATATTTTTCAACATTATTTTGCCTTGAAATTTGCACACCAAATAATAATTAAATTCAGATTTCAAAACTCAAACACCCAAACGTATGACTGGATAATCAGATATAATCTTCATCAAACATTTACAGTTATATTTGTTAAAAAATTTGGTTTTTTTCTTGTCTTTTATTTTACGTTTTCAAAATAAAAACATTAACAAACAACACAAAAAAACTAAACATTTAAATTATTTTTATCTTTTATATTACGTCATAATACTTTTTGAAACTAAAAACAAAAAACGCCCACTAAAACACGTTATAAAACATATTCTTCTAAAAAGAACATAAAATTATGAGGGCATCAAAAGTTTTGGAGATTCAATAGAATATCAAAACGTTTGAAAGAAAATAAACATCCTTGAAACTATTATTCTTCGTAAGTTGACTTTGAGACTTACAATTTGGAAATATCTACAAAAAAAAAAAAAAAAAAAAAAAAGAATATCTAATAAATAAACAAATGTTTCAAAAAAAAAAATCTTACATAATAAAATTTACTGTGTATTAAAGGGAAATTGATCTATATTTCAAATAAAATGGAGAGCATCTATCCATTTAGTATATTTAAGAGGGGTAAAATGGTCAAAAAAACCATTTTACCCGTCTTAAATACACTAAATGTATGATTTGAAATGAGAAGGATCTGTTTCATTTACTTATGGCCTGCTTGGCCAAGTTATGCACTTCCAATACATTTCCTTCAAATTCATGAATAAAATGTTTCTAAAACCAATTCACCTATATCTTTTAAAGTTCCACCATCTTCTTTTTTTTTTTTTTTTTTTTTTTTTTTTTTGTCTTTTTTTAAATATTTTTTTAATTAATTTAGATAAGTGCTACAAAGAGGATCATTTACATTCCTGATTCGAAATGAAGAAGGAATGGATGATTCTAAAAGTAAAAATGGGGTGGACTCCCTTAAAACAAACCTAAAATAAACTAAAATAGTACAGAAATAATACAAATAGTAAGAAATTGGTTAAACAAGTGATATGGTCCTCTCAAAGATCCGCAAAAGGCGGTTACAAAAGCTGAATGGGCACAGACCAGGTCCGTTTGGATTTACGATTTCAAAAAATACGATTTTAAAATATGCAATTTGAAAAAGTAATTTTTTAAAAACTCAGTTAAGCGTTTGACAAAATTACAGTTTAACCTTTAAAATAAAAAATTAACCTTTAAAATTGTGCATTTAAAAAAAGCAACTTATTACCTGCTACTTTAAAAAAGCAATTTTCTACGTTTTGATATAAAATTGCACTTTGTACAAAATCTCAATCCCAAAACGCACTCTCTCTCGCTCACACTCTCGCTCTCGCCTGCTCTCGGAACTCTCATTTTTGTCTCCCGGAGGAGCGTAGAAGATCAATTCAGGTAAGATTCATGCGTAAGCTTATATATGTGAATTTATGTCGTATTGTTTTTCTTGTTTGTTATGTTTCTCTGAATTTGGATCTTCGGTGTTTGATGGTTAATTTCATCATATATCGACTAGGGTCTAATATGTTTGTTGTCGTTTTGCCCGATTCTTGAAGTTCTAGGGCGTCGACCCTCTGTTTGGTTGGTAAGAAAATGCGGGAAAACAAAAGTATTCAAAAAATATGAATCTTGGATTTTTTTTTTTTCAGAAATATTTGGGACCCGAAAAGTTTCCCCTGTAGTAAACTTTTTTTTCTCTGTTATAGTTTTTGGTGTATGCGTTTTCTTCTTTGTAATTTCATTTTGCATTTTTCGAGTTTTTGACTGATATGAAAAGTGCTTGATGGGACTGCAAGGAAGCATCAATTAGGAACTTGACAACTCTTTGATGTATTTGCTTATCATGAGTTTGGACTAGAGATAGTTCTTCGTTAAATTGCATTCCCGACAGACTCCATGATATTTTCTTCTCAGGAATGTTTCTATTGCTAATGGGGTGCTCTAAATACTAATATTGGTATTGACAAGATTAATACAAGTTGTTTCTCAATCTGTTTTTCTGCAGGTTTTTTTTGCCTCTGTGGTTTGCTCTCTAACTTACTTTCGTTTTTTTTTTTTTTTTTTTTTTCAAATTGTTTCAATTTAAGGCTTTGTGCTGTTCTTATCTGAGGGTTCTATACATGGGGAAAGAAAATCTGGTTACAGCTAAGGGCAAAGAGCTTACTGTTCTTGCATCTGGGGGATTGCCCCCTTTAAAATCTCCAATACAAAATAGTCCTAAACAAACCTTAGGGTCATACTTGGACAATAACAACCACGATTCTCCAAGCATTCAGCGTAAGAGGAGGGCTGTGCTTCAGGATGTCGTCAATGTTCGCAGCAAATGCTCATATCTAAGGCCCTGGAATGCTTCAAAAATTGAGGTTAATATTTTGTTCATGATCTCTGTTCTCATCTTCTCTTCATTTTTCCAAAGAAATAATGACGAACTTTGACAATTCATTTATATTTCCAAGTTTGGGAGCTTGAATGTTAGTGAATTTCTGATAGCTTGAGCCACAAAAGATTATATCAATTTTGAATTCTTTCAGTAGTAGATTATGCATTAAGTACGATGAATGAGAATCAATTCAAACATAATATACCTTTTTTTAGCCAATAATAGCAACCAATCATAGAGTGCACTTAAAAAATAAACACCATATATATAAATTTTCTTAGAATTTTTGGAACTGTGTTCTTCTTCCTCCTCGTTCTAGTCTATTTCTCTTGTATACCTCCTATACAATTTGGTTGCTCCCCTCTGCACGTTTTTCATAAGATTGAATCACTTATAAAAAATAATTAAACACCCTATATATAGTAAGATCATTTTAAATCACAACTAAAGAGCTTAAATAAGTAAAAAAATTTAAATAGAAATTAATCAAAGTTATATGTTTACATATGATCATTTGAAGTTCCAAGGTCTTGAAGAAAGCGTAGACCATTTGGGGAGAACTTTGGTCTTAACTGAAAATAATACTTAAATCAACTTAATCTACGAGTAAAATTGGGTTTTGAACCTAATTTGAGAAAGAATTATATGAACCTTTTCTCCTAATATTTTGCATTTTTTCTTTACAATTTCTTACCATCATTTATTGTTCATACGCCCACTTAGTAGGAACTTTGTTGAGTGTGATAATTTGAATTTTGCTATCACCATATATTGATGTTGCTTGCATGCTTGTTCTTTTGCCACCAGTATCTATGTTTCAAGCTACAGAATTAGCCATTTAATGTTTTAGTAGGTTTGGTTTCTTTTAGAATATTGATGATATCATAAACTTGATGCATATGGGTTCTTGGTTAAAAATAATATTCGTCTTTTATTCTGTCATATATAGCTGTCTGTAGCACGCAATAACATTTTTGTTTAAATGGTTACATCAGTTAAAGGTGACCTTTCAAGCAACCCAGATATTATTGACATTGATGCAGATTACAAGGAACCTCTATTGTGCAGTGTCTATGCTCCTGATATATATATATATATATATATATAGTAATTTTCGTGTTGCTGAGGTATGTATTGTAGATGCATGTTGACCAATTATAATATAATTTGTCTACCATCTAGAGTTACGTCTTCCATATATTCAAATTCATCTAGACCTCAGTTTATTTCATCAACAGTATTAGATATAATTTCTCCACGAGGATTATTATTACCTCCAGATATAAGAAATCTTATTTTCCAATACATCTGTTTGGAGATAATTCCTCTTATAATGCTGATATACTGCAATAATTGGACTTATCAAAAAAAAAAAAAAAAAACCTGCATTAATTGGATAGAGTTGGAAAAAAGAAGAGATGATGAAGGGAAGAAAACGGGTAGAAGACATTAAGGATTTCATGTCGGCTTGAATTTGGAATCAACCTCAAATACTTTTATATATATAGAGCTTCTTTTTGGTGATTACATAATACTTTTAACACCTTGGGGCTAGATTTTTTAAAATGGTAGTTAAGAGTACACTTGGTTATTGAAACCATCAACTTAGCTATGTGGCATAGAAGAGTGATGACATGCTTGGGATCATTACTTATATAGGTAATAAAATTACCTTGCACTTAAATAGAAGGGGGATGAAAATGATCTGTTACTGGGAAGTGACTTTGGAAAGCCTAATTTAAGAACTTTTTTATTCACTTTAATTTGTGAAGATATCTAGTTGCTTCACTTTTATGGCCAGGTTATATTCTTGAATTCGTATAGATTTAGATATTTCAGTCCAATGTGACTTATGAAGAGATGCTCTTTTTTTTAAGTATCAGAATTTTTAGCATGCCGAAAAGCTGTGCAAGGTGTTTAGTAACATTCCTAAGGTTTTCTAGTTCTTCGTTTGCCAAAATCTTTTTTGCTGTGATCCTGAATAGAGTATTTGTTAAGAGTCCCACATTACCAAGTCATGCCTGGGTTGTAGGCTTTATAAGTCTTGAGCAAATATCTTCCGTTAAGGTGCTTTTTGTGGAAAAGTAAGGCTCAATGGACTTTATCATGGTATCAGAACTTCAGGGCCTTGGACAATGTTGGGCCTTTCATTTTATTGTACACGTGTTTGGACAATAGTGCTACACGTGAGGGGGCGTGTTAAGAGTCTCACATTGTCAAGCTGTGTCTGGATTGTGGGCTTTATAAGTCTTAAGCAAACCACTTCCTTTAAGGTGCCTTTTGTAGAAGAATAAGGCTCAATAGACTTTATCAGTTTTGACAGGTATTGGAACTAAAAATTCAAATATTGAGGTGTCATGGCTTTAAACTATTTGCACCTACCACAAATTTTTTTTGAGTTACTTTATCTCATCCGGTGGTGCGATCTACAATACTTATAGCTTTGGTATGTATTTCAAATTCCTAATGCACTTCTGTAAATTCTTGTTTTCAGGAGATTTCTTCGAGCAGCACAAGCTTCTTACAAGGTAACATCGTTGGTTGAAGTCATTCCTGGCCTCTGTTTGGGAGGTGCTATGCTTTTTAAATTTGAATTTGAAACAGTGAAAACTAACTTTTACATATCTAATTGAAAATTTGCAGGACCCTAGTCTTGAACTGGAGTACTTAGCTAACTATCTAGCTGAACTAACGTTAATTGACTATGGCCTCTTGAATTTCCTTCCTTCTGCCATAGCTGCATCTGTTGTGTTTCTTGCCAGATGGACCTTAGATCAGTCGAATCATCCATGGGTTCACATTTTTTCCGTTCTTCATTTGTATACTTTTTGTGTACTAATAAAATATACACCAGAAATATGACTTCATTTGTGCTTCTGACAGAATCAAACTCTAGAACACTATTCCTCCTGCAAGACATCAGAGTTGAAAACCATAGTTCTTGCCATACAAGATTTACAGCTGAAAACCAATGGGTTTCATCCGAGTGCTACGCGCATGAAGTCCAGGCAAGAGAAGGTAATAAATTGAACAAAATACACGGAAGAACTCATGCATGGTTTATTTTGTAGCTTATGCTCCGTTTGTTTCGGCGTAAAATGATTTCTGGAAAATGATTTCGGCATTTTCCGGTGTTTGGTATGGGCGAAAATAATAGTCAACCGGAAAATGATTTCTGTTTGACCAAAAATGCTTAGTAAATTTCGGAAAATGATTTACACTTTTTAAAAGCGTAAATCGTTTTCCGAAGACGCCAGACGCAGTCGATCTTTTTTAAACGGCACAGTTGACCTTCACGTTCAAGCAGCCAACCACCATCGAAATATTGCCGGTATCGAAATCCGACAACATCCGGTTAATGTCGCCGGAATGTGGCGACAGAATCCGGCCACCTTCGCCGGAATTCGGTCAGCCAGATTCCGGCGACCAATCTGACCGGAATCCGGCCAGACCGGATCTGGCCAGAGAGGCCGGATCCCGGCCGGCCCTGGCCAGAGAGGCCGGTTCCCGGACGAATCTGGCCAGATCTGGCCTTTTGTGCCGGATTATATGAAACTGCCGGAATTCGACCACTTTCGCCGGAATCCGGCTATCCCAGATTCTGACGAAACTGTTCGGATACCAGCCTTTATCTCGAATTCTGGCTATATTAGCCGGAATTAAGTAAAAATAGTCAGAATCTTGTCGGTCAGTGACCGAATCTCGTCATCGATGATTTTATATTATTTTACATTAATATTTTTATGTTGTGAATAAAAATTGATTTTTATAAGTTAATATGATTGAATAAAAATATAAAAAAAATATTTGTGATTTTCCATACGCGCCAAACACCGGAAAATGCTTTCGACGAAAAATGGTTTCCTGAAAAATGACTTCTCTGAAACTATTTTACGACGGAAACCATTTTACGTCGAAACAAACGGAGCACTAGTATCTTTGACTGCTTTTAGAGTTTTTTCTAGAGTTCTCTAATGAAACTAGTTGCCACAGTTTAAATCTGTGGCGGATTCGTCTTCCCCAAAACTGCTTGAAACACTATTCTGAAGATAAAATGGCTGTTGGATGTTCACTGCTAACAAATAGGTATACTTTCCAGATATAGAAAGTGTGATCTGGAGGTTCTAACTGATGTCTATTCTTAATCCTCTCTCATCTACATATCATTTCTGCCAATTTTTTGTGAGTTGGGTTCTTTCAAATCTGCCTGTAAATTTAAAGTAGCACGTCATCAGAATTAATTTGCTTCATTGTAATTTGTAAATTTTTGATACACAGGAACCAGGTGACTGCCAACTATGGCAGCCAAAGCCTCAGTTTTGATCAACTCTTTCTTTGTAAATTGTCTTCTAGTATGCCTTCAGTTTTTTTTTTTTTTTTTTTTTTTTTTTTTTTTTTTTTTTTTAACGGGATCTAGAACTTCCATTGATAACAAGCCTGAAGGCAAATACAACAGCCCAAAGGCAAACAACCAACCCGAAAGCTGCAACCAGTCAACCACACGCCTGTGGGCCCAAGGTAGTGAGTAGAGATAAAGAATCCCTAATTATTAAGCTAGGAATAAATTTAGTTTAAAGTAGCTACTTAAGCAACAAACTAAAATTACATGAACAAACAATTGAGTCATCTCTTTACACTGAAGCACAACCCAACTAAAATGAGGGGCCTGGTCTAGCTTACAAACCACCTAAAATGCCTAAGTAATTTGCCGCCCATTACAAAGGTAAACTGTGAACAGAAACAAGGGTGTACAAATACACAAACACATCTAACAGAAAAATCAAACACAAGTTGGCAGTAGGGACACTGTCATCGCCGAAGTCCAGGGCGCATACGGCACGCGCCACCCCCAGAGCTACCAAAACAGCAAATTGGCCTCCTTGTCTTCGGATACCACCTTGCACGGCGAAAAAAGGCGAAGCGTGACCATCACGCGCTACTCAAGAAGAAGACCTTCCTGGCACATGATGGCCACGCGCCGGTCATCGGTAACCTACACGGTCGATGCAAACAACGACAGGATTAGAAAATTACGGTGGACCCATCTGAGTGGCGCGTGTCTCTCAAAAGTCGATGGAAAAGCATAGATATGGCGTCAAAATAGAGGAAAAAATGAAGTCCAGCCAAAATGCTAGACCAGTGACAAGAACGATAACAACTCCCCATTGGACGTCTCAAGATGAAGCTCCTATCAAAAAAAAAAACTCCATAGCCCTGTAAAGAATCGGAGAAGGATAGCCATCATCGGGTCTACCGGGGGGACCAAAAGCTCCACAGCCATAATGGCTTAGAGAAATTTACCTCCACTGTTACACACCATGGAGGAACAAAAAAACACTCCATAGTCTTAAAAAGGCTAGGAGGCACCACCACCGAGGGGGAGGTGTGGAACCTCTTTCCCTGGCGAACATTAACCCTAAAAAAGAGTAGAAAATGAGAGCTTCTCTCTCCTATAATAACAGGATTCAATGGGAAAAGTTTGTTGATTTGTTGAAATGGTAAAATAATTTATTGGATATAGTTTTTTGAGGTTTTTTATTTTTATTTTTTTAATAGTAATAAGAAATGATTGGTGTGATATAAAGTAAAAAATAAAATTTTGATTTTTTTTTTAAAAAAAAATGAAAATGGTTGTTAAAAAGTAATTGGTATGATTAAAAAAGTGTTAAAAAGAGATTGATGTGAGTTGTAATTTCGTTTTGATGGACCGTCAAACTTTATTTACCCCTATGAGAAATGATCCATACACTCATTTCTCACAACAGCCTCACAACAAGCTGACGTGACTGGTAATATTTTATTATTTTTTTTATTTTGTTTTTTTTTCTTTTTGTAAAAAAAATAATAAATATTACCAGCCACGTCAGCTTGTTGTGGGGTTGTTGTGAGAAATGAGTGTAGGGATCATTTCTCTTACCCTAGATGGACAAAGTTGAACCCAGTGCTGGCCCTCTGCCACGTGGCACATACAATTTGATACAAAGTAATAAAGTATCGATAATCTGTACTCCATTTATTGCCAACCAAATTGTCCAAACAAAAAGCTTCTGGGTCTACAATTTATTGCCTGTTTAGTCAAAATTTGGACCATTCTTGTCATTTTCAAAAGGAAAAAATTGTACCACTCCCCCTATGGACTATACAGTGCTGCCGATGGAGAAAGACAAAGGCACCATGCTAAATCAGTGGCCCTACAATGAAGGGCGGCCACCAAAACAACCAGCTTTCATTTATAATTAGCCGTCGGAATCTACAGTCAAAAAATGATTAATTTTTATTGTCACAATATCCAGATTTACGGGTTATCAAATAGTATTACTTTTTTGAAGAGAAGAATCTCACAGCTGTTGATAAGGGAAGCAGGTATTCATTTTTGACATTTCTTACATTTGCAAGGTCCAATCACCTAATTAAGGATGGAAAGCGACCACAGTACAAGGACAGTTCTTAAATAGAGGATCACTGCCTTAGCTAACAGGGAAAATATGTCCCCAATTCTGATATTTTTCACAGTTGCATGTTACAATCACACCTAATAAAGGAGGAACCAGCAACTGCGCTGCTAGATAAATTTAATGGCTACACCCATTGACGTCCTAATCTTGGGCCCTATGCTATCATTTTCAAGTGAAACTCTCTCTCTCTCTCTCTCTCTCTCTCTCTCTCTCTATCTATCTCTCTCTCTCATCAGTACAACAAATACATTACCCCCCATGAAAGCAAGCAGGCATCATAAGGATACCATAACTCCGAAAATTACAATATCTCATGATAATTTTCTTTTCACCGGCATGTTAGGGAGAGAGTGCACTTAAAGTGCGGGGGGGAGTGAAAGTGTCTCGTTCTTTAAACCCTAGCTCCTTGGTCAGAGGCCTCTTCATAGTAATAAGGGGAGAGCTTCCCATCCTTCTTAGCCACCATCTTGGACCTGCTCTCTGCCCCTGCCTCCTGGAGCAACTTAACCACCTTCCGCATCGACGGGCGGTTGATTGGAAGCGGGCTGGTGCAAAGAAGGCCGATGTCGACAACTTTGCTGATCTCTTCCTTGTACTCAGAACCCAGTTTGGTGTCGATTACATGGTCGACTCCCTTCTGGTCCACGGTGGTGTACACCCATTTCACCAAGTCTTTTTCTCCGAATTCTGGATCAACTGGGAACCTTCCTGTCACCAACTCCAAAATCACCACTCCGAAACTGTATATGTCGCTCTTCTCATTCACATGCAGCGTGTAAGCATATTCTGCATCAGTTTCAAATCAAAGCAGGTTAATTAGAAATAAGCTAATCACATAAATTTAGACGGTTAATTCTTTTATATAACACGAAATTAGCGGGTTAGGGTGATAAGTTTAACCTGTTTAATTAAATGGATCGGATTTGAGTTTATCTATATAGTCTTATACTCACGACCTTGACTTAACCCAAATTTAACACGAACTCAACACAAAAGTAACGGATTATGGTTGAATAATCTGACCCGTTTAATTAAATTGATCAGATTAGAAATTACCTATATAATTTTATACTCACGACCTGAACTTGATACGAACCCAATACTAAATTGACAGGTTAGGTATAAAGGGTTTGACCCGTTTAATTAAATGAATCGGATTATAGTTGACCTATACAGTTTTATATTCATGCATCGACATGACTCAAACCATACACGCAACAGCATAGTTGGTATTTTAACATGACCCGCAAACAAGCTCAACATGAATTTAACGGATTATGGTTGATAAGTTTTAACTCATTTTATTAAATGGGTCGCAATAAAATTAATTTATATAATATCCTACCCATGCCTCTACCCGAACCCTTCCTAGAATTGACACCTACAACACAAAATAGGTGAAATTAAAATAAAAATAAAAATAAAAAAGGTTACAAAATATGCTAACAAACCTGGAGCAATGTAACCACAGGAGCCTGCGATGCCAGACATGGCTTCCACCCCTTTGCTGGCTGCTGCAACAGCCTTAGCAACTCCGAAATCTGCAACTCTGGCTCTCAACTCTCCATCCAACAATATGTTGTTTGATTTCACGTCCCTATGAACAATGGGAGGAACACAATCATGATGCAAATACGACAGCCCTTCAGCCGCGTCGAGAGCAATCTTATACCTTGTCGGCCAATTCAACGACCCTCCCTTGCCGCTATGCAGCAAATCCCCCAAGCTTCCATTGGGCATGAATTCATAGACCAGAAGCTTGCAATCGCCGGTGTCATAGCAACACCATAGCCTCACAATATTCTTGTGCCTGATCTTCCCCAACGTTTCAACTTCAGCTTCGAACCCATCTCTCTCCGAATCAGTAGCACTGCCATCCTCCTTCTTCGCTCCTCCCCATAGCTTCTTCACCGCCACCACCTCCCCATTGCTAAGCACAACCTTGTAAACCTTCCCGGAAGCTCCGGTGCCGATCACATTCTCTTCATTGAGGGTATCGATAATTTCAAATTCGCTGAAACCAAGCTTGTGGAACGACCTCCACTTGGACATAGCAATTCCTTTCTTGTTCTTCTTGAATGTCCGATACTTGCAATACAACCATACGACACCAACAACAAAAACAACGCCGGCGAGCATAAAGATGGATCGAAGAATCCACAAACTGCCCTGGTTCTTGCTTCTTCCACCTACGCTAGGACAAAGATCAGGAAGGTCGCCACACAAGCCCGGATTGCCGACGAAGCTACTCCTGTAATTTTTATTAGCATAAAGAGGAGGGAGGTCACCGGACAGCCTGTTATTCGATAAGTTGAGCAAATTGAGCTTCAGATTTTGCAATTCCAGTGGGATTTTCCCGGAAAAGAGGTTCCCAGAAAGATCAAGATAATTAAGCACCGGCAAGCTCCCAATTTCACCTGGGATTTCGCCGGATAACGTATTGTTCGCCAAACTAAGTTCATTGAGCTTCCTCCAAGCTCGAATTCCCACCGGAATCTCCCCAGAAAGCTCATTATCACGAAGATCAAGCTTGCCCAATTCACTCAACTTCACAATACTCCCCGGAATTCGACCTGTAAGCCTATTTTCGCTACCCGAAAACTCAACAAGATTGCTCAGCGCCCCTATCTCCTCAGGTATCAACCCTGAAAACTGGTTTTTGGAAATCGACAACAAAGACAGATTATGTGCACCGGAAATCGTTGTAGCAATGTTTCCAGACAGCGAATTGTCTTCAAGCTCAAGCAAATAGACATGGGGTAATCCCCAGAATGTTTCAGGAACTGTGCCCGAAAGCTTATTGTGCTTCAACCGAACCCGGCCTAAGCTCTGGCATTTTCCCAGACTCTCAGGAATTTTCCCAGAAAACGAATTGTATATCAAAAGGAGGTCTTCCAACACACCCTTTTCACACAAATGGGTTGGAATTTGACCGGTAAATCCATTGTACGAAAGGTCAACGTACTGCAACGGCGAGTTCCTGCCGAGTTGACTCGGTAATGGGCCACTGAGTTTGTTGTTGAAGAGTTTGAGTTCGTTCAACTTTGCTGACCGAGTTATGTTCTTGTGTAGAGACCCTTCGAAGCGATTCTCGTACAGGTTCAGTGACTCGAGGGACAAGCCACACAACTCCCCCGGAATCGTCCCAGTCAACTCGTTCATCGATGCGTCGAGCCTCAACAACGATGTCATGTTCGACATCCCCGACGGCAACTCGCCAGAAAGCGAGTTGTTATATAGCTCAAGCTGGACTAGACTTTTCAACTTTGTGATCGAGCTCGGGATTGACCCAGTGAGTCGGTTCAAAGATAAATCGAGGTTTGTCAGGCGAGTCAGGCCGCCAAGACTCGGCGGAATCTGACCCACGAGGTTACACCTAGCGAGCCATAGCACCTCGAGACTCGTCAGGTTGCCGAGTTCACTCGGTATCGGACTCGGCGAGAGCGGGTTGTAAGCGAGCATAAGCTCCTTCAGACTCGAAATGTCGCCGAGAGAAATGGGTATCGAACCGTTCAGAAGGTTGTCAATCAGGTTGAGCGATTCGAGATGCCGAAACTCCCCGAAACTCGGAGGAATCTCGCCGGAAAAGTTGTTCCCGGAGAGGTCCAAATGCCGGAGATTCGGGATTTGAGAGAGGGTCTCCGGGATGCGGCCCACGAGGAGGTTCTGCGACAGGTTGAGGTACTGGAGGTCTTTACACGTGGAGAGATCGGAGGGGAGGGTGGAGTCGATGAGGTTGCTGCCGAGAGAGAGGTAGGAGAGAGAGGGGAGGCGGCAGAGGATGGTCGGGAACGTCCCGGCTAGCTGAAAGTTGGAGAGCTCGACGGAGGTCACGCGGTGAGTGAAGTTTTCGCAGGTGATGCCGCTCCAGCTGCATGGTGTGTCGTCGCGGTCGTTCCAAGAGGCGAGAGAGTCGGTTGGGTCGTAGAGACTGCGCTTGACTTGCTGCAGAAAAAGGCCGTCTTGGTTCAGAGACTGAGTCGCCGGAGGAGAGACTGAGAGGAGGAGGAGGAAGAGTAGTAGTGGAAACATTGCGAGAGAGAGAGAGAGAGAGAGAGAGAGATTCAGTTGAGTTGAGTTGAGTTTGGTTTGGTTTAGTTGTGTGGAGTGTGGGATTTTTGTAGAAGGGAAGGGAAGGGAAGGGAGAAGAAAAGGTGGGGCCTACTCGGATGACACGAAGCGAAACTCCCACTTTACTTGTTTTTTTTCACCGGAATATTGACAAGTCTCGGTGGTTTGAGAGAAAAAAAATTCACATAATTAATAATTTGATAGTAATATTGACAATTGTGTTGTAATCTAAAAAAAATAAAGATATTTATACTTTTTCTTTTATTCTATTAAAATATTTATTCTCATTCTTTATAAAGAATAAAACAGTAAAGAAGAGAATGAAAGAAAGAGGGATTTTTTTTTCAAAGTTATCTCACACCGACGTATATATTGTGTTTTAAATGGGTCACATTTTTATTTGAGTAATTCTAAATACTAAACTCTCATCCCATTAGGCTGATGTAACTTGTCCATCAGACCTTCAATTTTTTTTTCTTTTTTAATAAAGGTTGATCCAATGGCTGATGGATACTACTACTATATCAACTCAGTGAAATGAGATTTGAGTACGTAGCATTCCTTTTTTTGTTTTTATTAAGTGGTTGACATTAAAATTACTTAAAACATATCGTCAAAGCCGCGTAACTTAAGTGTAACAAATAAGTGTGAAGAGTAACATTATTTTTTTCTATTTGCTCAAATTGAAAGAATTGAATTAAAAATAAAATAAAATAAAATAGATGAAGAAGCTCCGATGATTCCTTGTATATGAATAATCACTTTAGCATTTTGTTCCAAATGAAAATGTTTCAAAATATTTTGGGGTGTAGTTTTTCAAAATTTGATGAAAATTGAGGTTGAAAAACCAAATGTGAATGCCCAAATGAATTAGGGCATATAGGAAAGTCAAAATGGGTAGGAAATTCTCAAGAGCTGAAGAAGGGAGGGATTAGCAAAAAATGGATTTTTGAATGGTTATGCAATGCCCGCGAGCCAAATATAATGACCTCGTTATTTGACCTCGTATAATAACGCTTTTTAGAGAAGTTTTTTGCTTGTTACTATATATATATATATATATATTAAAAAACAAGTTTAAATAAAAACATTTATAAAAAACAGTTAAAATCATTTTTTACTTGAGTAATTATACAAGGAGGACTGTATTGTATCCTCTCAAATGTCATGTGACTTTTAAAATTACTATTAAAATTTTTAAAATTATTATTGAATTTTGATCCAATGGTAATTTTAAAGTCACGTGACGTTTGAGATGACATAAATAAGACTCTAAGTCTCCTTATAGCATTACGCATTTTTACCTTTACGTCATATTAAAACATTTTTCAACTAAAAATCAAAAAGCACCATTTAAAAAGTGTTATCAAACGAACATATATATATCATTTTTGTGAGAGAAATATGATTTTTTTTTTTTTTAGTTTTAAATATAACTTCATTTCACATAGTAAGGTTACAAGATTAAACAGTGGGGTGGGCTCCCCAACAATAAACTCAAAACTGATATAGCTAAGCCAAAAACAATAACCTAACCGGGAATAAGAGAATTTTCAATCCCAAACAAATCAAAAATTTCCCGACCCTATCTATCTTGGGCAAAGCTAATGATTTGTCCGCACAAAATTTGAACTAAATCGGTATTGATAAGGGGCATGGCCTTTTGCAGAATCTTCAACCCTGTCAAGATTAACATACCCTTTTCGATAGGAGGATTTTTTCTTCGGATAGAGAAATATGATTTGAGTGGTCGAAGTAAATTGAAATGTGAAAACTTTATATCTTTTTTTAGTCAAAGAAAAATAAATATTTTGTTTTTATTTGAGGAATGTAGATCTTAATGTTTTGTTTCTTATGGAATAATTTGCCGTTCAATTTAGAAGGAGGTAACGTTTCACTCCCGGAGTCCACACTCGGGTCAAAAAAGTGAAATAAAAAATAAAAAAGTTGGGATTTATTATTTAAGATTCGATTGGTGGGACCGGTGGCCGGACTTGAAGGCCGGAGAGTTTGAACAGAGAAAAGAGAGGTTTGAACCTTCTAACTTCTAAGCAAAGACTGGTGTCTTTTTTATTATTTTTGTTCGTTTTTGGGCCCGCGCCGCTAAGGAAAAGGAACCCTTGATGATGGATTGATGGGTTGTTTAGAGACAGAATGGGAACCGCATATCTGCCGTATCACTACGGAATTACCACCAACGGACCAGATTCAAAGAAAATGGTATGAGTTGGTCTAACAATTCACCCATAAAAACCAAACTCATTTGACTCAAAAAAAAAAAAAAAAAATCTCTGTGGATGATTTTGGCTTCAATTTGATTCCTCAATTTTATTAGCCTTTTTTTTTTTTTTTTCAACAAAATAAGTACATTGTAATTTTTTGGCAGTTTAAGGAAAAGAGACATTGCTTCGATTGATATTTTGAGAAACCATTTTAAATGTCTAGTAATTTGAAGGGTTTGTAAACTTTTTTTTTTTTTTTTTTGAGGGCGGGGGGATGATTTTGATGTACGATAGACGGGGCATGCAGAGCAATCTCTTAGAAGTTGGCACAAATTTCGTTAGAAATTTATTAGAAGTCGGCTTTAGTCAAATCAAGATAGAATATTTTGTTAGAAGTCGGTTCGAGCTGATCCATTTAAAACATAATAATTTGAGCAACAAATCAATTCCATCCCCTATTAAGTTCTTCTAAAATTGGTATAAGAGGAATTATTATTTGAATTCAATTTTGATGATCAAAATATGTGTGGGATTTGGAAATTAAAAACACATCTCTTAAATCACTTTTGTTTAGGTCATGATTGGAAGGATAAAATAACTCCAAAGTTAAAGCACGTGTGTTTGACAAGTCTCCCCCCAAAGCAAGGGGATCGCTGAATTCCACGCCCACTCTACTCTTTTATTATATTCAAACAATTATTAGTGATTGACAGCCTCACCAATTACATTTCCCAAGGTGGTGGTTGCTGCTTTTTTGACTTTACACTCCAATTTCCTAATTTAGATCAACCATTTTTATTTTTATTATTATTTTTTAGTATTCGTACATGAAAAATGTTCTCTAACAGGTCGGATGGGTGAGAATACCCTGCGACCTGCCCTAGGAAGTGGTCACTGGGGTAGGAGAGTCCCAAGTGACTTGTCCTCTCTTGAATTGGGTGGAGGTTTCCTGTGAATCACCTTCACAAGGATGGAGATAAGTTGTCGGAGAACCGCTCCACCAGGGGCGGAGCCAGCATTTAAGATTTAAAAAGGTAAAATTGAAAAAAATAAATAAATAATATGAGGGACAAAACTAAAAAAATAAAAAATTTAAGGATAAAATTTTAATTTTCTTTTTAGGAGAATCTTGGGACTAGCTCCGCCCCTTATCCCACCACCACCAGCGAAAATTCCTCTACCATGAACCGGCAATCTTTACCCCATTTTTTTTTTTTTTTGCAATTATTTTCAAAAATATGTTGATGTGATAAGAATGTGCATGTGACAATTTTATTTTTTACTGGGCTTACGTGGATTCTTGTATTTGAATATGTGATAAAAATTTCGTCAGTCTTTTAAGCGGCAGATTTATAGAAGGAACAATTTTGATAAATGTTTAAAATATACATGAACTAGCAGTGGTTTTGGCTGGGTAGAAGGCTCTCTTGTAAAGTAGTGATAGATAGGGGACGGTTTTCCGTCCCCCATCACCCTTTATTTTCATTTTTAAATCAAAAAAAGTTTAAATTTAATTTTTGATGTCACATCAAACGATAAATTTATATATATTTTTTTTATTTAAAAAATTAAAAGAGGGTGATGAAAGACGATTGTTTGTCCCACACCTATCATTTTCCTCTCCCGTAAGTGCCATGGCCCTTCCTTTTCCTGTTTTGACACCTATACCGCTATATGGACCCTTTTCTTAGCTTTTACTCTAGGTGTAGAAATGGAATATATTATCATTCTAAGGACTATCACTATCAATAAAGAAAATACCCTAAGCAACATGTACGGCCCACGCAAGAACCACCTCTACCATGTTTTCCCATGTTAATCTTCAATTCCAACTGGCTAGCGTGTGCGTGGATGTGTGTCTAAACCAGTACTTGATCGATCTCCATGCCCCCACCTAAAGACAAGCATCCCACTTAACCCGGACGTCAGTGGACTGTAGACGTCATAGTGCTTATGAACATGCATGGGATGGGGCAATGACAAATTTGACATTGCTTTTTTTTTTTTTTCTTTTCTTTGGGAATCCTAGATATTCAAAAAAACAAAATTTAGAATTCGGTTTTATCTTAAGAAGAATGCTAGGCATCCAAACATTTGTTTCCAGAATTTAGTTCCAAACTGATGTGTCACAATCTCATAAGATTGTGACACATCAGTTTGGAACTAAATTCTGGAAACAAGTGTTTGGATGCCTAGCATTCCTCCTAACTTAATGTGTCACAATCTTATGAGATCTATCATTTTGAGAAGTGTGTCACAATCCTACATCAAGTTGGAACTAAATTCTGGAAGAAGAAAAATGTTGGGATGGCTAGCATTTCTTTTGCTTTTTAAAATTATTTGTTAATGCTTTTAATTTTATTTTTTATTTTTGCTAAGAAAACTAAAAGTTCCTCCAAAAAGTGTTATAGAGCATCTCTTAATTAGGCAAACTCACTCACCAAATTTTGTTTCACATTTCTCTCTCACATGATTAGCATACTTTTTTCCTTTTTTCTCTCATTTTCTTCTCCCATCTCCCATATCTCACACGATAATGTCCTTATTTCATGGATATGATGATTTTTTGTAAAAAGATTATATAGAGAAAAAATAAATAAATATGAAAAAATTATTATTTAAATGGAATAGTAAATATTGACTAGTTAAAATGGTGAGGCTGCTGGAGGAATTTTAATAAAGTGGCTCACCAGAATAGAAAAAAGTGATTTTTAGTTATTTTGGTGAGTAAAATTTGGTGAGGCTACTAAGAATGCTCTAATTAAAAAGTGAAATTCTTTACTTTAACTCCTCATTTTTCAAGAGAAAATTCAAAAGATTTTCTATTCTCTTCTTTATTTTATTTAAATATTATTTTTCATTATTTTTTATTCTATTCTTGCAATTCTTCTGGTTAACCCTACTGTTAATCATCTCATCATACACTGCACCTTCAATGCATTCTCCTCCTCCAAGATTTTGGTAACCATTTCAAGATTTTTTAGTATCTTCTTAAGATTCGAAAAATATAATGATTTCCTTCTTAAGACATTGCTTTCATTATTTTCTTGTCCTTTAGGAATTTTACCTTAACCTTCGCACCATAATTGATCCCATAATCATTATCTCAATTATTTCCCTTTAGTTATTATGCATGTATTTTATTAAATTTATTAACATTACACTTGCTTTCACATTTTAATCTATGACTTTGAATTAAAGAATGTATGACAGTTGGTAGGGGCGATGGCTGGGGCGGAGCCAACTTTTGTAATTTGGGGGGGCTAAATTGAAAAAAAAATAAATAAATAAGGGTAAATTATTTATTTATTCCCCACCCACCCCCCACCCAACAAAAGCCCCTTGCTATGGGATGGGCCTTAAGGAAGCCGAGGAGGGTGGAGGTTGAGGGAGAGAGGTAGAGTGGGGAGAGGGGTACGTAGAAGGGGTTGAGGGTGGTGCAGGGAGAGAGGGAGAGGGTTGGTGAGAAAAGATTAATATTTAAATAAAATATTGATTCTTTCTTTCTGTTTGACTTTAAGAAAAATATATAAAAAGAAAAAAATCTGAAAGTTGATATTTAAATAAAAATAAATATTAGAATAGGGAATATGGTGAAGTGTGTATAAAAAAAAAAAAGGAGTAATAACTACAATAAAAATTTATAATTTTCACTAGATGTTTTAACTATTATTACTTGAAATGCTCTAAAATGTAATATGTTGTGACGGTTTCTGGTACAGTGTGAATGACGCATTCTTCAGTGTTCTTCACGCTCAATGATCACTGCAAAACAACTAAAACTACGACTCTTCAGAAGATTTCGCTCTGATATCTAAATTAACTTATGAGAGAAAAGTATGCTCAATACATAAAATAATCAGTTTGTCGTTTATACCTGGGTATGAGCCTATTCATAAGCAAATATATATGTGGGGTCAAACTTGAATTAGGTTTACCACTCCTATTAGTGCCAGAAGTTTTATTTGGTCTGAGAGTCTTATCTCCATTCAACTGGGAGTCATACTGTTAATCAGATTCTTCAATGAATCTATATATGTTGGACCCGAATTAAGATTACTATCCAATTCGATTTGGAGTAGAATTCTTTCCAACATAATATGTGATTAATGATATTCGATAGAAATAATAATTATTAGTATAATCATGGATGTTATTATGGGAAATGAGCACCTTTTTTTTTGTACTTTTTTTTTTATTTATATTGATATTTTTAAATTCAAACAATCAATCATATAGTACATCCTAGAATGGAAATGTGAATTATTTTTTTAGGGTGGCAGAAATGACGTGGCTTCTCCTTTGCTCGTCTTCGTTGCTTTTCTTGCCGTGGTTTTGCGTCCAAAAACTGGTCTAACACAGTAGGTAAAAAGCAGATGGAGGGCTTTTCCACATCACATGCATGCCGACGACCGGCTTCAGATTTAGAACGGAAAAATGAGAAGTTGAAAAGCAAAAGTAAAAAAACACATGCAATCGTGCATCATGTGTGCGCATAGTGTACACGCCCTACTGTACAAATCTTTCTGTCAGCCACAAACGAAACAAGTTTGGTAAAAACACTGTACAAAAAAGCTGCTTTTTCCTAACAAGAGGTTGAAAACTTTAAGTTGCTCGATTTTGTGAATATCATCTTTAGTTTGTAAGCGAAGATTACGCGGGCATCTCAACGGAATAAATAAATAATTTATGATATTTAAATTTGATTATTATGAGTTATTTTTTGTCTCCAACAAAATAGGCAAAGTAATATTTTTTATTTCTAGTGTGAATAGTAAATAGTCTGAAGAGCATATTCATTATTCACACTCAAACAATTTTTTTATTGTTTTTTTTTTCTTTCCTTCTTTCATATTTTCTTCTACAAAAAATAATAAATTTTGCAGCAAGGATATTCGGAAAAAAAATAAATAAATAATTTTTTAGAGCCCTTTTAAAATTTTTGGGGGCTAAGGCCCTCACCCATAAACTTGGTTTCGCCCTTAGACTAATAGCAATAGTTACTCAACCATTTTTTCTAAATTTAGGAAACAAAATTACTTTTTGCTTTCCTATAAAAAAATATTTTACAACAGATTCTCCTATCTTTCCCTATATCAATTAAATACTCATTTTTAGGTTTATTTTATTCTTTTTTCTCTTTCCTACTTTTTGTCATTTTACTCTACCAACCAACTCATTTTTTCTTTTTCATATTTTTTGTCAATTGTTTATCATTATATAGTATATTGGGAATGTACAGTAACTCCCTATAGTTACTGTACATTCCCAAGGGACTTATGTAAATATAGGGCATCTGTTGTGGAAGGTTTTTTTAATGTTTTTCATGAAATTTTTCCTAAACATAGGGAAGAAAACCAATATAGAGAGACTGCTACTAGTGCTCTTACATATATTGATGCAGTATGGCTTAATGGGATCACAAAGACGATGTTATGAGAATTAGAAATGAGATCTGATACGCTTATAATTTTTGTATAACTTCAACAACTTTTTTTTTTCAAAATCAACCATCGGATATTTAGGATCCACATGTAAAAAAACAGATCTAATATTAAATTTGAAAAAAAAATTGTTGAAATTATACAAGAATTGTACGACAATCATTTCTCGTTAGAAATTAATGGAGTAATTATTCTCTCAACAGGAAAAGAAGCCTGATCAAACCTCTTGTTCTTGTCTATCTTGACTAAACAATGCAATCCTAGCTAGGAATTTTTAGAGTTCCTAAGCCTCTTTCAAACAATGAGTTTGAGTGATAATTTTTTCATACTTCTTTTTGTCGATGTACTCTTCTTTATATAGACTATAATAATCGACTTATATTAAGAAAAAAAAAAATTGAGAAATGATATTTTGCCAGCTAAAGACACAACTATTAACACAATAATTGGCTCTCTTTTTTTTTTTTAAAAAAAAAATACAAAATACAAAATACAAAACAGACCCCAACTTATTTACATAATTTTGTGATTTTTGTTTAATAATAAAAAAAATTAATAGTCATGTCAATAATTGTGTCATGAAATGTCAACATATCATATCTCAAACAAATTGGACTAGACTTAGGAACATAAAAACAGAATCTATCTCCACTTGGAAGCAAATCAGATTCTAACTCAACTTGGAAATAATTCTCTTTATTGATTTTATGACCTAATGGAAATAAACTTCCTTATTGAAACAACTATTCGCACTCCTTAGGGCTGATGTATTCTATGCTCATTACAGACAAATAATAAATAATTCACAACTCTTTTTAAATTAAGATTCTATTAAGAAATTAAGGCAAAATATTCGAATGCACCGCAAACAAGCCATTTTGTCCGACTTTTCATGAGTCTCTTCTTCACGGCTTGTTTTGACCTAATAAACGTTTGAATTAGCAAACCGTCAAGAGACTATTGAATTGAAAAAATTTCCTACCTAACAATTAAATAAGAGAAAACTTCATCCTTATATATTATACTGGAATCGATCCAGTTCGTGTACTAATTACCTGATATGCCAACGGAAAGCTAGGGAGCTTAAAACATAATAATGGCGATGATGCTAGTTTGTGAATGAGAGTGATGATGCTTGGACTCTTTTATGTTATTTTTATTTATTTATTTATTTTAAATAAACTTGTAAACAATAAGAAAGTTATAACCTATAGTACTCTTGACCTTAAATTAATATGTCTCGATCAAAATCATATCAATCTTATTAAACCCCAAAAAGTGCATGAGATTGGATAATGAATGATAGCAAGCAAACTGCCCACATGATAAGTTTTTTGGATCTTCTTCTTTATGGTAATTGCAATTATTTCTTTGGTTTTTGTTTTTCAACGTCAATTTAATAGCACTTTTCTTAATTCTTATTTTTATTTTCTAGGATATTTTAGTGTGTTTACAACTCGAGAAACATCACTCAAATATGAATTTTGTATTATATTCAATTTAATTCCCCTTCCCAAACATGGTTTTTCTTTTTCTTTTCTTTTTTTTTCTTTTTTTTTTTTTAATTTTTGAGAACTTTATTTATAACCCATAATCTTTCATCACTTTTGAAAAAATGTACCCAAACTTTAAAAACTGTCTATTTATGGTATCCATCTTTCAATTTTTTTAATTCCAACCCTACGTTAAAATTTTTCGTTAAATCCTGTCAAAATTTTCAAAAAACCCATTTTTTTTTAGGAAAAAAAAATTGCTAGGATTTAGGTATTGGCCAAAATTTAACGGAATTTGCCAAAATACTCATGCCTTAATCTTTGAAGTTTTTTTTTTAAGGGAAAAATCATATTTAGTTCTTAGGTTTTTATTTTATTTGAATTTAGTTCTTGAGTTTCTAATTTCAAGAATATGATTCTTAGGTTTTGTACAAATTTTACATAGGTCCCTTTGTCACTTTTTTTCTAAATTTAATAGTTTGTCATATTTCATGTGTGTCTCAATTGACACATCAACGTCCATATCAGCACATAATATTAATGTCACATCATTAAGCATCAAGTCATCCATACAAAAGAAAAAAGAAGAAGAAGACCCAACTTTAAAAATAAAAACCATATTCTTCGTCATCTTAATCTTCTAGATTTATAACATTAGATGGAAAACCGTTAACTTTGATGTTGACATAGACATTGACATTGTATTGGGTGCTTACATGAACCCTAGAGTGTCAAATGAACACATGTAACAAATGAAAAATCGTTAACTTTAACGGTAAAGTAATAAATGAATCAATTTGAAACTTGGGCAAAACCTAAAGACCTTATTTTTTAAATTGAAAACCCAATGACTAAATCCAAATCAGATGAAAACTTATGGGCTAAATATGATTTTTTATTTTTTTTTTCCTTTCTTTAAAGAATGAACATATATTTTGAGAATTTTGAGAAGATTTAATGAAAAATTCTAATGGAGGGTTGAAATTAATATATATATATATATATATATATATATATATATATATATATATATATATATATATATATATATATATATATATATATATATACACTTTTTAAAGTTTTGGTATTTTTTTCAAAAGTGATGAAAGATCAGAAGTTATAAGTGAAGTTCTCCCTTTTTATTTTCTAAACCATCCAAACATAATTTCAAAACATTTTTTTTCAATATATATTTACAATTTACAATTTTAAAAACAATAAATTTTTTTTTACAAAAAAAAAAAAAAAAAAAAAAAAAAAAAAAAAAAAAACTGCATATCCAAATGAGCCCAAAGCTACTAACCTTTCTGGTAGGGTTGGCAATTCGGGTTCACGGGTCGGGTTCGTGTCGACCCGACTGACCCGATTAAATAAACGGGCCCGACACGAACCCGACCCGATTATTAATCGGGTTGTGACACGCGACCCGAACACGACCCGATTAATAATCGGGTAAACCGAACACGACCCGACAAACACGATTAATAAACGTGTCACCCGTTTACCCGACACGAAATTGAAATTTGGTTAGCAAAAAGGTACAAAACAAAAAAAAGGGAAAAATAAAAACTGAGGTAGCTAAACAGTTTCTCCAAAGATCCATCTTTAGATTTCATATTCTCCCGAGATCTTAGCACTCCATTTAGAATGTTTCAAAAAAAGAAAAAGAAAAAAAGCACTCCATTTAGAAAAAAAAAAAAAATACACTTACTTTCTTTTTTTTATATATATATATATCCATACAACTAAGTTTTAAATTTATTATTGAATTTTTGAAACTTTACATCGGTCCTATAAATTTAAACGTGGATTTAAAAATAAGATATAAAAAAATATATAAAAATGTAAAAGTATCATTTCTCTTTAAAAAAAAATGGTAGCAAAACATATTTATATGACATTGACAGATAGTATATGTGTATGGAAGTGTTACCAAAAGAAATAGAGTAGGTCACTTTTCAAGAAAAGATTTGTAATGCTTCAATAGAAAGCACAGCAGTATAATTGACTTCAAATCTTTTAGAACTTTTTCTTTTGTTTATTAAAACCTTTTAAAACTTCTTTGTAAATTACTAAATTCCATTCTTTTCTGGTAAACCATACATTACTTTACATGTGTCGTGTCGCATTGGTATGGATCGAAATTTTTAATTTGAGCAGTTAATTGAGGTTAAGTTTTGATAGGATTCATTAGTTCCAACATGACCAACACGTTTGAGGTCGAGTATGGTATGTCTCATTAGAGCCCTCTTTAATTTAGGAATTGGACAAACTACAATTCAATCAACAAATTACAATCAATTATGATCTATCAATGTTAGGATTATATTTTTTCTAATCAATATTTGGATTTTTTTTTTTTGAAATAATCTATGTTTGGAATTATTCAAACTTTATAGAGATCACTTAGGCCTCATTTGGTTTACAGAATGTCTATTCCATTAGGAAAATGTAATAACTAATAAGCTTTTTTTTCTGTCCTACATTTACCAAGGAAGATAAATCAATCATAGTTGTGCTTACTTGTTTCAGTTGTTTGCTCTCTCTCTCTTTCTTAGTCAATTAGTCATCAAATTAAATCAACATTATTTCCATTACTTCAATTGTCCAACAAATTAATCAATTTTTCTCAAGCAACCCATAGTGGGTTAATAATCGGCTATATCCCCATCAACCATATTTAAGCTTCTTTATCAAATATTTAATATTTAATTATCTATATTCTGTTAAAATTTAAGAGGAATACAAAAAGAAAAAAGCTAAGCTATTCCTCTCAAGTTAAACTTAAGTTAACTAAACATAACTAAAATTTTTACAACTACTAAGGGCAAAACATAAGTTACATAATTCAGTTTCAGTTCGTAAGGGCAAAACAAAACCATAATTAAAACAAACCCTATAAAAAGAACGCATCCACATATAAGTCAATGTCAAGGAATATTAATAGAAGCTGTTCCTGATGAACTTGGAACTGGAACATCATTGGAATTGAGATTTAAAGTCAAAATATCTTCTTCAAGCTCTTCAACATTCATTTGTGTCAATTCTACATCAAAAGATAAGAAGAATTAGTGTAATAAAAAATAATAATATAAGTTAATGAAAAAAATAAATATACAAATAACAAATATTACCTTCCTCTTCAAATAACCAATCCCGAGTGCATATTAGTGCCTCAACAATATCAGGTTTGAGCAAACTCCTATATTGATCAATTACACGTCCACCAACACTAAATGTAGATTCTGAAGCAACCGTGGAAATAAGAATGCTCAAAATATCACGAGCCATAGCAGCTACTATAGGATAATGACATTCATTTCCTTTCCAATAGGAAAGAACGTCAAAATCTCCATCCTCAGCAATTATCAGTCAGGGTTCATCGAAATAAATTTCTAATTGACTCTTATTTGCTTGAGCATTATTCCCGCCAGAATTAAAAAACGCCTACAATTAAAAAGATAACGTGAACATAATTTACTAAGTAGTTAAAAGTATATATATTATATTTTAAGTTACTAACAATAACACATAAATCACAACATAAACATATAATTTTACCTTCATCGTTGTGGAAGTCCGCTTGACAGCCTTGATTTGTGGTTGGGATGCTTGGGAATTAACATTTATTGTATCAAGAGATATGGCGCTTGAAGATGTAGATGAGGAACCACCGTACTCCAAAAAAAGATAGATCATTTTATCACGAACATGACAGTACTCTCTACAATAATTAACTCCATAAAGCCTCGTATAACAGAAATTTACAAGTTCAAGCTTGTAACGAGGATCCAACGCAACTGCAATAGCCAATACTACACTAAATTCTGACCAATATTTCTCAAATTTAGAGAGCATTTGTGCTGACATTAATCTCTTATATTCATCTTCGCTCTCAACTTCTTCCTTCAAGGTTACATAAATGTCAAAGATCATAGGAAAGTAGAGGTTGGCTGTGGGATACTTGGTACTAGAAAACTCACATGTAGCATGGTAAAAAGGAGCCAAAAAACAACATATATGAGTCACTTGTTCCCACTCAGGTGCAGTAGGGCAATGCTTATAGTTTGAATCAATCATCTCTAAATAACTAAAAGCACTCCGATAATGAATAGCAGTCTCAAGCATAAGATATGTAGAATTCCATCTAGTTGGCACATCTTGTTTTAACCCCTTTCTACTATCCAATGACATTTTATTCACAGCCAAAAGGAAATTTTGTTTTCTCATTTGTGATCCTCTAACATACTTCACACTGTCACGGATCTTTTGAAGAGCACTATCAATCTCTTTCAAACCATCTTGAACTATCAAATTAAGAATGTGTGCACAACAACGAATGTGAAAAAACCCGCCTTCACAAACAAGGGCTTTCTTTATGTTCAATTGATTTATTAATAAACCAACACAAACATCATTAGAAGAAGCATTATCCAATGTTATACTGAAAATCTTGGTCTCAATCCCCCGCTCTTCTAGCAAATTATACGTCTTTTCACACAAAGATATACCATTATGTGGTGGGGGCATGAATGAAAAGTTTAACACCCTTTTAGTTAAAACCCAATTCTTGTCAATAAAATGTGCTGTGAGACACATATATCCATCAGTAGTCAAAGAAGTCCACAAATCAGATGTTAAACAAATCCTACCAGGACAACCATTCAACATAACTTTAACTTTTTGCTTCTCCCTCATATGCAAATTTTTCAAATCAGCCTTAAGGGTATTCCTAGAGATAAGAGGTGCATCAGGATGCAAGTATTTTATCATCTCTTTCCAACCATCATACTCAACAAATCGAAAAGGCAAATCATGCTTAATGACCAAAGCAACCAACAGTTCTCTAAATTTTTTAGGACAAAATTTAGAGTTACTTACAGACAGAGATCCCTGACTTCTAGATAAGAGCATCTGCCCAACATCACGAGTGCTTCTCCTTGGACAATTTTCTATGTGGCGCTTCAAATTTCCAGTTCCATAAGTACTTGGAGCCAAGTACACAGCACCACACAACTTGCATTTTGCCTTTAACTTCTCACCCTCCTTACCATGAATGGCATCAAAATGATCCCAAACGGCTGAAGTCTTTCTACGCTTCTGGCCTTTTTTCAAATTTTTCCCTTTCTCCTTCTCCGCACAAACAGAGTCGTTTTCTTCTTCTATCGTAGTCAATTCAATCACATCATCTTCAAAGTCTCTAACAATATCATCATCACCAAGTACTTCATTACTCATCTGCAGATATCATTATTAGTAAATTAGTTCTTCAATCCAAATTAGATAGTACATAAAATCTAGGACAACTTGAAACTTAAAAGGCTAATAATTTTACCTGCTCAGGCTGCTCTTGATCTTGATTCATGATTGGACACAAGTCACACAATAGATGACCGTCTATAAGCTAGCGATCGAAAGAAGTACAAAGAGACTTGAAACCTGCCAAAAATTTCATCAAATACCAAGGTCATGGTTAGTGCGCCACAGACTCATATATCTATGTGAATAATGCATTCCCAAGCAACTAAGCTCAGTGAATTAAGCAGGTGAAACTTCCATCTGCTACAGGGAAATGTCTAGCAATTCTCACACAGAAAACACATAGACAAACAGAAGAACCAGCAAACAACCTGTGGTATATATCAATGTCAAATGAAGACCAACTTTTACACTGTCAAGATCTAAATGGAAAATTCTAAAGCCAAAAGAGCTCCTGTTTTAGCTGTCATAATACATATATACTGCAATTGAAAAGGAACAGATATTTGTGATGGAAGGGCTGACCCCAAGGTATCAATTTTAAATTATGATTTTTTATAAGAGAAAAGAAAAATGAAAGAGGAAAATTCCAGCCTCCAGGGGCAAAGATCATAAGATCTTCGGCAAGAATTTCTCTCTTCCCCCTCTGATTAAATATTCCTAACTCAACCTCATGCAGGCCTCCAATGTGCATTCTTCTGCAACTTTTGTTTCAACTGATCTCAAGTATTGAAATGCAGGATATGACATGAAACCAGAGCAATGGTGAACTAAATTATAGTCTACCTCTGTTCAAAAGATTCAGCCAGTTGATTTACAGTGTATATGCCACGAAATTCAAAAAGAGAACAAGAACAAATCAGATCCACAGGATAAATTAAGCGGAAAAAAAAAAACATGGCGAATCGGTGATACACTGATACTTAGTGGTCATATTTTTTCGAACCGAAACAGGGAAGAAAAATCAAATTAATAGACAACCCAGTGAACCCACAATATTTTCCTTTAAAGTTTAACCACCATTCGGTTAGAGGCTTAGAGCTTCTTCAACCAACCAAATAATCAATCAAACCTAAATCAGTAAATCTCAAAAGGAAACCAAAGTTACCAAACCAACACCCATACCTTGAGGAGGAACTGAAAAGTTTGGCGTAGAAAGAGCCAAAGAGGGGGAAAAGGCCGAATGGTTGGCAGTCGCGCCGGTCGGGCGTGCAAAGTGCGGTGGGCGGGCGGGCGGAGTGCGGGCCGACGGGAGACGGGCTACTAGGCTAGGGTTCCACCGTTTCGAACTTTCGGCCCTTTCTCTGTTTCTCACTTCTCGAATCTCACTTCTCACTTCTCTCTGTTCTCAGTTCTCACTTCTCAGAAATCAGAAATCAGAATATCAGAGATTCAGATTATCAGTGATTCAGTTTTGAGTTTTCTCACTTTTCTGAACTTTTTGATTTCAGGTTAGTCGGGTTAGCTGGGTTAGCGTGTTAGTGTTAGAGTTAGACTAGTTTTTTTTTTTTTTTTTTGAAACTTAACCGGGTCACAATCGTGTCTGGCGGATCATGACCCGATTATGACCCGAACCCGATTACAGTAAACTCTAACCCTATTTTCCCGTGTCGTGTTCGTGTCGGGTTCGCGGGTCGTGTCAAAAATTGCCAACCCTACTTTCTGGGTGCTTGAAATTAAAAGCCAACTCTCATATGCAATAATGCGAATGTGCAGTTAATATCGGTGAACATCGTTCAATGGGTTGGAAATAAAATTCCGGATCTACATAACCTAATGAAAGTAAAATAAAAAATTGTATGAAAAAATCACTGAACTCTTGGATAGTAAGGTGAATATTAATCTGTTTCTTAGAAAAATTTTGCCTCCCACTTATATAATAAGTTTTGCAAAAAAGAATACAACAATTCTGTCATCAGGATACAATATTGCCCGAATGTAGTGTGCAGATTATAAATTATGTAATAGCAGAAAGAAGAAAAAGAGAAGAAAAAGATCACATAAAATATACAGGAAAAATATATTTTATATATTACAAAAGCAGTTTATTATAGTTTCTAACTGTTGAAAAGGTAATTTCTGACTGTTGAAAAAGGAGTTAGAAAATCTAGTTTATGACGGTTTAAAACATAGTTAAATATTTAAAAATATGACTGTTAGAATATCATTTGTACACATTAGAAAAATACATACGTAAATAATAAACTTGTGGCTAATTGCGTCTAAAGTGACTGAGCGATACGCGTGCGTGCGACAGCCAGTGCTTCACACTAGGTGACACAACTAGCACCTATATACTCAAAAAATTCAATATAGTATAAGAGCAAGAAAAATGCTTATAAAGCACAACAAAAAAACTTATAGATTTTTAACAAGAGACAAAGAATAATTGAAAAAATAAAAGAAAACTTGAAATATTAAAATTAGAGAGAAACTTAAATTTTCATTAAATAATTTTCTACACAATGCAAGTATGTGTTATTTGCTATGAAGAAAACAGTTTCCGTGCATAAAACAAAAGGAACTTTATCAAAGAGCTAGAACACAAGCTACGAAACTTACAAATTATAAGTCAAACCATTCCATCATAAGTATGCCGTCTAAATCACATGAACCAACAAATATTATATATATGCCAATCATGTTGATGATATGCCTTGGGATTATTAATTAATTTTTGAAAAAAATACGTTTTTAACCCCAAGTTATAACAATATAGGTATTGTCTTAATCTTATCACCGGATTCATATTAGCAAAATTATCAACTTTAAAGCTAAACACCACATATATCAATAAAGCATAAAAAAAAAAAAAAAAAATTCACACAGATTTTGATAACAAAATGAAAACTTTTGAATAACTCTTCAAAAGAAAAATCACTCCAAGTGATAGCAAACTCCAAAGACATACAATTAATTAAAGAATAATAGACTCCTTACCCAATTCTCTGTTCTCTCTCCTGGTCCTGAAGAAAGCTTCTCTGTTAGTCCTGGCTATCAAGGAGGAGGTTGTGAATTTCACTACCTCCTCCTCCCCCTTCCCCCTCTCTTTCCTTTTCCTCCCTCCCCTTCCAGCCTCTTCCGAGGCTCCACCTGCCTTCTTGAAGGCCCTATCTGCCTCTTTTGAGGCCTTAGCTACCTCTTTTGAGGTTTTACCTTTTAATAACAGCATCATCGGCTCCTCCTCCACTGTCTTGTCGGATTCTACTTCCCCCAACCGTTCACTTTGGTGAATCCAACTTTTTCTTGAAATTTTTGGATTTGGATTTTTCAAACTCAGATCTATTAATTTTTGGAAGCCCCACCCTCAAACGCACCATACCACCGTGCTCCTCGGCTTCACCGCTTCCATCCGACACCGATCTCGTCTCCATCTGGCTAGCACGCGCCAGTGCGTAGCCCACACGCCCCCGTGAGTAGATCTTACTCGCTGGCGCGTGGTTTTCACTCGCCGACGCGTAGCTAGTCGACCACCTCCTTGCGAGCTTCTCTTCCGCCGCTACTGCTACTGTTTTGTTGTATTTCTGTTGTTTTCTCACATTTTTGTGAGTGTTTTATGTACTTTTGTTTGTGTTTTGTTGGTTTTGTTATGTGGTTTGGGTTATAATCTCCCAGTTTCTTTGAAAGCTGGTCTGTTAGTGGAGATTATTGTAATTGGGTTTCGTTCTTCACCAACGGATCTTCTCCGGCTTTTGGCCGTGGTTCTTCTGCAACAGCCATCTTCCGGTGGTTGTTGTTTTTACTGGTTGAGGCTCTTTGAGTCCTTTTTCCATTGAATACCGCCTAGTGTGGCCCCAAGAAAGGCCTGGCTCGTTAATGGTTTTTCTGAAATCATAGATGATTACCATTGCCTACTGTAACTCGTTTGTGTTTGTATTTTGCTGCCTTTTCCGTTGTGGTTCGGTTGGTTTGTAGTTTGATCCCCTTCCCCTTTCTCATGTTTGAATAAAAAATAAAAAAAAACTCCAAAGACATACACTATAGAAGATTTACATTACAAACTAGTCAAATTACAAAACCTTTATAATTTTAGACTCAACTTGCAACCTCAATAAATAACATGTTCACCTACCATTACAGTGGCTCTAGAATCTCTGGCCTTCTTTACAGGAATCACCTTCACAAACAAACCTTGTTCATTGCAACCCAAAACTTTGGTGGCTAAAGGTTTTTCTGTAGTTTGAATAATGAAAATCAAGGAGAGGGTGTGTATAGTTTAGGCTCAAAACTGTTTAAATTTCTCTCAAAGAACAATGAACAACAGCCATTGGGTTTTATGAAAGTGATAGGTCATTACGGTTATATAGGTAGAGATAAAAAAAAATAAAAAAAAAATTCAATCAAGCCAGTTTAGGATTAAAATACTTTGCGGCTACTTCGTTTGAACGAGAGTTAAGTTCGTTCGAACAAGAATTAGGGTTTAATAAATATCACATTACTTTGATTGAACGAGGTTCAATCAAGACTACATTTAAGGCTTTTGGTTCTACATTTATGAACATCTTTGATTGATCAAGGTTTGATCGACCTTGTGATCGAGGCTCTTTGGAAGTTGAATTTAAATGGTTTGATTTCTTCGATCGAACAAATAACAATAATCTTTGAAATCGAAGCTCTTTGGAACTTGAAATTTGATTAATTCATCACTTCGATTGAACGACCTGCAATCATGCTTACGATCGAGCCTCTCAAGTTTAAACCATGAAACATGATGATTTAGCTTGATCGAACGAGGTACAACCGAGGTTGTGATAGAAGCCTTCTGTTCTTCAGTTCCATCCTTTTCTTAAATCTCACTTGAGACCGACTTAACCTTAAACCTAAACCTCATAACTTAACATATTTGACACAGAATTTGCAAACACTAAAACCTAACAATTTTGAAGTTGAAACTAAAATTTCAAATCAGATGTAGCTACACTCAAAGGTTGTTATGTCAATTATATATGTATGTGTGCTTAACCTACATCGAAGAATTTGAGTAGACAATATAAGTCGGTGACAAGTGCTTGATGCCCGTGCACAAATGCATTCTCCAATCATAGTGTCTAATCTCAAATGTCCTCAAACATTCGAAATCTTGTTTTATTAAAACTATATATATTTATTTTAAGGTTGGGCACTGATACCTTTAGATCGATACTTAGCTCACATCGACAGTCAAGACTCTATGGAACTCTCAAATAGACTATCTAGTGATAATCTGAAAAACTTGTTTTGTGTTCAAAAACATATTTCTAGCAAGCCTAGTACGATTATTGATAACTTAGGTGTCTCTAATTGCATGCTTCTAATTCTAAAAGAAAGTCTTTATATGTTAAGCATGAACAATATGAACCTCATGTTACTTCACTACAAAAAACACTGCAAATCGCCGCGTGTCTACAGTACCGGTTACTGTAGACACGCGGCCAGATGGCTGCGTGTTTTACTGGCCACGTGGCCATATGCGGCGTAGAAACAATTGGCCGCGTGTATAAATTACACGTGGCATTCTGTTGGACATGTGTATAAAAATACACGTGGCCAACTGGTGTTTTTTGAAAAAATATTTTTGGAATTCTTTTTTTTTAAAAAAAAAAAAACAAACAAACAAATAGTATGTACATGATAATATTACTATGTACCCTATACCAAATTAGAGTTTATAAACTAATTAGTTTTGTACAGTACTTGTATTTAAATTTTTTTGAATTTATTTTTATAAAAAATTCTTATTATATACCCCAACAATAAATTTGTGCTATATTTAGTTATGGTTTATAATTATATATAGTATGTATTGTACTTATGGTTATGTTTTAGGGTTTACATGCAGGTTGAGTTTCTTGAATATGGTTTATGCGTTAGGACTTAATTTATTGTATGTGTAGTACATACTCTCAGGGTTAGGGTTCGTAGAACATCCATCTGAATGTGTTGGCCTTGTGGTCCCGATCATTATAGCATACCTTACACAAGTATAAAATTGCAAGCCTCTATCATTTGATCCAGTTCAATGTTCAAAACTTGGTCGAACTATCATTTGATCCTAGAGTTAGGGTTTATAACTATATATATAGTATATATATTTAGGGTTAGGGTTTATAGCTATATATAGTACATACACTTAAGATTAGGGTTAAGGTTAGGGTTTATGGCTTACATATAGTACATACACTTAAGATTAGGGTTAAGATTATGGGTTTTAGGGTTCAATTTTATGGTCAGGATTTAGTATAGTATATATATATATATATACTTAGGGTTAGGATTTAGTTTTAATTTATAGTTTACGGTTTAGTTTTATGGCTTAGGGTTTAGCAATGTGTACAGTACATACACTTAGGGTTGCATGTGTTTGTGTTTGTGTTTGTATTTGTATTTCAAAACTATCTTGTCATATTTGTATATACATATATATAATATATGCATGCATGCATGCATGTAAACGGCGTTCCGAAACTATATACATTTATAGTACTTGTATATACCCTAACATTGGGGTTTATGGCTATATATATATATATAGTATACTTATATAGCTATATACAGTGTAGCTATATATAGTATATACACTTAGGGTTAGGGTTATAGATATATATAATAGGTATATACACTTAGTGTTAAGGTTTATGTTTATATAGAGTACTAAATGCATAATTAAACCAAATTTGTGCTATATATATATATATATATATGCATAATTATACGGCGAGGAACAAAAAAAAATGCAACATAACAAAGTACATACACTTAGGGTTAGGGTTTATGGCTATATATAGTATATAGACATAGGGTTAGGGGTTATGGGCTACGTGCAATATATTTATAGTATATTTACGTTTTACGTGTTGAGTACTTTACATATATATGGTATACTTATAAGTAAACCTTAACTCTAATTAGGATTTGCGTTAATGGAATACTAATCTAATAAAACCCTAACCCTATATATATATAGAACCTATATATATATATATGAACCTTAACACAGACTTAGGGTTTAAGAATTAGTTTTAGGGTTATCGTTTAGGATTTAGTTTTATGGGTTAGAGTTTACGTAAACCTTAACACTATATATATTACATACACTTAGGGTCAGATTAGGGTTTGTGTTTGTGTTTGCGTTTACAAATACAAATATATATATATATAATTTTTCGTTTTTCAAAAAAAAAAATTTAAAATAACAGATAGAGACGTGTATTAGTATACACGTCTCTAATTGGCCGCGTGGTATTACGCCACGCGGTCAATTTTTGGCCAGGTGACCTGCGCGGGACAATTCCCGCGCGCCACCTGGCCTATTTTTTAAATAAAAAAATGTAATAAAAAAAAAAAGGGTAGCTTCCTCTGGAAGCTACCCTTTTTTCGATCAACTCTCTCACTCAGCTCTCTCAGTGCTTCTCGCTCTCACTCTTACTCTCTCTCTCTCCCTCTCCGTCTCCGTCGATCACGCACGTCCGCACCGACCACCGCCCTCCGCTGTCTTCTTCGACCAGCTCCCTCTCCGGCCGTCACTGCACCACGCGTGCACCAACCTATAGGTGCATGCTCTCTCTCTCTCTCTCTCTCTCAGTCTCTCTCTCTATCTCTCTGTCTCTGTCTCTCTAGCTCTCTCTCTCTCTCTCTCTCTCTCTAACCGAACCACAGTAGGAACCCTAACCCTAAGTCCGGACCTCTCTCTCTCTACATCCGTCTCTCTGTCTCTATCTCTCTCTACATCTCTCTCTCTCTCTCTCTCTGAAACCTCGCCGGCCGGAACCCTAAACCGGTGACCACCCCTCTCCCGGTCTGTGTCTCTCTCTCTCTCTCTCTCTCTCTGCCTTGTTCGTGATTGCTATTTTGGGACTTGTTTTGGGATATTGTTTTGGGACTAATATGTTTTCATGCAGGTACATTTTGACTAAGGAGCATAAAATACACCCCAAAAAAATATTTGTGAGTAATTTTGGCATTAATTTTTTTTTCTTTATTTTTGGCTATAATAAACTTGGTGCATTTAAATTAATTTGTTTAAAATCTGTTTCTAATTGTTTTAATAGTTTCGTATAATAATTGTGGATTTAGCAATTAATAATGTTCCATGCAATGCTGTTAATTTTGTTGGGTTTGAATATCTATTGTTGTGTAATTTTATGTGTTTTGATGTGGTTGGTCGTTATGCATGGAAAATATTCGTACAGTTGTGTTATTTTTCTTTTTTGTAATATGTTTTACTGTACTACAAATTGGTGTGGGGATTATTATTTGTGGCAATTTATGTTAAAACATTTGAACAGATTAAACAATCTCGCCATTATTTTATTAACTTTATCATAAAATCAATGATGCAAACCAATAAAATATAAATAAGTATGCGGTACTATTTCAACATTTTTGGGTTTTTTAAGAACAAAAAAAAAGTTTAATTGTTCATTTTCAAGTAATTTTTTTACAAACAAAAAAAAAAACATTTCAAAGCAAACTCACCATAATTTTATAATAAAATGATCGTATCCAACAATTATTGGATAGATACAGAAAATTAAATTTGGCCACCGTCTACCATTTATAATAATTTCTTTTATTATTCAATTTATAACAAAGGTCTAAACAATAAACCCTAAACCCTAAATCAAAACCAATACAAAAATCCCTATACTCTAATCTCAAAACCAAACCCCCTAAACTTTATACTCTAAAAAACAAGCAAAAACCATAAACCCTAAACCCTAACCCAAAAACCGTACACCCTAAAAACCCTAAACCCTACAAAAGAGTGAGATTTTTTTTTTTTATTATTACTTTTTTATTTTAGTTAAACCCTAAACCCAAACCTTAAAACCCTAACCCTAAAAATTAAACCCTAAAAACCTAAACTCTAACCTTAACCCTAACCCTAAAAACTAAACCCTAACAACCTAAACCCTAACCCTAAAAACTAGAACCCTAACCTTTTAACCCTAACCCTAAAAACTAAACCCCTAACAACCTAAACCCTAACCCTAAAAACTAAACCCTAAAAACCTAAACCCTAACCTTAAAACCCTAACCCTACAAACTAAACCCTAAAAACCTAAACCCTAAACCCTAAAAAAAAAAAAACCCAAAACCCTAACCCTACAAACTAAACCCTAAACTCCTAAAACCCTAAACCCAAAAAAAAAAAAAAAAAAAATCAAAAACCCTAAACCCTAAAAAAAAGAAAAAAGAGACAGATCTTTTTTTTCTTTTTTTTTTTTTTTTTTTTTTTTTATAACTTTTTTATGGTGAGGTAAACCCTAAACCCTAACCTTAAAACCCTAACCCTAAAAACTAAACCCTAACAACCTAAACCCTAACCTTAAAACCCTAACCCTAAAAACTAGAACCCTAAAAACCTAAACCTTAACCTTTTTAACCCTAACCCTAAAAATTAAACCCTAACAACCTAAACCCTAACCCTAAAAACTAAACCCTAACAACCTAAACCCTAACCTGGTAAACCCTAACCCTAAAAACTAGAACCCTAAAAACCTAAACCCTAACCTTTTTAACTCTAACCCTAAAAACTAAACCCTAACAACCTAAACCCTAACCCTAAAAACTAAACCCTAACCTTAGAACCCTAACCCTAAAAACTAGAACCCTAAAAACCTAAACCCTAACCTTAAAAACCCTAACCCTAAAAACCTAAACCCTAACCTTAAAACCCTAAACCCTAAACCCTAACCTTAAAACCCTAACCTTAAAAACCTAAACCCTAACCTTAAAAACCTAAACCCTAACCTTTTTAACCCTAAACCCTAAAAAAGAAACCTTAAAACCCTAAACCCTAAAAAAAGAAAGAAGAATATTAAAAAAAGAAAAAAAAAAAAAAAAAAAAAAGAAAAAAAAAAAGAGAGATCTCTTTTTTTTTTTAATTACTTTTTTATGGTGAGGTAAACCCAAACCCTAACTCTACAAACTAAACCCTAAAAACCTAAAACCCTAAACCCTAAAAAAAAAAAAAAACCCCTAAACCCTAAAAAAAAAAAGAAGAATATTAAAAAAATATAAAGAAAAAGGTTCGAGATCTTTTTTTTATTATTATTATTACTATTTATTTTAGTTAAACCCTAAACCCTAAAACCCTACACCCTAAAAACCCTAAACCCTACAAATATTAAAACCTAAACCCTAAACCCTAACCCTAAAAACTAAACCCTTAAAAACCTAAACCCTAACCTTAAAACCTAAAAAAAAAAACCCTAAACCCTAAAAAAAATATGAAAAAACGATACTTTGAGTTAACTGTTTAAAACAAACATTAAACAAACAAGCACTTTATTTGCTGTAATCAAATAACATATTTCGTTTCAGAGCGGCACCCCCCAGATTACGTTCTTGCCCACCTGACAGGGGGAAGGAATGTCCACAGGATACGGTTTCTGGTATATGCACGGTGAGACTACCCTAAACCCTGCTGCTCATGTTCGGGGTCACGACCATCCCAGTGTCACAGATACGGCTGCCGTGGCATTGAACATGTAAAAGTCACAGAACAAGGCGGAGACCTGGAACAAGGTGGTGACATGCACGCCATGTTGCGTGACGCCTTCGGCGTGCACGAAGTAGGTGAAACCGATCATGTTGGCCAGCCCGGGAGAAGTAAATGAAGGAACCTCTGCAAGGGACACATTGAAGTACCTTGAGTTGTTGAAGACTGCCGACAAGCCACTTCACCCCCGGTACAAAGCACAGTAAATTGAGTGCTACTGTACATTTCTACAACTTGAAGTGCATT